>BMAC01000078.1:2290580-2317973 GCA_014905375.1 Phtheirospermum japonicum
GTTTATCAAAAACTTTTCAAAAATAAGTCGTCCACTTTGCAAACTTTTGACTTTAGATACTCCTTTCATTTTTAATGAAGAATGTTTGAATGCGTTTAATGAGTTAAAAGCGAGTCTTATGTCTGCCCCTGTGGTTGTTGCTCCCGACTGGACCTTACCCTTTGAAATTATGTGTGATGCCTCTAACGAGGCGGTGGGGTCTATTTTGGGACAACGTGTGGAAAAATTGCTTAGGGTCATTTATTATGCTAGTTATATGCTAAACGATGCTCAACATAATTTTACCACAACTGAAAAAGAATTATTGGCGGTCGTATTTTTGCTTGACAAATTTAGACCGTATATAGTTGGAGCTAAGATAATTGTACATACTGATCATGCTGATTTACGCCATTTGTTTTCCAAACCGCAAAGTAAGCCACGCCTTATTAGGTGGATTTTGTTGCTACAAGAATTTGATGTGGAAATAAAAGATAGACGGGGTTGTGAAAATGTTGTGGCGGATCACTTGTCTAGAATGGTAGTTGAGGAGAATGAGGGGGAGAAATTTATGATTAATGATCTTTTTCCTTATGAAAATGTTTTTAATCTTGAGCAATTAATTACCCCTTGGTATGCTGATATTGTGAGTTATCTTGTTTGCAAAATCGTGCCTAACCATTTATCCTACCAAGAATGGAAGAGATTTTTGAGTAAATGCAGGGACTACTTTTGGGATGACCTCGATGTTTTCAAACGCTGCAAGGATGGTCTAAATAGGAGGTGCATTCCGAACGACAAAATGGGGAGCATTCTCCAATTTTTCCATGACCATGGAGGGCATTTCGGAGCTCAAAGACGGCGTTTAAAGTGTTACAAGCCGGATTTTATTGGCCGAGTTTATTTTCTGATGCATTTGAATACTGCAAAACTTGTGACAACTGCCAACGGACCGGAAACATAGGTAAGCGAGACGAAATGCCCCAGGTACCCAACCAAGTGGTGGAGATTTTCGATGTATGGGGGATAGACTTTATGGGACCTTTCCATAAGAGTGGAGATTTTGAGTACATCCTTGTTGGTGTCGACTACGTGTCAAAATGGGTGGAAGCAATCCCTACTCGAAGAGCTAATGCAGAATTTGTTCTCAAATTCCTCCAAGAAAATATTTTCAGTAGATTCGGGATGCCGAAATCGATAATAAGTGATGGAGGGAGCCATTTTTATAACAAGGATTTTGAAAAGTTGAAGAAAAAATATGGGGTTCGACACAAGGTATCTACGCCTTACCACCCTCAAATGTCTGGTCAAGTCGAAACGAGCAACCGTGAACTTAAGGCCATCCTCGAGAAAACAGTCGGGTTGAGTCGAAAGGATTGGGCAGTCAAACTTGTCGGCGCACTGTGTGCATACCGAACAGCCTACAAGATAGTGCTTGGAATGAGCCCTTTTCGCCTAATCTATGGGAAGGCTTGCCATTTGCCCGTTGAGCTAGAACATCGAGCTGGTTGGGCAATTCGGAAACTGAACATGAATTATGACGAGGCTGGCGAGTATAGGAAGTTGGAACTAACTGAACTTGAGGAGATAAGGAATGAGTCCTATGAAACTGCATGGAGGCAAAAGAAGATGACCAAAGTCTACCATGACCGGAAACTCGTCAACAAGCATTTGGAGGTAGGTAAGTTAGCTCTAGTCTTTAACTCGAGATTTAAACTTTTTCTTGGGAAACTAAAATCAAAGTGGAGTGGACCGTTCGTGATAAAAGAGATCAACGAGTTTGGAGCTGTTACCTTTACGATGAGAAACGAGACACAACATTTCAAGTTAATGGGCACCGCATCAAATTGTACCGTGACGGAGAGTCAACGAATCAAGATCGCGAAGTATGGGTGATGGTGGACCTACTTCCGCTGGCAATTTAATCACGGCACAGTTATGTCGAGCAAACGACATTAAAATATGCGCTTCTTGGGAGGCAACCCAAGCTACTGTATTTTATTTATTTTTGACTTTCTTTTATTTTAGTTATTTCCTTTTTCTATTTTTTTTTGTAAGTGTTTGAACAGGATTTAGGTCGGGATAAGTTTAATTCATCTTTTGAAGAGTGAAAAACTGCTTGAAAATCAGCCTGCAGCCACGTCGACCGACACGGCGTCGATGCGGACATGACGCTTCCTGGGTGCACGCATCGACTGACGCGACAACGACACGGAAACGAAGTTGCCTGGGCACGCCCGTCGACTGACGCAGCGTCGACGCGGCGTCGACGCCACCTGTGCGCATGAGCAATTTTTGGTAAGTTTTAGCTGCGATTATTGGGAGTTTTATTCTAAATAGGAGAGTGAATTTAAGGGATTTATTTGCACGAAATTTGTCAAGTTTGGGGACAAGATCTTTTGTCTTAATGGAGTTCTAATTAGATAAGAAAACTTAATATCTTTTCCCTTATCTTTAATTTGGGTGAAATTATGATTCCTATTTTTAAGGTCTTTTGATCCCTATATAAACTCAACCCTTTCACTCTTAATTTCATTATTCTCAAAGCTCTACATCTCTCTTCCCCAAAATATTTTCGCCCCCCACCCTTTTTTCCTTACCATGAGGCCAATTCCAAGAACCACCAAAAACCACGAGAAGAGGTGGATGCTAAGAGAGGAACACGACGAGAAAGTGGACCAGCTGCATGATGAAGTCGAGAAGGCGAACGATTTGGTTGGTGATTATCAATTGGATGTTGTTAACTATACCCTCTAAATCGATGCTAAAGAACGAATTTAGAAGGGCGGAGGAGATCAACGATGGGTTGAGGGACATGAACCTTCAACTAAGGACCACCATTCAACGCTTAAGGGGTATTGAGCACGACCTCAGACAGCAGAGGGAGGACCTTGGCGAACGTGCCATGACCAAGAACGAGCTCCGCGACGCACTTCTCCGAGCTCGAGAGACGATTGCCACCTTGACTAAGGACAACAGTGAGATGATATGGGAGGCGTTCAGATTATACGGTGAGATCGATATTAAGGACGAGCGCTTGAAGCAGGTGGATTCCGAGATAGAGAGTTTGACTCAAGACGGAATACGTTTCTTACGAAGTAACCATGCAATCCGCGAGGAGAAGTTTGCACTCTTACAGCGAATTGAGGAGTTGGAGGCCCACATCAAGGATTTTAATTTGAGAAACGCGGCGAACGAGGGGAATTTGGGATTTTGGAAGCAGTTCTTGGAAGAGGCTAGCAAGAAGATCGTCGCGTTAGAGCGATTGGGTCCCAAACCCCTTTAGATTTTTTGGGCTTGCTATTATTTATCTATTTATGTTTTTTTTCCATAATCGAGTCGTGGAATTGTCTTTCCACCTTATCCTGTTTAGTTCATTGCAATTTCGTTTTCTTTTCGGTTGTCTACGTATTTTGTTTCAGCAATTAATAAAATTTTATTTTTCGTATTTCTTGCACCATGGACGTTTTTTATTTTCTTGTGAGATTGTGCAGTTATCCATGGTTAAATATCATTTATGAGAAGGGGTAAATCGCTGGAATACGAACGGTAACAACTTTTTGCCGACCTGCTGTCCCATCGACCGACGCGAGCGTCGACGCTCCATCGACGCGGTGCTGAACCGCGTCAGTCGACGCTATGTCGACGCCATGTCGATGCCGCCTGCGCATAGCGACCGGCTGCCCTGGGCGGAAGCTATGATTTTCGATAGTCGTTTTGTTCAACGATTTGCTGAAGAGCCGTGGCAACGATCTAATAAATTTATTATTGCTGATTTTTATTTTTATTCTTATTTATTTTTATTTTGGTTGTTATGTTTTGAGGACGAATCCATTCACGCGGCTCTGGGAACGTGAAGTTGCACAACTTCAATGATAAAGACTCGACCATTTATTTTTCAGGGACGTTTTCTTACCCTTTCCATGTTTGAATTGCTTTTCTTTATATTTATGGCAATCAAGGGATTGCCGATTTTTCAAGAGGGGGGGATGGTTGAGTATGATGAGTATGATTGAAATTTATGTGCAAATTTTTCAAAATTTTTCAATTTTTACGTGATTGTGTTTGCTATTTCTGCGCTAAATTATGTTTGTATGGCATGCCTGTCGAAGTTACCTATTTGTGAATTGATGTTTTTGTCTTTGAGCGTGCTTAAGTGCATACATTTTTCAGAAATTATTATTTATATATTGTAAAATGGTACTTGGACGCAATTGATTTCGCAAAACTCTAAAAACAATGTCAATTCAAAACTTTTTCATGCAAAAAGCCAGTGAGTAGCTTGAGTGTTTATCATCTTTGCATGTACTTGAATGAGTTTTGATTTGAAATCTCTTTGAAACCGCTGTGTGTAGTTGACTTGGAAAACGATGTTAAGGCACAAATAAAACCCTATTCCGGCCATATTCATAAATTATTAGCCACTATAAATTCCGAATGAGCCAATCATAGCCAAATAATCCATGCCTTGAGCCAAGAGTATTTTTTAGTCGACCCCTACAACCCATTAAAAGCGTGGGGTAGGAGTTCGTAATTTTTATTGGTTATTAGTGTTTTGGAGTTTTTATAAGGGATTTATGAATTTTTGTAATAAAGGATCACCATCCTTCAATAAAAAGAAAAAAGGACCCCATAAAATAGAATTAGAGGGGGGTAAAAAAAAGAAGAAAATAAGAAGGATGGTGAATTGTGTTAGTCATTGCCTACGCGCTAATGAAGGCTTATGTTTTATTATTTTGTTATGAAGCCTAATGTTTAAAAGGCAAAGAGTTGAGTTGTAATAAGTGGTTTTGAGCTTCAAGTCGGTTTTACGGTTTACGAGTTGAGGAATAGCCTATGTTAAAGGCTACGATATGAGTGTTAAGTGAGGTTTTTTCTTTTGTACGAGGTGAATCATATTGCTTCTTGATTAGAATAGGTTTGGTGAGTTATTGATCACGTTAGATCGTGAGTTAGCCACACGACTTATATATTTCATACCCGTCCAAAAAGCCTTACATTACAACCCGAAAAGACCTTTTCTGATTCTTTGTTCGACAACACACTTAATTTGCAATTGAAAAGAGATTGATTTTCGGTGCTTGTTTATTGTGCTTGTATTTGTATGATTTGAGCGTATACACGTCCTATGCAGTAAAAACTCGAGTGCTTGAGCGTACACCCCTATATATTTCCCTTTTGTGAGGATGCATGAGTTTGATTTTGAAGCGACAATGTAATATGGGTGGAGTGTTTGAAGTTGCATTGCATGTACCTATATTTTCAAAATTATTTAAGTAGAATAGCACGACTCATTTCTTGGACTGATTTTCATTTCTTGCTATACTTTGAATCTATTATTTGTTCGGGGACGAACAAACTAATTAAGCGTGGGGTAGTTGATTAACACGTATTTGTCCTTATATTCAATAGTATTTTAGTTTGTTTTTCCATTTGTTTTTGGTATAAGTTGGACGATTTAAGTATAATTCCGTATTTTTATAGTTCTGGCTTATCTTACCATATTTTAATCGTAATTGATGCAAATAGGTGATATTTCATTGTTTTCACCTTACAGATAAGTAACCGGAAGAGTTCAGCGCGTAATAGATGAAGTTTGATGTTCGAGAATAGGAGAACGAGCTTTCCGGCAAAACAAGTAGCAAAAGATAGAGAGAGATAGAGGCAGACGCGCAGCCGCGTCGACTGACGCGACCGTCGAAGCGAGCCATGATCCACGTCAGTCGATGCAGCGTCGACACAACGTCGATGCAACTTGATGAAGCGTCGATGTCGACGCACCAATGTCGACGCACTGTCGACGCAACTTGCTGAAGCGTCGATGTCGACGCACCGGTGTCGACGTATCATCGACGCAACTTGCTGAAGCGTCGATGTCGACCCATCCAGTCGACGCACCCGCCCAGCCGACGCGCACGCCCTGGCCGCACCGACGTCGAGCACCAGCACGCGTCAGCCGACGCACCGTCGACGCGACGACCCAGAATCGGGATTTTAAGGTTTCTTATGCTCCAAGTCAAGGGAAATCTATTTAAACCCTTCTAAGTCCGTCCCAAATACACAGACCTCACACCCATACTCTGAATATTTGATATTTTGGCTCGAGAACAACACCATCCACATCCCGATAACAACAATTGATCAAGATCAAAGATTCGAGGATCGCCAAGCTCCAACTGTCCGTTCGTGATCCGTTCTTCGACCGAGATCAACCAACTCTCCGGATTAGTTGGGGAATTTACTATGCTTTCTAGTTTAATAAGTACTCTAAACCTTTCATTCGTTTTCGTAGTTTAATTTATGCAATTAAGTAGTTGTTCTTCAATAATTGCTTTTGAATTCGTTTACGCTTAGAACCCTAGATACTCTTGGTATTGAATTCGTAATCTTTAGTTTAATTAATGCTTGGTTTTTATTCTTGTTAGTTATTTCATTTCGTTAGTATTACGTTCTTGATAATTGCTTGATTTTATGCTAGTTAATCTTGCTTGAGTTCTTAGAATAATTTCTCTAGTTTATATGTTTGAGTTGCTGAAGTAGAATACATAGTTTTAATTATAGTTCATGTGTTTTAAATTTCTAGATAATCAAAACAATCAACCCCCCCCCCATGTATGTGATATTGAATTGAACGAACTATTTGAGAACTCCGATTGTATGTTCCTCGAGAGACGACTCGAGTCAAGTTGCCAAACTACGCGCGACCCCATTCTCTTGCGGGCAAGCTACTGATCTTTTGACAAATTTTCATAAGTAGGCAACACAAAAGCTTGAATCAAGCGTTTCCTCCCGATTACGTAGTGTCTCATGCTCTAGTTGTTGACGCCATAGTCTTAGTTCGTCATCAAGATTGATCGGGAGTGGCATTTGCTGTTGTTGCGGCACTTGTGGATATTGTTGTTGTGGAATTTGTTGGTATTGCGGCTGTGGCGCTTGTTGATATGGTTGCTGTGGTGCTTGATAATTTTGCGTAGGGTGTTGAGAGTAGTTTCCTTGCCCCTTATTTTGGTAAGAGTTATGGCCACTCGATTCTCCTTGGCTCTTATTCGGAAGTGGTCGTGAGTCCGATTGCTTGGAGTTGGGCATGTAATTCGAGCTCTTTGGAACGTAACTAGAACTTGAGTTGTACTGTCCAGTAAATTTCTTCCCATACTTCTTATTGGGTTGATAATTTTAGACGGCATTCACCTCCCCTTCCTCTTCATCGTCGAACACCACGTTACAAGTGTCCATTTCATGTACCACTGCTCCACATTTTTCGCATATCTTAGGTGGAGGTGTCGAAGGTTCCTCCTTTCCATTCATTTTACTCATTAATAGTGCGACTTGCTTGGTCAGCTCTTCGATTTGGATTGTTGGGACTTTGTATTTCCTCGGTCAGAAACTTGTTTGCTGCGATTTTTCGCTCATATGCTCTAACAAATCCCAAGCCTCCATAGCGGTCAATTCTCCAAAATCTCCCGCCTTCACTTCTACTTGCTGCTTGTACACCGGAAATAGCCCTTCATTGAATAGTGCGACTTGCTTTGTCAGCTCTTCGATTTTGGATTGTTGGGACTTTGTATTTCCTCGGTCGGAAACTTTTTTGCTGAGATTTTCGCTCATATGCTCTAACAAATCCCAACCTACGTAGCGGTCAATTCTCCAAAATCTCCCGCCTTCACTTCTACTTGCTGCTTGTACACCGGAAATAACCCTTCATGGAAGTAATTATTTACCATCTTGGCGCTATTGTTGTGGTGTGGACATTTTTGTAAGAGCCCTTTATATCGTTCCCATGCATCGTAGAACGATCTTCCCTCCATTTGTTCGAAGTTTGTGATCTCCCTTCGCAATTTGGCAGTTGTTTGAGCGGAGTAGAATCTACTGACAAACTTTTTATGCACCATTTCCCAATCGGTCAAAGAATTGGGTTGCAACGATAAAAGCCAATGCTTTGATTTATCCTTTAATGTGGTTGGAAAGCATTTCATCCTTAATTGATCCTCATGTAATCCGAGATGCAAAATTCTGCCCACCACGAGGTAGAATTATCGAATGAAATTTAGTGGATCTTCATTGGGCATGCTATGAAAGGTAGGAAGTTGGTTTACGCTGACCGCTTTTAAATCGTAGTCTCTTGCCCCGGGGCCCAAGACTATTGCACTGCTGTATGAACCAATCGTTGAGAAAAGGAGATCTCCTTGACGACGTTCATTAGGGTATCGGCGCCCTTTTCTTCCTCTGAAGTTAGCTTGTGCGCCAAAGTTTCTTTCCTCTCCATACCCTCGTAATACCCATAATCACGCTCCTCCTCATAATTCCCTCGATAATCATATCTATCGTTTCGAAAGTTCTCCCTTTGCCAAGTGTTGAACAGACGTCCCTCCCTTCTATTTTGATTGTGGTTCTGTTCTCGTTCGAAATCCTCGTGCCTTTGGTGGTTTCGTTGGTTGTTTTGGGGCTCGAGCCATCCATGACCACCATTGTTGTGCTCTAACTCTCTATTTGCTAGAGTGTTTTAAGCTCGAGCCTCTTCACGGTTCCGAAATCGTTGAGGAGGTTGTTGGAAATTAGGGTTCTCTTGCATCATGATTTGATGATCGCCCCTTGGTTGGTGCTCCCCGTTGTTTGCTTGGTTTGGCTCTCTTGGTTCTTCATTATGGAGTAGATGTGGATTTCTTGGCTCTTCGTCCTCGTTATTATCCGTTAGCTCTTGTACATGCAAATCGTCAATGGGTGGCACGCCGTATGGATAATCGCGAGGAGGGGTTTGGGTGTTTCGTCCCCTCCCTCGTCCACCATTCACTCCTCCTCGTCCTCCAAGAGGTAGATTCTCTGACATGTTGGTTGAACTTGCTTCCAAAAGATTCCCTTCGGTCAAAGGAAATAGTTGTCTCGGTCTCGACACATGTTCGTTGCTATTGATGAATGGGGTCAATTCTCCTCTAAGGCTTCGTTGACCTTGCATCAACAACAAACAATCACCGCATCGAGTGGAAAACCATAAACATTATACAATTAACGACACATAAAAAATAACACAAATAAACATCTTTAACACCTTTACCATTCCCCGGCAACGGCGCCAAATTTTGAGCCGAACTTTTGTGTTCCTTTCAAAATTAAGTACCGGTTAACCAGCACGCGTGTACGTTTGAAAAGGAGTTTAGTTCGCCCGCAAGAGAACGGGGTCACTTGTAGACAAGTGAGTTAACTCGGGTTGATCTCTCGAGGAATGGGAATCGAATTTAATGATGTTTATTTTATTAATATCACAATTCTATCTAATCACACGGTCAATTGGGTTTTAGAAATAATTTGAAATCAATTGTTTTGAAAACAAAAACTCTCTTGTCTCAAGGGTGTCAACCTCTCGACAAGTCGAGAGAGAAGCGACAATTGCAAAACAAATACGGAATACTACTCATCATACTAGCATTTGTTTCCCATATTGCATGTTCTAGTAATAACAACTAACAATCTAAGGTATTCAACAATCAAGGATTAATTATAATTCTATCACAATACTACTTCCGACATTATCTCAAATGCGCAACAAGATTCATGATAATTTAAATACTAAAAGCTTCACAGAATATAACTAAACCAACCATAGTAGTTCCATTCTCAATCCAAAAACAATGGTTCAACCAAAATCAATAATCAAAAACACAAGGGTGTGAATCCAATTGACCAAACCTTAACAATCTACTAACAAATCATTATCTAACATACCATCAACTGTTCATATCCAATATCAAACCAAACCACTTTAAAAAACATCAAGTCAAAACACGAGTTTAGAGATTACTAATCGTTGAACTACTTTCAACGAATGATGACGACGAACGAGTGCACTCCAAGAATCGAGTAGAATCCCGAGGCTTGTCACGAACCCAGAATCCTCGCGTCGAACGTCGGCTTCCGTGAAACGCACCTTGATACGGTATCGAACGGCTTTATGCTAGAGGTATGAGAGATGTGTCAAATCTCTCAACCTTTAGGTGTTTTGTGGGTTCTCTAACTTTGATCCAGCCTCCAAAAGGTCTCCAAGAGAGGATAATAATCAACCCTAGCCGCTTCTGCTGTTTTTAAAATGTTTTCATCCATTTCGTAATTGAAAATTCCAGAAATCTGCATGCGTAACGTACTTGTCCGATCGGACGAAGGTATTGTCCGATCGGACAAAGGCCACTGTCTGCTGCTTTAATCAGTGCGCCAGTTCGTTGGGCAGATGTGCTCGTCATCAATTAGTCCGATCGGAGACGTTCACTGTCCGATCGGTGATTGTCTTTATGGGCTACTTTTGAGCCTCACTTCTTCTATCTTTGTGCCTCGGATCAACCGGACGATGTATGAGAAAAACAAAAAATTACTCACATTTGGACCGATTAGCGATCAACAAGTCGAAAAGTTAAGTAAGGAGACAAAAGGTGCAAAACGATGCAATTCATCCTAGTCTTAACCCAAAAAAAAGATAATAAAAAGACTAAACTAGACTCGATTATGTACAGATTCGTAACAAATACGTACGAATCAGTACATATTATACTACTCAGCCTGATCCAGGTTTCTTCCACTTCTGTTTTCAAATAAAATACCAAAAAAACTCGTTTTATTTTTCTACTTGTTCTGGAAAATCGCGCTTTCTAGTAAATCCTCTGTCGAAAGTACTTGAATGGCGAAGAAACTTCTTTTTCATTCATAATACTGAGAAATGGCCTTTTAATAGCTAGCTGCGGTACCACACCTCGAAAAAAACCGATCCTCCCAGTTCCAAACATTTTCCCATCTTGTAAAAAAAGTGTTCTGACCAGCTCGTAGAGTGGAGTAAGGGCCCGTTTGACATGGTGCGACTCACTAGCCGGTCCAAAATTTCCAAATTCATGGGCATCGACTCTCGTCCTGTCGACCCAGACCTTGCAATGACCAGATCGGAGTTCGGTAGGTCTCCTGAGTTATGACACTTCAAACCACTATCCACAATAGCCCCAAACTAATGATAACTCACTGCTCCGTTATTGCAGATGTATTCGTCAGGTCCTGCGTCTCATCGAGCTCTGAGGAGACCACTGTACAAGCCGATCCTCAGCCCGCTGTCACATCAGCACCTCCACCTCCTTTTATCAACTTGGATGAGGTGCTGAATCAGGCATTTGGGGGAGAGGATGACCCAGAGATGGCGGGCAACCTGAACGAGGCACCATTGGTCCGAAAATTCTCCAAGGGGAAGCGATCAGTCCGGCCACCTTCTAAGAGCCCGAGCTCTCTTGCTCCAAAACGCCGCCGCCTCCGTAAAACTCACGGTGGTGCCACTTCCAGCTCTCCAGCCTGGGAAAAGGATTGGCGCAATGTGATAACGCAAAGGAGATCAAGGCCCTTCTCGGCGAGCGCATAACCAGCCAAGTAAATTATCACTTCAAAAACCCCTTTCGCCCTAACACAATCTCTGCAAACACTTATGTTATTTTGTAAAACAGCTGGATCCCTTGCTCTCCGCATTGTCCGACGAACTGCTGACTCGATCCGCTGAGAGCGACCTCCAAAAAACGTGTGACGAGCTGATAGCCCAGGCAGAACAGCAGACCCGATAACTGTCCTTGACCCAAGGAGAGCTAGATGGGGTTAATCATTTGTTGAAGGCTCGTGAGGAGGAAATACACATCCTGAAGAGCTAGGTGGACAGCCTGAAAGATGAAACAGCTCGTCTGGCAAACGAAGTCAAGAATCAGTTGGAAAAAGCTTTCCAGGTTGATGAGCTCAAAGCACAGGTGCAGAAGCTCAAGGAGGTCATGCGAGCTAAAGAGAAACAAAACCAGATAGCTCACGAGCAAGGCATTGCTGAAGGTTGGCGGACCTTCCTGATAAGCGAGGTGGGCCAAAATTTCATGAACGCATACCGGGAAGAGCTGTTGAGGGCTTACAGGAAGTCAATGTTGTACTTCGGTAAGATGGCCTTGGGTAGTAGGGAATGGGTCTCCAAGGCTGCGGGGATAATTAAGGACCAGCTTGCAACTAGGAATGTCACCTACAATCCTGACGTGCCCACAATTATCAACATGCTCTCCCCTTTTAGCTTTTGGAAGGGAGACATGAGTCACCCAAAGGATGCAGAGTGGTGGCTGTCATGTCAAGGCCGAGCTGTGCTGTCAGCCAAATTGACTGCCGAACTAGATGCACCTCTGGAAGACTTCGTTCCTGCACATGGGCTAAGCAAAACCTAATAGCTTCTTGATTTTTCAAAAACCTTTAATTTGTCCGCCTAACTCAAAAACAATGTTGCATACTTTTATGAACCATTCTGTCTTTATGCTTATTAATATGTACAAACCTGCAACTCAGATCATCATAAGTGAAACCATAAAGTAATATAGGTCGCATAGAGCACTCGAATAAAACATTCATAACATTGAAACGAATCCGCACATATAGGCCAAATATGTTAGCTCGCCTAGTTGAACGAAAAAACATAACCATCCATAACACAAAAACACAACAACCCAAGAAGAATATGTAAGTCAAACATATCCTTCTCAGAAGCGACCTCAAATATGTAAAGCAAACATACTTAAAGTCACATCACCCAACCATTTGTCAAAACCATGAAAATATATAAAACATTCGCCAAGCTTTATTAAATATTGCAAAAAGCTATCCGCCTCGAAGGGTAAAGCAAAAAACAGCCCGCCCCAAAGGGTTAATGAAAAATCTGCCCCAAAGGGTTAAAAGTAAAACAGCCCACCCCTAAGGGTTAATGAAACAACATCCGCCCCGAAAGGTTAAAAGTAAAATAGCCCGCCCCGAAGGGTTAAAGTGAAACAGCTCGCCCCGAAGGGTTAATGAAACAACATCTGCTCCGAAGGGTTAAAAGTGAAACAGCCCGCCCCGAAGGGTTAATGAAACAACATCCACCCTGAAGGGTTAAAAGTAAGACATCCCGCCATCTAGGCATAATATCTCTTTAGATGACAAACATTCCAGCTCCTAGGTAGAGCTTTCCCCTCGGCATTCTTGAGTATGTATGCTCCTCCACGCAGCACTTTGATCACTTTGAACGGCCCTACCCAATTTGGATCAAGCTTCCTAGTTTTACGCAATGCATCAGCCCGCCTCCATACTAAATCACCAACTTGAAAGCAGCGATGTTTAAATCGTTTATTAAAAGAAGCATGTATCCTTTGTTTGTAATGTTACACCCGGGCCGTAGCCTTCTCTCTTATCTCATCAATCATTTCAATTGCTCCTCTTGCTAGCCTTTCGTTTTCTTCCACATTAAACGTCGATAAACGCTGCGATCCCCCTACTATCTCAGTTGGAATAACAATTTCCAACCCATAGGCCAAACTGAACGGCGACTCCCCTATAGAAGTTCGAGGAGTCGTTTGGTAAGCCCACAAAACCGACGCGAGATCTTCCTCCCAAAGCCCACCTTCTTTTTCCAACCGTAGCTTAATACCCTACACAATAATACGGTCAGTAACCTCAACTTGACCATTAGTTTGGGGGTGCGCCACAAAAGCAAATTGATGCTTCATCCCCATCTCTTGGCACCAATCTTGGATTTTATGCCTGTTGAATTGGGTTTCATTATCCGACACCAACACTCGTGAGACACCAAACCTGCAAAAAATGTTATTAAAAATAAAGTCCATCATGTCTTGCTCGCTTATGCCCGTAACTACTTCAGCTTCCACCTATTTTGCAAAATAATCGACTGCCACCACCAGGTGTTGTTTATTTCCCTGTGTTTTTGGAAAAAGGTCCCACAATATCGATCCCCCACTGTGCAAAGGGACATGGCGATCTCATAACCATCATATCCTTCGCCGGTATATGTGTAACCGGAGCGTGCATCTGACACTTTTTACAAGTCTTGACCAGGTCGCCAACCATACCTTTCATACCTGGACAAAAGAAACCAGCCCGCAATGTTATCCCCACCAGCGCTCTACTTTTTGGGTGATCCCCACAGTACCCTTCGTGTATCTCTTTTAACACTTCCAGTCCCTGCTCCTTGGCCAAGCATTTCAAAAGAGGTCCAAAATACGACCTCTTGTACAATTCCTCATTTATAACATAAAAATGAGCCGCTGTCTTAGTTTCCTTTGTTGACAACCGTTCTGCGCCTTCTTTTGCCTTAACGAGAATATCGCAGATAGGCGTACGCCAATCATCTTTAACTTCGAGCTCCATTATCTTCTTCCCTTTTCCCACACTACTATGGCTTAACTCCATTAGCGTAACTTCTCGAGTATCACAAGTCCCCAATGCACCTGCTATCCGAGCGAGCTGATGAGCCCGAGTATTGTCAGCCCGCGGAAAATGTTCTAGTTTAAACTCCTCAAAACGCCCAGTCTCTTCCTGCAATTTCTTTAAGTATATCGCCATGTGCTCTTCTTTTGCTTCTAAAGACCCTTCAAAATGACGAGCTACCAATTGAGAATCCGTATATGCCCATACCTTCCTTGCTACCAGATCGCTCGCCATTTTCATACCTTGTAATACCGCTTCATACTCAGCTTCATTATTAGACGCCCTGTATCCCAACTTTATCGCAAATTCCAAAATTTCCCCTTCCGGGCTGGTTAACACAATCCCCAGCCCCGCTCCCGACACCATAGTCGACCCATCAGTATGTAATACCCACGCCTTTGTCTCGTCCCCCAACTCAGATGGACGCACCATCTCTTGTAGGAAATCCGCCAACACTTGAGCCTTAATGGCCACTCTAGGTTCGTATACCACGTCGTATTCGCTCAGCTCCACATCCCACTAGAAGAGCCTTCCAGATACGTTTGGATTACTCAGGACCTGCTTGAGAGCTAGATTAGCACGTAGCTTCACCTTGTGGCTTAAAAAGTATGGTTGTAATTTCCTTGTTGTACATATTAGTGCAAAACCTCACTTCTCCAGCTCGGAATAGTTCAACTCAGCACCGTACAACATTTTGCTAATATAATAAATAGGTTTCTGGGTACCGCATCATCTCTGATGAGCACCGAACTCACTGCGACCTCTCCGATTGATATATACAAGATCAGGTCTTCCCCGGGCATTAGCTTAGTTAACAGTGGTATCTCGGCTAAGTATTCTTTCATCTTATCAAATGCATTTGCTGCTTCCTTGGTCCATTCGAACTTAGACCCTTTTCTGAGTGCCCTGAAGAAGGGGACATCCTTTTCTGCCGACCTGGAAATGAAACGATTGAGACCTGCAATTCGACACGTGAGTACCTGTACGTCGCGCACCGTTCGAGGATGCGGCATTTCCAAAATATCCCGCACCTTTTCGGGGTTAACCTCAATAACTCTCTCCGTCACCATTTATCCCATGAATTTCCCAGATCGCACACCGAATGCACACTTCTTTGGATTGAGCTTCATCCCGTACTGCCTTAGTATAAGAAACGTTTTCCTCAAGTCCTCCACATGAGATTCTGCTTTCTTGCTCTTTACCAGCATATCATCGATGTAAACTTCCATAGTGGATCACACCAGGTCTTTGAACATTTTCTCCACCAATATTTGATAGGCCACCCCTACATTTTTCAAACCAAAGGGCATGGACACGAAACAATACGTCCCCGTCGAAGTAACAAAGCTCGCCTTGGGCTGATCCTCCTTTGCAAGAGGTATTTGGTGATACCCTTGTGACGCATCCGTCATACTTAGCATCTCGCACCCTGAGGTCTAATCCACTAACTGATCAATTCGCGGCAGAGGATAATGATCCTTTGGACAGGCTTTATTTAAGTCGCAAGAATCTACACACATCCTCCATTTCTGCCCCGGCTTCGGCACCATCACGACATTGGATAAGTATTATGGAAATTGAATTTCTTGAACGTGACCCGCTTTCAATAGTTTCTGCATCTCTTCTTCAATTATTTTGTCCATCTCAGGTCCAAAATGCCTTGTTTTCTGTTTAACCGTCCTCGCCTCCGGATCTGTATTCAAATGATGTTGCTCAACCTCCGGAGCTAATCCTGTCAGTTCTCCATCCCTAAAAGCAAAAACGTCCCAAAATTCCCTCAATAATTTTATTAGCTCTTCCTTCAAAGTTTCTGCCATCAAGGTCCCAATCCTCGTAGTGTACTCCGTGCGACCTTCTTCTAATGAAATTTCCATCAACTCCTCAAGTAGCCGAACATAATTATCGTGCTCTTTCACCTTTTTTTCACTAAGTATGCCCTCTGGTACCTCTTCATCTCTCTCTCGCTTGTTCTCATTTAACCCCTTTCTGAACGTCATCTGATAACACGACCTTACGACCTGCTGTTCAGAAATAAATTCCCCCACTTTATCTCCCACGGGATATTTGATACTCATGTTGTACGTTGACGTTACTTCTTGGAAAACATTGAGGAAATGTCGGCCTAATATCGCGTTATACGCCGATCTCCATCGTATTATCAAAAACTTCAAATGCCTCTTTGTTTGCAACTCATCTTTCCCTAACACCACTGCCATTGTTATCTCTCCCTTCGTAATCACCTGCGCCCCATTAAACGTGTATATGGGCATATTCACAGGTCAGACTCTCGTCTCCAGCTTCATTTGTTCAAGGCAATCTGTATATATTATATTGACTTAGCTCCCGTTATCTACGAAAATCCTGTCGACCTCATACCCTGCGATATCAGCTTTAATCACTAACGCATCATTATGGTCTTCCTGCAGCCCGCATCGTTCATTGGAACCAATAGAGATGATTGGTCCTGATATCTGTGGGCATCGACTCACACTAGCGACCTCCCACGCTCCCGGGAAAGCTGATTTGACATGCTTCTTACGTGCACTATTGGTATCACCATCCGTAAGTCCGCCTTAAATCATGGTTATTCTTCCCTTGTTCCTTCTTGTACCATTATGTCCCTGATTTCCTTGCTGCGACTGTCTCTCGACCTGATCCTGGGGTGGATCTCTCGGCGGTGGCGGGGGCATTGGTTTCCTTGGTTCCCTTGGCTATATATCTCTGTAAACAACTTCCTTCGAATGCCCAACTTTTATGAGCCTCTCCATTTCTTCTTTAAGATGCCTGCAACTCTCCGTGGAATGACCATAATGATCGTGAAACATACAAAAGAAATCCAATTTGGGATTAGTAGGGAGCTGCGTGCCACTTTCCGACCATTTTATATCATTAGGTATCAGGCGCTCCATGATAGTAAACACCTTAGCCCGCGGATAGATCACCGGTGTAAAATCCTCATTCCTCCTCCAATTTCGCATATCCACCTCAGGTTTTTCCCTCGCCGCAGGACCCAGGGTTAGGAGCCCGCGCACTACCCTTTTGGGCTCTCTTATACCTTGCTTTCTCGACATACTGCCTCCAGTCTCCGTGACCTCCCCACCAAATCATACACGATGTTCCTCCTCAACTTCTTCTACCTGTATATATTTGTTGCATCTTTCTAAGACCTCATCGTACGTTCGCGCCACTTTTTTAACCAAAGACTTGTGTAAGTCTTCCCTCCTCGATCCTTGATGTAAAGCCCCTGCTTTCATTTCGTCCGTAGCGGTGGGTACCTCCAGCGTGGCCTTGGTAAATCTGTTGACATATTGCTTCAAAGTTTCATCAGGTCGCTGCACCATGGTAAAGAGTGATTGTGCAGTCTTCGCATTCTGCCTCACACTGGATAATTATTTCAGAAAAGCTGCTCATAACACCTAAAAGCTGGTAATTTTCCCTTTCGCCAATTGATAGAACAAGCTTTGGGCGATTCCTCGTAAAGTAGACACAAAAGCAGGGCATGCCACAACATTCGTATATCTATGTAACATCCTCTCAATCTCAAAGAGTTGTAGATGTTCTACCGGATCCGTCACCCTGCGATATTGGAATTCCAACGTCTTATACCCCTTGGGCATCATAGCCCGCAATATATCATATGAAAGGGGGTGTCCTTTATATTCATCAATCTTTTTTCCTTCCACCTACCTTTGCAAAGCTAACAAAGCCTACTGCATGTCTCTAAACGCCTTATTCCCTGGACCGACCTCATTCTTCCTATTCTCATCATGGTATTTGCTTCGACTCTTTTGTGACTTATCCCGGAATTCACCATCCGTGCTTGAGGTTTGCGTTCCACTTTCACTGGTATGCTTACTATGCCGACCTCGATGTTTATAATGCTTTCTCCCTATTTTCAACTTCTTTGCTTTTTTGTACTTATACCTGTGCAATTCTGAGGACGAGGCAGAGCTGAAAGAATCTCCTTGTTTTCGATTACCCCCACTTTTCCTTCCACGAGACGATCTCCGAGACAGAGACCTTCCGCTTTGTTTTGTGTTTTTTGTTACCGAATCTTCTCCCTGTCCACCACTTGACTTGTCGGCTTTCTCATTCGGAGTACCCAGCTCGCCTGCTAAGTATTTGTTCATTTCTTCCTATTTTTCTGGGGGTACAAAATCTATAAGCCCTTCTAAGAACCCCTTATTGATTTGACAGTGCTTATCTTTGGGTAAATCTTTCCACTCCTTCGTCCCTATGTGAACCGTCTTTTCTGCAATAATCTACGGCGTCTCCGCTTGTGGATCTCCTTCAGGTTCCTCTCCGTTTTGTTGTTTTGGCGAGGGGGGCGGTGTGACACCCAGATTCTGGATCACTGGCTCTCCATGGGAAGGTGTCAGTCCGTCTTTTGTTTGCGCCATCTTGCTCTTCTTCTTTAGTTTGCTCGATCCAGAACCAAAATCCAAGGTCTTAGGTTCTATGTTTCTATCTTTCATAATGCATTTTCGGATTTTCTCACATCTTTTGCTCAAGGACGCGATGTCCCTCTTTCACATAGACGGCGCCACTTGATAAAACCAAAAAGATTGGTTACCAAGAATATCAAATCTGAGATCAGCGACCTTAATAGCTTCCAATTCTGTCACAGCGACTTGGTTGATCTCCAAAAAGTCTCCTGGCGACCTAAACGATCCTGCAAAACAGCACCCTCAGCCAAGGCGGTGGATGGCCCCGGTGAAGGTCCTTCAATGCTTAAGTTAGCGAGTGCGAGAGATAATTACGAGAGCTTCAAAGTAGGATTAATAAACTTAAAATAAAGAGAGGCGTGCACCCCTTTTATATGGACAAGAGAAGTGTTCTTCAAGCTAGAGTTTTCTTCTCCCACCACAATTCCATAAATACCGTGACCGACTTAGATTTAGAATTTCTCCAGTATGCTAAGTTCTCATAAATAATAAATTACTCATTAAATTACCAGAATAGGCCTGAGCCTGTGATTCTTTTAATATAATTCGTCGGGACCCCAAAATACCATCCATATAAGCCCATTCGGGCCTAATATTTACAAAGTCCATTACCGAGCTAACGGATAACGCCAAGCTATCAAACCATAAGAGGTCGCGACCCTATATGAGAACTCATCCTCATACTTCAGGTAGCTACTCTTAAAACCAGCTCGCTCACCTCTTAGAAGAAATGCTCCTTCCAAGAAATGAAGTCGCTTTCCATAAATACCAGCATGAATATTTAGTTTCGTATCAGACTGCCAAAGGGTTACAAAAACCTATTAGAAAGTAAAAAAAAAAGATTTTCTAATATTGTTTAAAAAAAAGTCAGAAATCCAAAAAATAAGAAAGAAAAAAGGACGGTAACAACATAAATTGTTTAAGAGCTATTCGATTTCAATGGAAAGGTAAATCTAGTTTTTCAAATATTGATTGAAGGAATTTGAAGATGTAAACGTCAATTTGAGAGTTGATATTGAGGGATTGGGGGCGGATGTTTTGTAAAATTGAGAATGAGGAGTAGGGTAAATTAAATATAAAAAGGAAAGGAATAATAAAAAAAATATTAAGAAAAGTAGTGAAAAGTATGGGCAGGAAAACCAAATCTTCTCAAAGATTATCTCTCCTTATTTTTGGAATTATTTCTCTCACCCGCCAAAATCACTCTTTATTATATATATATATATATATATATATATATATATATATATATATATATATATATATATATATTACACATGTTATTTTCTGTAATATGAAAATCTGATGTGTCACCGTTTGGTAATTTGGGTTGAAATGTTTCTTTTTATAGTTTTCTAGGTATAAATAAGGATTTTCTTCCATTTGTATTCATTCTAAGATTTTCTAGGGCTCGAGCCCCGCTTCCTCTCTCTCGCCTCTCTTTCTTACAACCTCTCTCTCTATCTCTCTCTCTGATTATCAATTACTATAAAATTTAAACCATGCTACACCTCTAAACATCACTATAGTCTTATCCGAGCAGCGGCACTACGATCATCGTATCTCTTGAAAATTGCCACCTTCGTGCTGCCGGGACCTAACCCTACTTAAGGGGGTTGTGTTTTTTAGAGTGCTCGGATTTCTCTAATTGTCCCTAATCCGTGTACGATCAAGAGGTTAATTCTGTTCAAGATGAAGAAAGGTAATTCTTCTGCCAACATTCAAATCTGTTATATATTTTTTAATTTTTGTTTTTGATTTTTCGTAATTTTGATGAATTGTGGTTTAGGGTTCAGTAATTTCAAAATTGATATTTGCCTCATTGGCGGATGTTTTAAAATATGAGGCATTTGCTTTGCACCCGAAAGGTAAAATATACTCCAAATCAATATCCCAAACTTAAATTTTAAATATCAAATGGTAACTAAACATTTACCAAGTCGTGCTCTCTTTGCACGTGGACATCCTTTTCTTTTTTTTTTCTTTTTTTTTTTTTTGATCGATGTCAAATTTGTTCTTATGTACATTTGGATAATAAAATCATTTTTTCCTAATTCTTGGATATATTCCTACAATAATCATTCATATTAATGTTTTAAAAATCTCGCATTTATGAGTCTTTATTTAAAAAAAACATAAATGGGGAAATAAACTATGAGCTTAATAATTTGTGAAATTAGTTGTTTTTTTTTGTTTTTTTTTTCATATATTGGATTTTCTTAAATCATGGAGAAGATGGACCCTTAAATTGCCAAATTAGTTTATTTGATTGCCCAATAAATAATAACGAAGACAAACACTGTAAAATTGTAAATTATTTTATTTAGCAATTAAAAAAAACCTTATGGATTTCCTTAAATTGTGAATAAATTAAAAAAATAAAAGGATTTCCTTGAACTCAAAATAGTAATGAACTATATGTATTTTAAAATAGCCAATAATGAAGACAAGCCCTTGAATTTCTTTTTGGCTGAAATGGAGATCAGAGATATGAAGGTTTTTTCGTCAGATCAGAATTTTTAATAAGTGTTAGCCTTTTGTAGTGGTGATTTTTTTTTGTAGATAAGAATATATGTTGACAACTAAGATTATTATTGCTCAGCTTTATGTGTGAATTTATAAAAAAAATTAATATACATATAGGTAAGTTTCTTACCGATTGTATTGACTCTTATTTTTATTTTGTTTGGTCCAGATTTTTTTACTTTTTATTTTATTTTGGATTTTGAGATTCAAGATTGATTCATATACTAATTTGAACACCTATACTTGATACCTTATATTTAATATGGATATGTTTTTCTTTAAATATATATACTAGGCTGGGGCAAAAATATCTATGATATTTGTTTTTCTTTTAGTTCAATTAAGTTAAAGAATGTAGAATGGGCTGAGCAGCAGCGGATCCAAGCGGGAGGAGAAGCCACAATCGATGGTGGTGATGAAATATATGTTCAATTGGAGAGCGGCAATTATTGGGCTTGGAATTCATCATTCATTGCAAAAATTAGCTATGCTAGCAATACGTGAGTTTTCAATTATATGTTGTTTGGCAAATTGCGTATTATTCTTCTTGATTAGTATTTTGTAATATTCCATGTTTTGTGTTTTCTTCAATTCTTATATTTTAAATCGGTGGGTGAATAATAATACCTTTTTTTATTTATCTAACACTTGATTTTTCAAACTTTTATTTTTCCTTTACTAAATTAAAAGGTGACCTTCTCTTTATTTTTATTATTTATTTTTTTTGCTCTACAAATTTTGGCCTTTTGGGACTGGAAGGGAAGCTGGAACTTGGATTTAACATAACAATTTTCATTTCCCTGAAAAGAAAAACAAAATTGAAATAAATGTCTATTATGCAATTAATTCAAGATAGATTTTTTGTTCTTCTTTCTTCTGAAAAATTCTGTCTTTTCCCATTTCATTTTTTATATGGTATTTTGAGAGAGTAACAAAAATGTCACATATGTCCACTATTTACTTTCACATTTAGATTGTTCATTTATTTAATTCTACATGAAAGTTTACAAGCAAAAGAAAAAAAGCTTCAGTTTTTTTTTTATTACTAAAGCGCTAATGATGCTAAATGATTACTGCAATTCTGTTAATATTTAAAAAATTATGTACTCTAATCGAAAATTTCTTAGCACTCTAAGAAATCGTCTCCGCAATAGTACGGAGTCGATTGTAGAGCGGTAAGCTTTCCCGAGTCGTGTCTCTCGAGGATAGATATAATCGTCGTTAAGTATTTTTAATTAATCTCTTGTAATCTTAATTAAACTAATCTAATCTAAGAATAGATTAATCATTGGTTTGGTTTTGAGTTGTAATCACTAAACTTGAATTGAAAAGAGAGCTTGAAAAATATTGAGGCAAGGAAAAATGAATTTAAAACTTGCTTGAAAATAACTAGACTTAATGACTCAAATTTAACCTAATTAATAACTTTAATTAAATTAAAACTATTAACTAAGAAAGCTTGTAAATTTAAAATCTAAAAAGGAGGGAAAGTCAAACTTAAATTCAAAAGAAGTCAAATGCATTAATAGGTAAAAGTCAAATGTTTCAAAATAGAAAACTACAAATAACTTTCAAGGCTCCAATGTTTGCTTGAACAAAATGAGTAAAAAGTTTCAACATGCAAGTTTCAATGGAGTTTTAAGCAAGAAGAAAGATACTCTAGAAATTGGAAGAGAATTTAAAAATGCCAAGAGGAACACAACAAGAACTGCAAATTAACTACCAACACATAACAACAATAAACAACCAAGAACAACAACAATATGAAGGGGAAATATTACTACCAATTTGTACTTCAAACAAAAGCTTCAAATGTCGCTTACAATCTTCAAAACACCAAGAGCAACTTCATAAAATAAAATCCAAAAATGAGAGAGATGTCACCATCTCCAACACTTATGAATAACTACTAACTAACTAATTAACTAAGCTAAATTAAACTAACTAACTAAGGATTATATCTAGGGTTTGCAATGGAATAGTGAAAATGAGCTTGAAAGAGATTGAATGGGGTTCAAAATCAGCCAAGGGAGGATAAGGTAGGTGGGGGAAAGTGCTAGCTTTTTATACAAAAATGCAGGGGCAAAAATGTCAAAACGGGTCAAAAAATTTGCGTGTCAGTCGATCGACTGCTATGCCCAAAAATCGCAAAACACACTGCCGAGCAGTCAATTTGCACGAGGTTCAGTCGACCGAATGATCTCCAGTCGATCGACAACAAGTCCAGTCGATCTACTGAGATCCAATCGACCGACTGTCCTGTCAGTCGATTGACTGACAGGCAGCTCTGGCTCATTTTCTCGTTTCCGCTCTAAACGTCCGCGGGCTGTTGCTCCTCGTTTGCGCTGTATTCCCTTGCTTGCTTGTTCTAATTCGTGTCGAACGGGATGTCCTGAGCGTGCACGGGACCGCTTCGGTCATCCTACGGTCATAAAGACAAAATCGAGTAGAAATAAACGAAAATCCAATGAAAACCGCACAAATGTTACAAAAACCTAAAACTAATAAAATCGGCCAAAACGACTCCTAATACACATAAAAGCAAACAAAACACATGCAAGCGCGACACAAAACGGTAACAAAAATACGTACAAAAACATGCAAATCATACTCCATTCATTTAAATAAATAGGTTTACATTAATTCATAACATTTTAAAAAATATTGGTTAATAACGTAGTTACTAAACAACTGTTTATGGGCTTTGGAAACTCTGTCGGAGATTTAACTCGATGAGGTACTTGTGATTCTTTTTATTGTTGGGATTTTTTTTTTCAAATTTGTTGATAATCGAAGATCAGTTAGATTTATTTAGTAATTTTCTCCATTTAGTTTATAGTTTATGATAATTGATTATTGATGGTGGTCTTGGTTGTTACCATTTTCCGGATTTGGCATCACTGGTCTCCCTTATGCCATGTTTGAAATGGAATGGTAAGAAATTTTAAAAAAAATCACTTTTAAACATTTATATTGCCGTCTGTTGCACTCAATCTACACGTATTATATACACTCTTGCTTATTTAGTTGCATTATTTTATATATTTAACAATTCTGTAGGTACAATCTTGAACTTTTTATGGTGTCGTGTGATGGATTGTACCGAAAATGATTATCAATGGCAATAATCCTCAATTTAAAATTTTTTGTAAAATGTAACTTTCATGAAAATTGAAGATAATAAACATTCAAACACCTATTATATGCTTGGCCACAGATTCTAGAGGTGTTTAGTTTACATTTTAACTGAATATTAATATATAAGGGTTACTTTAAACTTTTTTTTTTGATATGAACAAGCAGGAAACTGCTTCTACCCACTTGTCTTACAGGATGAGAATTTTGATGTTGTTCCGAGCAAGATTTTGGATTTACTAGATCAGAAGGCTCTCTTCAAAGTGAAGTGAAAAAATGACTCAAATACAGGGTTCATGCCTACTTTCATGATAAAAAGGATAAGAAGGTTCTTTTTTGATAGTCAACCATGAATTCGATAATGCGAAATTGATTGTTAGTCATTTAAACAAATTAACATCCAGTTATAATATATTATAATTAAATCAATTAATTATTTTGTAGGAAGAGGATTTAAATTCTAAAGCTTGTGATAAGACATTATATATTGTCTCTTACTAAAACCATAAAAAATCACTTTTTTTTATTATTATTATTTTTTGGGTTTTGAGTCAAACACTAATATGTAAATCTTTTATGATTACAAAATCTTGGATGTCCGAGAAGGCGAACTTAACGGTTGATAATTTGGCAAATTCTACACTTCTAAACTCGAATGTAAGTGTAAATCTTCCGATAATTTTTCATGTTTTGTTCAATTTTGTTTTTGAAATTTAAATCATTCGAATGAAATCTCTAAAATCTAAACCCAAAAGTAATTGTTAATCCTTCGACTTTTGTCATGCTATAAATCTGAATAATTGTTTTTTGTTTTTGCCAAAAAAGCAGTGTTGCACCACTTCTAAACCAAATTGATAGATTCATCTCTTCTAAATTCGAACGTAAGTGTGAATCCTATTTTTCATCTCAATTTACATAATTGGCATTAGACCTCTCAAATTTAAACCCCAAAATAAGTGCAAATCCTTTGATTTTTCAAAGAACCTTTTAATTTGAATACCAGACACATAAGCAACCAATTGGTGTTCTAAATCTTTCTATATATATTATTGCCATGATGATTTAGATTTATATTGAAATTAATTATTTGTTGATAAACTTTGGTTTAATTTTAGTTGTTTGTATAATGAATGATTGTGATTCTTATGCACATTTCTATGGGTTAGTCTGAAGGGTGTTGATTCGAGTTAGTTTGCTCATAAACAAGAGCCAAAATTATTTTAAGTTCGATGCAATAAAAGCCTTGAAAAGTGGGCGTCATGTGTTGTTTACCAGGTTGGTACTAAAAGAAGTTTTACTTTAACTATGAAGTAGTTAAGAAGTTGAAATTACTTTTAGCAAAATTGATAGAGTTTGTTAGTCCTGTAAGTTCTTGCATATAAGCATGTCTCATTTGTCATGATGTAATCTGGGTAGTTGTTGATTGTGAAAGACCATCAACAAGTGAGGTCTTTTTTTTCCTTGGTTCTTTTTTTTTTTTAATAAAATCTTGATTTAATAATCTGCCTCAAAAATGTGCTCTTTTGTTTACAGCATTCAAAGAACAGATAATTATAAAACCCACCCCTCATGTTTTACCCAATTTAGATCCTATAACAAAAGTAGACTAATTAAAAAATTTGCTCTTTTGCCTAACATATAATTACAAAAGCTACCCCTTAGGTTTTTCCTAATTTACAAAATCGAATGACAACCTTAATACATAATATACCCCTCAGGTTTGCAAAGTTTGCTCATTCAAAATTTACAAATAACGCCCTGATATGTCTTTTTGTCTGACACAAGTGCACCCTCAACAAAGATCTATTCGTAATGAAAATGCAACCATAAGGAGTTATTTGCATATTTTAATGATAAATATATATTTTTAATTAGACTACACTTGATGGTTGTTTTTGTAATAAACCCTTTGATATTTAGCTAATATCATAAAACATTATGAAATTCTCCTAGGTTCGGCATATTTCTTTGATTTATGTAAATTCTAGAGGTTTGGATACTATCCACGCCTAGCTTTAATATAATTACACATCACTTTTATGTAGGCTGATTTCAAATACAGCCTATTTTTGTAAATTTTTTGACAGATCGACAAGACCGATGACATCGACTTCACCTTGATGATATATATATATATATATATATATATATATATATATATATATATATATATATATATATATATATATATATATATATATATATATTCAAATGGGATAGTATACCATGGACCCCGAACAACCTAACAAGGTGCACCAGTTTCACATTTTTTGGGTCCACTCCAATTTCAATTTCTCGTCCCCCACGCGCTTCAATTTCATTTTCTCCTCCAAAAATCTGCCTCTTCAACTTACCCCACGCTCAACACACAAAACGAAGGCAAAAAAAAAAAAACAAACAAAATTTTTTTCTCCATTCAACAGAACGATTTTCTTCCTGTAATTTGTGTGGCGATTTTTCCAAAACGATAGCAGATTTTTTTCACCAAGTTCTCGTCTTCCCCAACACGATTTTGACCTTTTCCAACTATTCAACAGTAAGTTTTTGACAACTTTTCACCTTTTCCGAATCTTTAGTTCACAACTTCGCCCGTTTTTTCTTTACCCGTCTCCTTCGTCTGTGACCTAATGTTCAAATTTCCGGCGATTTCCTTCCGATTCATGACATATACTTCCGATTATTCTGAATTTAGGGTTTAGTCAATTAATGATGTTGATTCATCTGTATTTTAATTAAATGCTTTCGATTCTTTGATTTTCTTAAAACTACTCAGTTTTATTTCAGATTCTATAGTTTTTGATAATATATACATGTGCATATTATGTGTGATATATGTATAAGATGTCTGTGATGATATTTCCATGTTCAGTGTGATGATAACTACATGATCTGTGTGATGATATCTCAATACTCTATGTGATGATATGTATATCATATTTGCATATTATGTGTGATATATGTATAAGATGTCTGTGATGATATTTCCATGTTCAGTGTGATGATAACTACGTGATCTGTGTGATGATATCTCAATACTCTATGTGATGATATGTATATCATATTTTCATATTAT
>BMAC01000078.1:2328244-2359502 GCA_014905375.1 Phtheirospermum japonicum
GTGAATAATACAAATATTAATCACATATTAATACCATATAGCATCACATAAAACTGAGACAACTCATCATATATTACATTCAGATGGCATCAAATACATACTGACATATCATCACATTCTACATTCAGTTATAATCACATTCTACATTCAGGTATAATCACATTCTACATTCAGATATCATCACATTCTACTTTCAGATATCATCACATTCAAACTGAAATATCATCACATTCTACATTCAGATATCATCACATTCTACATTCAGATATCATCACATTCTACTTTCAGATATCATCACCTATAGACTAACATATTATCACATTCTACATTCAGATATCATCACGTTCTAATTGTCGATATCATCACACTCTAATTTCAGATATCATCACATACAGAATCAAAAATAATCACACATTCCCTTCATGAATCGTAAGAGGAGAAATCATATACCTGCTCCTGTAATAGAACTACTTTCATCAATGTTTGAACTCGCACCATTCCCAGAAACTGGAATATTTGCAGTAGAAACACAAATCGGAAGAGCTGCAGCAACAAAAATAGAAATAGTTTAAATCTAATTCAATACGAAAATAAATCAACTTCAAAAAATAACTTACCCTCGATCCGATTCGCGTCCATTGGAACCTCTATCAAATTTAAGTCCATTGGAATCTCTCGACGCTGATCAGTTGTTAAATCCGAACAAGGAAAATTTGTAATTATTTGCTGTTAAATCGATAGAGATCCTGTTGCTGTTGAATTCGATGGGTATAGACGTAATTATTGGACGAAATTAATGGAGGTTATGGGACAATCTTACAAAGGCGCAGATCGAAGAATTGGTGCAGATCGAGAAGAAAGATTTCTGCAGAAGGAAAAGAACGGGCGCGTACAAAAGTCTGAGAAGGAAAAGAGAGGGCGCCTGAAATTCAGGAAAATGCTTTTATATTTGAAATAGGGTGCACCTTGTAAGGTGCACCTGGGTCCATCTAATAAATTGCCGGTTCAAATGGGAACTAATTTCTGTGTGGGAACCTAGAATCCTGCTATATTACATAGGATGTGATGCTATTTATGAATCATGTACATGCTAATTAAGTTAATAGTAAAATCATTGGAACATAAAAATAGTAATGTGAAAATATATATAGCATTTTGCATTATCTAAATTAGCATCACGTATAATGTAATATAGCGGTTACTATGTTCCCACCTAGGGAACCGGTTCTCATATGATCTTAATCCTATATATATAAATAGGGTGCAGGTCTCATTCCCCGCATGGTATTTTTCCTTCTTCCAATTATTAACTTTTTTGGACTGGGGCTTTGTTTGTTTAGTTTGAAAGTGTGTAGATTGTGGATTATAAATCTTTGTAGTAAGGTGATATTTATGGTAAGGTATTTGAAGTTTTGATTTTTTATGATGTTGTGTTTTCAATTTTGTTCGTAATAATTATGTCTTATCTTGTCAATAATAATATAGAATAATTTTGTAGATCAAATGAGGTCAGATTTGTACCTTAGAATTTGACTTTTATTGAATTGTTGGCTACTCATATTTGATTTATCCAAATTCTGTTGGGATTGATCTTCCCATTGAATGTTGGGATACATGAGATAATACATACATACATACATACATACATACATACATACATACATACATACATACATACATACATACATACATACATACACACACACACACACACACACACACACACACACACACACACACATATATATATATATATATATATATATATATATATAAAATTTCCTTTTATTTTTTGTGGTTGTAATTTGAAATAAAGAAATTAACTCTGTTTTGAACGGATTTCACATTTCACGTTAACGGAGTAGAATAAGTTGTATTGAAAAATAACCCCCGAGGCTTTGACTAATTACTAAAAATTCTAATTCTTTTTTAAACTACAAATACTTCTTTGAACTATTACCAACACCCCCTCTTTAGAGCTTGATCAGCGTTGGACGATTTAATAACTAAATGATTATTGTCGAAATGATATGTTTTTGGTGTATTTGTAGTTTATGCAATGGTATTTGAATGTTATTGTGAAATTCATGGCGTGGCACTAATGTTGGCTGATTGTGAACTTATGAGATGTTCTTTGTGAATCCAGTGGTATGTGAATGGACATTTGGTTCATTTTTCATTGTGTATTTTGCTACTTTGCTTGTGGATTAATTTGATTTGATGCAATCGAACTACTCTTCACAAGAAACAGCTATTGGGATCTCTTTAGATCAATTTTGTATGGTTTTATGAGAATTCTAGGATTGTAAAAATCCATTATTTTACTTGCAGGATTATTTATAAATTTGAAAGATAATTGAGATTTTTATTAATAGACTAAACTTGATGGGTGATTTTTGTAATTAACTCAAATATTAACTGTCTAAATATCGTGTTTCTTGATTGCTGAATGTTCACAAGGTACTGCTGCCTAAAGCCCAACCACGGTGTGGCCATGGTGGTATATGGGGAGACAACATTGATGGGTTTATATATTGTGTAGTAAAAAATTTATGAATGTCTAAACGGGGAGAACAAGGTTACATCGGAATGCAACGTGGTGTCGACGCGAAAGAGGGGTTGTGTAGTATCACCATGGAGGCGTCGTATCCGATCAAGTAATCGGTCGACAACCGTAAACCACTAATAAATGAGGAATGTATTTGGATATAGAAATATAAAATATTTCTTAATTGATCAATATTAGCAGTTTGTATCATACTTAGTTTGTTGGATTTTGTATCGGTCAAGCTTCTGAGATATTAATAATTCACTTTATGAATTTAATAAAAATATTTAAATAAATTTTACATTTTTATGCATTTCTTATATATGCCGATGTAAACGCGAGTATTCAAACTAGTAGAAAAAGTATATGGAGAATGTTGAGGAATTTATCTTTGCAATAATTCCTATTTTGTTATTTGCCTTTCTTAGGCACAAAATTAATTAGGAACTCTAGACTGTGTTTCCTAGTTTATTTATAGGACTTTATTTTTCTAGATTGTGTCTAGATTTTAGTATGCTTATTTACCAAGTTTAGAATTCTAGGATTGTCTATTTAAGACTAGGGATTACTAAGCTTGGTAACACGATTTTTACGCACGGGATTATTGAGCAGAAGACACACGACACAACGCAAGACGCACGGCAAGGAGAAGAACACGAAGACTACTTGGAGCCATTGTTCGATATTGAAAAGCTATTTGAAGTTGCGTGACCAACGGAGAAGAGCTTGTTCAACTTAGGCGACAAGTATTTAGTATCATGTGTTTTGATACTTTAGTTTTCATATATTACTTAATATTTATGTATTGATCGAAAAACAAGAAAGTAATATAGTTTTTGGGTTTGTACACCCAAGTTCACAAGTTCTTTTACTTGTGAACTGGATTTGTTTCATTGTGTTCTTAAAATTTTATTTCCGCTGCATATATTTATTTTACTCTGGTTTATGTTGTTAGGCAGTGTTGTTTATCATTGTTAACAACATCATAAATTTGAGACTTATTTTTAAAACCATAGACCTTCAAATTTTACAATTGGCATCTAGAGCGGGTTACTTAACCTTTTAAGTACTGATCCTTATTTTTTAGGTGCTATGGATGCTCAAGGCAACCCAAGGCCACCGATCCTCAACGGGGAGAATTATTCCCTCTAGAAACAAAGGATGCGTTGGCACTTAAAAAGCATCGACGAACGTGTATGGAAAACCGTCCTCCTTGGATGGGAAAAGCCACGTTTTACTGATGGTGAAGGCGATACCTTCCCCAAAAAGGAAGTAGATTGGACTCCTGAGGAAGCAACTGCTGCAAACTGGAATTCCAAATGCATCAATACCTTGTGTAGCTATGTAGATGCAAGCTACTACCGAGTCATCAAGATTACGAGTCAGCAAAGGATGCATGGGACGCACTCCAAAGTGTGTGTGAAGGAACTGCGAGCGTGAAGAAATCAAGGCTGAGAATGTTGATGTCCACTTTTTAAGCGATGAGAATGGATGAGAAGGAGTCGATCATGGACTACTCCATGAGATTGTCAGACGTCGCAAACGAGTGCAGAGAACTTGGTTAGGCAATAACTAACTGTCGACTTGTAGGAAAATTGCTGAGGTCTATTTCGAAGAAATATAATATGAAGATGGTTACCATAGAAGAGTCTAAAGATATTGATAACATTGAGTTCAACACCTTAGTTGGAAAACTTAAGTAGTATGAGATGGAATACCTTGTTTCCAACTCAAAAGTGAAGAATGTTGCCTTTTCCTCCGATACTAATCTAGACAACTACGAAGATGATGAGGAGTTTGATTGCAATGGGATTCTGAAAAAGATGAAATCCACCACGCTGGAAGAAGACGAATTGTCATTTGTTACCCAGCGTTTCAATAGTTTCTCGAAGAAGAAGAATAGCCTTGGAGGCTCAAGCACGAAGACCAGGCCACAGGTGTCTACACCAAAATTTACTGGACGTGCTCTTCCCAGATCTCAGTCCACATCCTCAATTCCCAATGCATCCAGCCCCACGAGACCTCTCAGTGAGGTGCAATGTCATGAATGTAAAGGTTGGAGACACTACAAGAATGAATGCCCTAACACTCTTAGGAATAAAAGCATGGTTGCTACTGACTTCACAGAGGATGTCAATGATTCCGAGTCAACCGAACCTGTTCAATCCTTATTTACCCATGTTGTGTGGGACGACGACGTCCATGTTGATATCCTTGAAACCAACATCGTGTGCTTGAATGCTGAAACTACTGATTACCATAAGGAATACGAGTTGCTAAGTGTTGAACACCAGCGACTGTTTGTCAGCTGGGGAAAACAGGTACTCAAGGTCAAGGATCTCATGAAAGAATTAGAAAAATTGACCAAATAAAAGGATGATCAGCTTGACATAATTGTCCATTTGGAAACATCTCTTACCAAGAAGGATGCTGAGTTAGAAAAGACGAAAACCGAGTTGACAAAGGTCCAAGGAACCATATCAAATCTGAACAAGGGCAAGGCGAAGATTTATGAAATCTTAGAGATAAGCTTCCCAGAAACCTGGAAGCATGGAATTGGTTTCAAACCTAATCAACCAACGCAAGTTTCAAGTCAAGAACAAAAATCTTCCAAACGACACAAAAAGCGAAGGAGACAGTTTGTGTGCCATCAGTGTGGTGAACCAGGGCACGTTAGGCCTTTTTGCTGGAAGATCATAGCGAGAGAAGACACTTTCAGAGAACTAATGCGGCTGCTAAATCCAATGTTTGTTTCCGTCATACCAACATCAATACCAACACCAGATTCAAACAAGTGTGGGTCAAGAAAAATAACGTCAAGTGTAATATGATCCATACCTCCCTGAAGTCCCACGTCCCTGAAGCCTGGTATTTCGATAGTGGTTGCTTCAAGCATATGACTGGGTCAGAGGAGCTTCTTTCCAACATTGTCAGATTTTGAGGTGGAAAGGTAAAGTATGGTGGAGGCGCAAATGGCCAAATTGTTGGTCAAGGAACTCTCCATGTTACCGGCGTTGTAACCCTGGAAAATGTGTTGCTAGTAGAAGGACTTACTGCAAATTTGATTAGCATAAGTTAATTGTGCGACAGAGGCTTTAGTGTCAAATTCAACCGTGAGAAATGTGAAGTCTGTGAGGAGAATGGTCCATGTATCCTTATCGGACAAAGGACTTCAGATAATTGTCATCAAATCAACAGTGATGCTTTTTTCAAGTTATCTCAACTAAGTGATGCTGAGGTGTGGCATTATAAACCGGGGCATGTCAATTACAAGATGATGGTCAGGTTGGCCAAAGAACAAGCAGTGACTGGGCTTCAAAAGCTAAACACCAAGATCATTCCTGTTTGTGAGGCGTGCCAGAAAGGAAAGCAGGTCAGAGTACCACATCCAGTCCAATAAAGTCTCACTACATCTTCTTGCTTTGAACTCCTTCATATGGATCTCATGAGTCCACTTGAGGTCGAGAGCCTTGGTGGTAAGAGGTATATTTTAGTTATTGTCGACGATTTTTCTAGGTTCACTTGGATAGAATTTCTAAAAGAAAAATCTGAAACATTTGAGGCTTTCAAAAAACTTGCAAAGAAGTTATGTGTAATGTTTAATGTGAACATTGGTAGGATTACAACTGATCACGGTAAGGTGTTTGAAAATGCATCTTTCTCTAAATACTGCACTTCGGAGGGCATAAGTCATGAATTTTCTTCATCTATTACTCCACAGCAAAATGGCATAGCCGAACGCAAAAATAGGACTCTTGCTGAAATGACTAGAACTATGCTCATTTCAAATAGCATAGCAAAAAGTTTTTGGGCTGAAGCAATGAACACTGCATGCCATATTACAAATAGGGCTTATTTTAGACAAGGATCATGTGCTACTCCCTATGAGTTGTTGATTGGTAAAAAATCGAACTTGAGCTATTTTCATGTATTTGGATATATTTGCTATGTGCTCAACGATAGAAATCATCTAGCTAAACTGGACTCAAAAAGTGACAAGTGCATTTTCATGGGTTATTCCCAAAATAGTCATGCATTTAGGTTGTTTAATCTTAGAACTCGAAGCATGTTTGAGTCAGTTAATGTCATGTTCGATGATCTAACGAGTGGAGTCAAACCTACTGAGGATAATGATCTGGTCTATGATCAAATTCCTCAAGAAAATATCACTCCTCTTTCAGATAATAGTGCAGGTATTGAGAACAGAGATGCAGGTGCTGAACCCAGAGCGTTGAGAGATGTTGATACCAATGTTGATGCTGGGATCTTAACATCAGAACCAACATCAAGCCAAGCTGCTGCAGAATCAGATTCTGATTAAGAAGACAAAGATTCAGCTGATCCCATTGATCTTCATCAGAGAGATATCCCATCCAGGATTCTGAAAAACCACCCCGTGGGCCAAATTATTGGTGATTTAGACAAAAAGAGTACAAGACGGAGACAGATAAATTTCAAGGAGATGGTCAGGTACGTGTGTCTGTCTACAAATTGTTCTAAGATTCGTGAATCTTTGTATCTTTCCGAGATAGAGCCCAAGCTAAGTGGAGGATGTGCTCATGGATGAGTTCTGGATTCGGGCAATGCAAGAAGAGCTGGACCAGTTCGCCAAAAATGACGTTTGGGATTTAGTGCCACGACCAGAAAATTCCCACATGATAGGAAGTGGATATTCAAGAACAAGGCTGATGAAGCAGGCAACATTGTGAGGAACAAAGCTCGACTGGTTGCACAAGGGTATACTCGAATTGAAGGAATCAATTTTGATGAAACATTTGCCCCTGTTGCCCGCATTGAGTCGGTAAGACTTTTGCTTTCTGTTGCTTGTTATATGAAGATTTCATTGCATAAAATGGACATTAAGAGTGCCTTTTTAAATGGAGTCTTGAGTGAAGAAGTGTATGTTGAGCAGCCTAAAGGATTTGTGGATCCTCAAAAACCAAATTTTGTTTTAAAACTTAAAAAGGCTCTTTATGGTTTAAAACAAGCTCCTAGAGCTTGGTATGAAAGGCTAACTCAACATTTACTTTATTTAAACTTTAGACGAGGGGAAGTTGACCAAATTTTATTCCTTCTTAAATAAAATAAACACATCTTAATCGTCCAAATTTATGTAGATGATATCATTTTTGGATCCACTAACGAGCAGATGGTCAAGGAGTTTGTTACTCGAATGTCCGATACATTCAAGATGAGCATGGAAGGTAACCTCTCATACTTACTCGGTTTACAAATCAAACAGCTTGATGATGGTATTTTCCTTTCCCAGACTAAATATGTTAAGAACTTAGTTAAAAAGTTTGGTTTAGAAAGTGAAACTCACAAGAAAACGCCACTAGGCAAGGCTGTGAAGCTATCGAGAGACGATGTTGGTGAAGGTGTTGATAACACCATGTACATAAGTATGATAGGGAGTTTGTTGTATTTGACATCAAATAGACCAGGTATTATGTATAGTGTGTTCTTATGTGCTAGATATCAGTCAAATCCAAAAGAGTCAAACTTAAAAGCAGTTAAAAGAATTATTAGGTACATTGCTGGTACAACTGAACTAGGTGTGTGATATAAAAAAGATACTGGTACTGAACTTGTAGGGTATACTGATTCAGACTGGGCCGGGGATGTGGTAGATAGAAAGAGTACTACTGGGGGATGTTTTTTTCTGGGTAACAATTTAATCTCTTGGTACAGCAAGAAGTAAAATTGTATATCTCTTTCTACAGCTGAAGCCGAGTACATTGCAGTTGGAAGTGTGTGCACACAATTACTGTGGGTGAACCAGGTGATAGAAGACTATGGTCTGCACAGTAGTATCTTGACTGTGTTGTGTGACAATTCCAGTGCCATTGACATCTCGAAAAATCCGGTCCAGCATTCTCGAATCAAACACATTGACATAAGGTACCACATTATTCGAGACTTAGTTGAGAGGAAGATTGTTATCCTTGAGCATATTGGAACAGATAATCAGCTTGCTGATATCTTCACTAAGGCATTAGATTTCGAGACCTTCTCTCGTTTGAGAAGAGATCTCGGTATGTGCATTGTCTAAAACAATGTTGGTTTGTGATGTTGTGACACCCTATATCAACATCAGTCACAACATCTGTATACTTTTGCATGCATTTTTATCTTCTTTTCATACATAATCCTAATGCATTGAGTTTGATTGAAAGTGAAATAAGGTCCTGTGTTGCAATAAAAGTGATGGAAAAAAGAGCCAACCTCTTCAATTAGGTGATTGTGGGATTTGCCCACAGAAATTGGTTTTCTCCGAGGTCCAAAAACGAGAGGTTTTTAATAGCAATTGCTGAAGATTAAAAGATTCAAATCCCTTCAAGGATGAAGAAAATCTGGATACAAGATGATCCAATCTTTAAATATCACCTTCTTGAGAGATCTTGACGTAGTCATTAACTTGGGTTAAGGGGTAAGTTTTCATTGACTTCACCTAAGGCAATGTTGGTTTATAATGTTATCAGTAATAAAAAGCAACATTGGATCAAGTCACTGAAATCATAATATATTTTTGTATATTCTTTTAGGTCATGATTTTTAGGCATCCCGTAGGATATTCATACTTTGTGAAGATGCCATCTTGCTGTCCGTACTATTGCTTGTGTTCTTGTCTTTCATGAAATCTCTTAATTCTGTTTTGAATCTAGCTAACTAAGTGTTTCAGTGGAGTTGAAATCGGATGGCTGGACAGGTAATAACAAGGAAAATTTGGTGAGTGAAAATTAACATTGCACAAGATTGATATTACAGGGCTGATGGTTCTTTAAATCCAGCTTTGTATTTTCGGCCGATTTTGTAACTTGAGTTTTGCAATTTTTTTTAAAAAAAGGAGATGATGGTGTAGTGGGCTTGATCACGTTGCTTACATTAAGGGGTAGTAGTGTTTTTAAAGGAAATAAAATCGGAATTGGGGTCAAAAATCCGCTTCTGGGTAAAATTAGGGATTTTTCCTTTTATTTTTCCTTTCTTCTCTCTCTTTAGCAATGGTCCTTTTTTTTGAAAGTATAAATACCTGTTCTTATTTTACCGTTTGATCACCTTCCCAATTACCCCTCTGCAAACTAAACTCTCCAGCTCTCTTAATTCTCTCCAATTATTTCTCTTTCTTGGTGCTCTTGTGTTTCTGAGAATTTGCAGGATGTCGAACTCGCCGCCGCCCTCATCTGTTCCAGAGTTGCCGGCAGAGGTTCGTCGCTCCGACGAACAGGTTCCTGCGCCCTATCCAAAGGTTGATGGGCTGGACATACGCGAAGAAATCGGTGGTGTTTCCTCTTCAAACCCAGTGGGAGGAAAGCTCACCTAAGGGAAAAAAGAGTGTAACGTGTATTTTATAAGTATTCTTCGAGCATCTCCAAACCCTTTCGAGATTTATACGAGTATATCACATATATCAATCGATACTCTTCATTTAGTTTCTCATGAATACGGTATAAATCTCGTATTTATCACGTAAAATAGTAATATATCATATTTAGTGATTATATGCAATTGATACATTCAGACTCATATCTCATTTTATCGAAATACATGTAAAAATATCTTATGTAAATTTTATATTAGTTATGATTAGGCTACCTCGTTAAAAACCTTGTTTCGAAAATCCTTTGGGATAAAAACCACAACTAAGTACAGTGTATGAATATATTTCACAACTATATCATCATAGCGAGTCATTGACTGCACCAGTAATATATTCAAAATATCCTTAGGAGTTTCAGTCTCATTCGTCATCAAGCCCACACATTACTAATTTCATTATAAGGGCATATATATCAACATCGATATTTTTTTTGATGGATTTAATATCCTCATTATCAATAATCATTCGTAGCGCTATTTTCTTATAGTATATTGACACTTCTCAATTTCATTTTGTCCCCCACATCGACATAACTTATCAACATATCTCATCACCAATCCTCTCCAAGGAATTATATATTATAGTTATGTCTATATACTCTTTGAAAGTATATGCCTTCTATACCATTCATTTTGATATCTATATTTGGGGAAATATCTTTTAAATAATATCAATGCTTACAACATTATTTTGATTTATCAAATTATGTGTAGTTGGTACATAAGATCATTGTCAATATTTCTTATATCTTTTAAGTTTCAGGCTTTTAATTCGATTGTGAGGATATAATAATTCTTTCCAACTATCAATAGTACCCCTCATGCTGAGAAAAATATGAAACCAAAATCATACAAATATCATGTCATTAATTATATATATATATATATATATATATATATATATATATATATATATATTGTACACATTTAATTTTAGTAAGGGGGTTCATATCAATTTCATGTTGTTCTCGATATCTACAATGAACTGGATGACTTTTAATAGTTTATCAACTGATATCCCACTTGTATGCGCATATCCGATCATTCCATGATCTATTCAAGTTATTTGAGACATCTTACTAGATTTATTATTTTATTTGGTAATCGTGCTCATACTGCAAGCAAATCACCTCGCAAGCTTCCATTTACGAGTCATATTATCATGTGACTATCTTATTGATCCATAAAATCTAGTATCACACATGAAGGGAGAGTGGGCCCATTTATATATCTCACCCATGTACATTCCTAATTTATTAGGGATTTAATTTCATCATTTGTTATTTAGTTTTCATTAATCGAGAATAGTTATTGAAGAATTCTTCTATTTCGTCAACTGAAATTTCAATAATTCTATCACTGGTTGAACCGATATGATTTGGTTATATAAATTAATATTATTGAACACTTGTACTAGAATATTCTTATACCTATTACAAAAACTAGTTATGTCCCGCATGAGGTATTTATTTTAACAGAGATAATTTACCGACATATCACATCATCTTTTGGTGATATTTCAATTAAACCACTATTCAGCGGCGTATTTGATACGTTTTATACCAGTCTATAAATCATCGAGATAATCACAAAATTCACGTCAACAAAGATCTAAAATTTTTAATTGATTCAATGCTCTTAAATCTTTTTAAATACTACCCATCTCTTCCAATAAATATCTTAAAAAGAATTTATAAATCTCGACTCAAAATATTTGGAGTGCTAATGGGAACATCCTAGAAGATATTCGATGGTTAATCGAAGCACAAGTTCGAATATCTGGTGAATTCCCAAACTCATATAAGTACATGCTAGGTCTGAGTAGAAGTAATTTTGCAAAGAAACGTAGAGAAAAAGGATTAGGTGGATGCTATAAATGTGCTCGATGAAATTGTGACACACGATGCAAAATTATGTTGTTCGTGTCCAAAAGTTGAGAAGATAAAATAGCATTCATCAAGCATGGTTTGAGTAAGGAGTCTTTAGATCATAACATCTAACAGATTCTTGAGACATATACTACATGCATCGTGAACTTATGGCTTTGTGGGTTCAATTTAAAGATGACCGTGAACGTTATTGTCATGAGAAACTTATTTCAAAAGATCTCATTTATAAATCTAGTTTACCTAAATAATAAAATAGTTAATGTATTTCTATTATTTGATAAATATAAAATGTTTTTCAGTTGCCGACATATAAGCATTATTACTTTAAATAGGCAATATCTTAACTATCGGTTTTCTTTTTCGATAGTCAAAATGCAAACAATGATACATGAATATCTTTCACCATTGTCAAAAGTAAATAGTGAAATTATTTATTATCTTGTGAAAACTTCTCTTTAAATACAGGGTCATAGACCATAAATATGTATCTTTCTCAAATATTTGAAACTTTAGTACAGAAAAAGATAGATGAAAGTTTCATAATCCTCGCAAAAAGGTAAATCTTTTTCTGATCCACTCAAAACCATATGTATTCTTGGTGGATCTAAACTAGTAGGTCATATTCCATATATATATATATACATGGAAATCCAACTTGTGAGAGAATTTGGGAAGCAAAAGATCAGTACACTATATGGAGGAACCAACTACAGACTTTATAATAGTCTTACATCATATGCACATTATTAGGGAATAGATGTGACTATCATACCTTTTCATACAATTAAAACTAGCAATATTATGGTCCAACTGGATTGAAGCTTCAAACACAATCTTTTCATGATTGTACAATGATGCTTTCATTGTCCTTCAGGTGGTTATGAAACTTTGAATGAAATATTTAATATTACATCATGGGCAGAGTGTAACTTCCATACCAAACCTATATGCTTGTTAAATATTGATATTTTTTAATGGTTTACTCAGTTTTCTAGATCAATGTGTAGATCATAATCTTATCTCTCATTCAACGAGGAAATTACTTACATCGACCAAAACAACTGCTAAGCTACTTACAAAGCTTCAAGCATATATTTTATTTCAAGATTCTGTGGAAGTTAAAACTTGTCAGTCACAGACTATCTGTGTCAATCGAAAAAGGAGGCTAGATCCTTTAGATCTATCATAGTAACCCCTCATGATTATTTAAGGGTGGTAGAGTTATGGAGTTAAATACTCTCGAGACGCACCCCACCTTCACGAGTTTAATATATATTTCTGTATTTCAATATCAAGTTTTACAACTTTTAAGAAAATTTAATATCTTTAATTGAGTGTTTTTCACTTCTTTTAGAGTAATAATAAAATCATTTTTCCTTTATAAAAATATAGAGGTTTAATATTTCATGACTATAATGTCAGTAATATATGCTTCTTGGGAGCATTTCATTATCATATCAATATGATATCATGATTCTTTCAAGTGATATATATATTTTTATCAAAATGAAATTTATTTTGCATTTATTTTTCAATTTATATGTTGGTAGTTTCTACTACCACTTGCTCAATTTTCTCTAGTAATTTCCAATAAATATGGAGAACGAATTTCATCATTATTGACTGCTACTTCGGGAGCAAAATTCATATGATTTTTCAATTATTTCTTTAAGTAGGACTTAGACAATCATGTGGTATAATCCACCAAATTGGTGATATTCCAATATTTAAAGTGCATAAATATAAATAGAAAAGTTTAAATTGCGATAAATAAATTGCGTAATCAATAACTACTTATTCAAAAGTAGGATTCGCTTAGTTTATAGTATCACCCGTCACTTGGTATATAAAATGCACAAATATGTAAAACCATCAATCTTGTTATAATTGAACTCATCACATGGGAGGTGTTGCAATATTTAAATAACAGGAATTGATATCAACAAATAGTGGTTTAACCCACCACTTGGACATTATTACAGTAAATAAAATACAGGAATTTAAATTATAAATATATAACTGATTCTCCAGAAGTAGGGTCATCCACATTACACTGGTTCATGATTAGGATTTATTAAACGGTCCAATTATCAATGGGCGATTGAGATTCAGTTCAAATACCGACAACACTTTGATTTCATAATTTTCAAGTTGTCCAATCATTTTATCAAGATATGTCATCACCAAGTAGCTCGTTGTACATTGAACTATCAACTGTCATCAGTCGCTATCATTTATCGGTGACAGTGCCGCCTAGCCAACGCAAGACGACATCCACATTCCTTTATAAAATTATCATCGGCTGGATGATTATAAGTCATACTATCAGCTGCAACGAATTGCTACCAGTCGTCAACGTCTGAGCTACCTGGGCGGCGCGTGGTGCCACATATACATCTTTGTAGAGTTTCAATAATATAAAAATAAATATCAAAAAGTTCAAGTATCATTGTGAAACTCTCCACAGTTAGGATACCTATTTATAATTTAACTATTAAATTGAAATATCATATTTTTAAATGAGTTATTATTTTATATTTTAATATCGGTCTCAAATCACTCATTAAACTGGACACTATGTTGTCAATAATACTTAATTTGAACTATACATACTTATATTAAAAAAAAATGAGTTTCATGGTTTAATTATTTAGTATATTAAAATATTAAAATAAGTAATAATTACCTTTTCTTTTTATTCTTGTTTGTTTGCTTTTTCTTCCACATGTGGCCTCCCTCCTTATCATTTCTTTCACTGTTTATTTTTTATTTTTTTATCTTCTGTATGCAGACCACATTTAATGCATCTCCTTGATTTTATTTATGCTTCACCCTTTTCTTTTATATGTACTTCTTCTCTGTCGGTAGAACTCAGACTCACATATTTACACACATTTACAAACACTATCTCATACCCACGCAATATGTGACAAAAGAAAGGGGCGATGGGTACCAAATTTCACTTTCAAGTTGGGTTCGATGGCTTGGGGTTGAAGATTTCATGAGTTTTAAGTTGGGTATGACCCGCATTCTTGAGTGGCTATGGACCGCTTCTATGACCGTGATCGGTTTGGTGAAACAAGTTCAATTTTTTTTGTTTCTTTTCTCTGATGTGAGAGGATGCTCATAATTTTCTTACGACTCATGTAAAATAGAAACTTCCTATATGATTTTGGATCAATTGTGTATCAATATAAAACTCAAAGGTTTTCTTACAAAAATTAGTAAGAGGTTTATGAGGTTTAAAGAAGATGAAGGCTGTTTACTATTTTCCTCACCACTCTGGACTACTTAAAGTAAAATGGAGAGGGGTGGATTGATTTGTAATAATTCAATTTCTGATACAGAGAATCATCTTTAAGACGAAACTATAAAGCATACTTTTTTTTTATATTACTCAAATGGCTATAGACTCGTGCTAATAACGTGTTATAAACTAAAGCAGAAATAGAGAAAGTATATAGAGAATGAATTCTTAGGGGAAAACACTTGTGTTAGGCCAGATTGGCGGGTCATGATCCATTAGGTTATCTGACCCGATACGAGAATGTATTGATTTTTCATAAGTCGCTGACCCATGCTATGATGTATTAGTAATGTATTGGTTTTATAAAGTAATGTATTGGTTTTTGTACTATATTGTATTGGTATAAAATTTTGGCTTTCAAATGATTAGTTAGTCCAACCTGACAAGAGTGTTGTCTATTCTTAGGTATTGTTTTCATTATAACTGAAGCCCTATTTATAGGAAGACTTCCAATGGTACAATCTTGATTACATATTCATATTAGGGGTAAAAGGTTATTCACACATTATAATAATAATAAATACAAATACTATGCACAATAATGAGTTGGTCGAGGATATATATAACATAAACAACACTTTTGCACAATTGTCTTTTTTTCTCTTTACTCTTTATTTGTTTTCCCTTTTTATGTTCCCGCATCTTATTTAATTTTCTTTTCCTTTTTGGTTCCACATTTTGTTTTCAAAAACTAATTTCATTCATGAAACATTAGGATATTTTAATAAAAATAAAAATACAAATAGTGTAATTTTATTTTACAATTAATATTACATGTATATGTCATATTAAATTTATGATATATTTAGACAAGTGTAATTATATTTATTTAAAACAACAAATATATATTGCAGCGTGAAGCGCATATCAATTTCTAGTTGTTGTAAAAATTGCTTTAAAAATAAGTTATATAATTTGACAAATATTTTAGAATTGTTTTCTTTGGACCAAAAAACCAGCCATTTAAAAAAGTTTCTCATATACAATCATTTACAATACTATGACATAAATTTTTTTCATTTAAAAAACATATTATATAAATAAACAATGGTTTAAGAATCCTTATCTTTTCACCAAAATTATTATCCTGAAAAACATTTCCTCTCGTATACATTGGTTTACAATAATGTTGTCTTAGACCCGCAAAAGTGTTGTAGTTTTATAAAAATAAATTATACAAACCGTAATATTGTCCTAAATAATATTTACAATAATGTTGTCTTAAGAATTATTGTCTTTTCACCAAAAAAATATTGTCCTAAATAATATTTTCGCTCATAGACAACGATTTACAATATTGTTGTCTTAGCCCTCAAACCGTATAAATAAACAACGGTTTAATAATCGTTGTCTTTTGACCAAAAACACTATTGTCTTAAAAATATCTTGCTCATAGACAATGGTTTATAATTATTGTCTTAGACCCACAAAAGTGTTGTCATTCTATAAAAATAAATTATATACATAGATAATAGTTTAATAATCGTTGTCTTTTGACCAAAAAATATATTGTCTTATAAAATATACACTCATAAAAAATGATTTACAATAATGTTGTCTTAGACCCAGAAAACCATTGTCTTACAGTAAAACATTTGCTAATAGACAACTTTTAAGGAAATTATCGTGAATGATTCATAATACAATAATTTAACCAAAAAAAAGTCATCTTTGAGCATTCTTCTTGTTGTGAAATTTACATCATATAGCTGAGTTGCTTAACTAATCTACCTTGATGACTAAGTTAGGTAACTAAACCATGATTACTAGATAACTATTGTAATGTCCTACTCCAAGGAATGACCCAAAGAAACTCATATTCTAAAAGAGCTCATTCAATATGTAATCGCAGTTCGTCCCCTGAATCAAGTGCAATCATAACTCAACGCGCCGTCGCACATCCCACAACAAGCGCAACCCTTCGTGTTTAGTTTCTTGGAACTCTGAACAGACTGTCGGTGATAAGCCAGATAAAGGTGACGATGGCATCAAGTCATCATGACCCTTATGCCCTGGGCGACACATGTGTTATAATGGCCGGGGCAAAGGGTCGCGATATCGTGAGGGGGAGCTAACCCCAAAAACCCGTCCTCAGTTCGGATTCCTGGCTGCAACTCGCCTGCATGAAGCTGAAATCACTAGTATTTGCCAATCTAATAATAAAGTCTCTTTCTTGTGAGCATAACGTTAGCATGTCCCATCAATAAGGATGTAATGCATCAGCAAGTTAGAAAGAGCTTTTCTATCCCAATCATAGGCTGCGTAAGCTATGTTCAACAAGCAATTATCATCAGATTAAAAAGAGCTCGGAACAAGGGTAGCCATCTAGCCTAGTCATAAATTGCGCAAGATGGAAACCTTTGCCTGGTCCACAATTATCATCGGGTAAGATGTGTAAGGTGGAGAACTTTTCCTAATCCACGATTATTATCAGATCAGAAAGAGTTCGGAACAAGGGGAGCACATCTATCCCGATTGTAAGCTATGCAAGCTGGAGCCCTTTCCTGATCAACAATTATCATCAGGTCAGAAAGGGTTTGTAACAAGGGGATCCATCCAGTTCAGTAGTATGATGTGCAAGCTAGAGCCCATTGCCTAATCCATAATAATTATCAGATCAGAATAAACCCAAAAAAAGGTGAGCACATCCAGCCCAATTATAATCTACTCAAGATTGAGTCCTTTACTTGATCCATAATTACCATTGGATTAGAAAGAGTTCAGAACAAGAAGGGAACATCCAACTCAGTCATAAGCTATGCAAGCTGGAGCCCCTTTCTTGATCAACAATGATCATCATATCAAAAAGAGTTCAAAACAAGGGGATCACATCCAGCATAATCATAAGATGCGCAAGCTGGATTCCCCTGTCTAATAAGTAATTATCATCATATAAAAAAGAGTTTGAAACAAGGGGATCACATACAACCCAGTCGTAAGCTGCAAGCTGGAGACCCTTACGTGATCCGCAATTATCATCAAATCATAAAGAGTTTGGAACAAGAGAAGCACATCCAGCCCAGTCGTTAGCTTCATAAGTTGGAGCCCCTTACTTGATCCAGGATAATCATCAAATTAGAATAAGTTTTGTGGGTTGGTCTCTACAATGAAGAAAACATAGGAATAGTCAAAGTGTAGCTCATCTAGTAATCATTAGGTTTTCAAAAAAAATAGAAAATGATCTAATTATAAGATAAGGGAGGTTATAAGAATACTTTATCTGTATGTTTATGTTTTATCATGGCGTGCCATTCAATTTCACCTTTCTTCTCATTATATTATTCTCCATTTGTTTTTCTTGTCCCCATCGGCATTCTTTCTGACCTTTACTTTTCCTATGGAGGCGGTTCTATTTTTCCTCCTTCTGGTTAGTCACCAGACCTTCACTTTGAGCCTCATCACCTTTCTTATTATCTTGTATACCCTTCAAACGGATATTTGATAACATGAGCACGAATGATAATGGTCTTTGATCACTGATTTGACCTCATTTTCCACTAGAAGGAACATGTGATATGTCGATATCTCTTCTTGTAAATCATTCAAAGAAGGAAACACCTTATACACATCATATCCAGCAATCTCAGTTGTTATTACCAAAACATCCTTGTGGGGAACTTGGATTCCCCTTACATGCTGAATTGTATTATTGGCTCACCTCCTCCATCCCGCATTCCTAGGGCACAAGGCTTACCTAATTTTATCCCCTACACGCGAGCTTTCTCAGCTCAGGTGGAATCTCCATCTGTAAGTCCTCCATATAACATATGGATTAAACCTCTTTGGGGAGCGGGAGCTCTTCCCTTATCTCTCTCCTCCTGTCTCTCCCTCTGATCCTCCTCTTCTACTAGGATGGGTCATGCTTTTGGTCCCAACCAGGCTCCCTATCTCGATATTAGAATTATTTTAAATAACCTGCTCAGATGAGATGCTCAATCTCATTCCTTTTTTTCTTGTAAATGTTAATATGTGTAGGATCATTTTCTTCCATTATTTTGGTGAGCTATGGCCCGACTGTTTTGTAACGTCTTATTGACAATGAGGATATGGGTTTCATCTCTTATTTGGCACTTTGACTTTTTCTACTTTCTAGAAGTATCTCTTGCTTCGTTATGTTTGTATTCCTTATGGTTTATGTGTGACCCTTTTCTACTTGTGAAATTGATAGTTTTGGCCGAGTTGTATATTTTGCGGTATTATGATAAAATAGTCGTAAAGAAGCATTTATGTCGGGGGTATACCAAGTTTGGTGATGTCATAAATGTACCTTTTCTATGTGACCAAGTTTGGTGATGTCATAAATGTACCTTTTCTAAGTGCTGGCTGCTGCTTGGGAGACGCATCGATTGAATGTATCTAGTCTAGTAGGGGTGGACATAGCCATTGGGTAATCCCAACTCGTGGCTTTAAATATCTTTGCCTCAATAGTTTTTCACATATTTTTATTTGGTTTTGAATTCGTTTAAGGTTTTAGGGGTGATTTTCGGAGATTTGAAAATGTCTGAATCTGTGAATACCCTTGGAGTTGTCTCATACTTTCTTCAAAGTGATGTCCTTGACCAACTCCATGTGGTGTTGGATGAGGTCGGTAAACTCATGAAGGTTACTAGATATCTCTTGGAGGAGAATTATGTCATCCACTAGCTGAACATTATCTGATGGATCAAAGCATCGCAAGAGGAGAACCATTATTTGAATATGAGAATTACTCGGTTTTGCCTAAAACTGAGGTTCTCAAGGAAACAATTTTTTTTTATAAGGTCTTATACCAGCATACTTCTTTATTTGTCTTGTAACTCGAATCTTGTGTTTGTAATGGACTAGCCTTTTGTCTCCTTATCAATAAATTAGAAATTTTCTATTTTTTTAAACTTTGTATGTGAGTTCTTGTACTTTATTCTTGCGTACCTTGTTTCTCTTTTGTTGAGGAATTAATTCTTGGCAATAATTCCTATTTTGTTATTTGCCTTTCTTGGGCACAAAAGAAGTTAGGAAACTAGATTTAGGAATATATTGTGTTTTCTAGTTTATGTACAAGACTTTAATTATTCCTAGATTATGATTAGGATTTGTTTTTAGGTATTTACCAAGTTTAGGATTCTAGGATTGTCTATTTAAGACAAAGAATCCTAAAGCTTGTCAGTACGAATTTTAAGCACGGGATTTTGAGAGAAGAAATCAACACAAGACAAAGACGCACGACGAGCAAGAAAGAAGAACACGAAGAACTACTTGAAGCCATTGATCGTGATTAACAAGCTCTTCGAAGTTGCGTGACCGACGGAGAAGTTCTTGCCATTCCGGCAACAAGTATTTAGTATCAAGTTTATTGATATTTAGTTTTCATATATTACTTTATATTTTTGTATTGAGCGTGAACAAGAAAGTAATATAATTTTCGGGTTTGTACACCCAAGTTCACAAGTATTTTACTTGTGAACTGAATTTGTTCTATCGTGATCTTATCGTTTTATTCCACTGCATATTTTTACTTTACTCTGGTCGATGTTGGTAATCAGTGTTGGTTAACATTGAATAACAACATCGTAAACTGAGACTTATTTTCAAAACCATAGACCTTCTAATTTTACAATTGTCATCTAGAGCGGGTTACTTAACCTTTTAAGTACTGATCCTTATTTGTCTAGGTATTATGGATACTCCGAGGAAGAAGAGCATGGTTGCTACAGAGGATGTCAATGATTCCGAGTCAACTGAACCTGATCCATCCTTATTTACCAATGTTGTGTGGGACGACGACGTCCATGTTGGTATCCTTGAAACTAACATCGTGTGCCTAAATGCAGAAAAAACTGATTATCAAGAGGAATACGAGCAGCTGAGTGTTGACCACAAGAATTTGTTTGTCAGTTGGAGTAAACATGTACTCAAGGCCAAAGAGCTCGAAAAAGAAGTAGAGAAGATAACCAACGAAAAGGATGATCAACTTGACATAATTGTCCGCTTGGAAATGTCGCTCACCAAGAAGGATGCTGAGCTAGAAAAGGTGAAAACCGAGTTGACAAAGGTTCGAGGAACCATCTCAAATCTCAACAAAGGCAAGGCCAAGGTGGATGAGATTCTGGAATCGAGTATCCCGAATTGTTCAAAATACGGGATTGGATACAAGCATGTTCAAAAGCCAATTTCAAGTCAAAAGGTGAAGTCGACCAAACGCCACAAGAGGAGAAGAAGACAATACGTGTGTCATCACTGTGGTGAACCAGGTCACATACGACCATACTGCTGGAAGCTTGTTGGCAAGCAAACTCATTTTAAAAGGTTGAAGCTGATTGCTAAATCCCATGTTGGTTCCCGTGTTACCAACATCAATACCAACACCAGGTTAAAACAAGTTTGGGTTAAGAAAACTTATATCAAGTGCAACATGATCTGTACCTCCCTGAAATCCCATGTCCCTGAGCCTGGTACTTCGACAGTGGATGCTCTAAGCACATGACCGGCTCCGAAGATCTCCTCTCGAATATTGTCAAGTTTCAAGGAGGAAAGATTAAGTACGGTGGAGGTGCAAATGGCCAAATCATTGGACAAGAAACCCTTCGTGTACCTGGTATTGCAAATCTTGAGAATGTGTTGCCGATTAAAGGTTTAACGGCGAACTTGATAAGTATTAGCCAACTGTGCGATGGTGGTTTCAATGTCAAGTTCACTCGTGAAAGATGCGAAATTTATGATGAAGGCAATGCATGTATTCTCATTGGTCAGAGGACCTCAGATAATTGCTATCAAATCAATGATGATGTGTTCTGCAAGATGTCTCAATTGAGTGATGCCGAGGTGTGGCATTAAAAGCTCGAACATGTCAATTACAAGATGATGGAAAGTTTGGTCAAAAAGGATGCTGTGATCGGACTACCTAAGATCAACACAAAAAACATTCCTGTTTGCAAGGCATGCAAGAAAGGTAAGCAAGTCATGGTGCCACATCCAATAGTACAAAGTCTCACTACCTCATATTGTTTCGAACTCCTTCATATGGACATTTTGGGACCACTTGAAGTTGAGAGCCTTGGTGGTAAAAGGTATGTTCTTGTGCTTGTAGATGATRTTTCCCGCTTTACTTGGGTAGAGTTTTTAAAAGAAAAATCTGAGACTTTTAAAATATTTAAAAAACTTGCAAAAAGGTTGTGTGTGCAATTTGGTGTGAYCATTGGTAGGATTAGGTCTGATCATGGAAAAGAACTTGATAATGCATCCTTTTCAAAATATTGTTCCGAAATTGGTATAACTCATGAATTTTTTTCACCCATCACCTCCCAACAAAATAAGATAGTCGAACGCAAAAATAGATCTCTTTTAGAAATGTTTAGGACTATGCTTATTTCAAATGGGGTTACTAAATGTTTTTTGGTAGAAGCAATGAACACTGCATGCCATATAATTAATAGGGTGTATTTTAGACCAGGATCTTGTGTTACTCCCTATGAATTATTCTTGGATAAAAAGCCAAATTTGAGTGATTTTCATATTTTTGGGTGCATTTGTTATGTGCTAAATGATAGAAATCATCTTGTTTCAAAGAGTGATAAATGTGTTTTCATGGGATACTCTCGAAATAGTCATGCATATAGAGTGTTTAATCTTAGAACGTGTTGCATGATTGAGTCGGTTAACGACAAGTTTGATGATTTGATGAGTGGTTTTAAACCTGCTGAGGAGGATGATCTGGTTTATGATCAAAATCCTCAAAATAATGTCACACTTCCTGTAGATAAAAGTGCAGGTATTGAAAACAGAGATGCAGGTGCTGAACCTAGTGATGTTGGTAACAATGTTGATACGGGGATAACAACATCAACTCCAGCTGCTGCAAAATCAAATTTTAATCCAAGTGTGGAGAATCCAGCTGAACCCATTGACCTGAATCTGAGAAATATTCCTTCAAGAATTTAGAAGAATCATCCTATGAGCCAAATCATCGGAGATCTCGATGAAAGAACTACAAGAAAATGACAAATAAATTTCAAAGAGATGGTAAGGTTTGTTTGCTTGTTTACAAATTGTTCTAAAACTCGAGAATCTTTGTATTTTTCCAAAACAGAGCCCAAGCGAGTAGAGGATGTTCTTAAAGCCGAGTATATTGCATCTAGAAGTGCTTGTACATAGTTATTGTGGATGAACCAAATGATAGAGGACTACGGTCTACATAGAAGAACATTGACTGTGCTCTGTGATACTTCAAGTGCCATTGATATCTCGAAAAATCCGGTCCAGCTTTCTCGAATCAAACACATTGACATAAGGTACCACTTTATTCGAGACTCGGTTGAGAGGAAGATAGTTAGCCTTGAGCATATAGGAACAGACAAATAGCTTTCTGACATCTTCACTAAGTCATTAGATTTCGAGACCTTTTCTCGTTTGAGGAGAGATCTCGGTATGTGCATTGTCTGAACCAATGTTGGTTTGTGATGTTGTGACACCTCTTATCAACATCAGTCACAACATATGTATACTTTTTCATGCATTTTTACCTTTTTTTTCATACATGATTCTAATGCATTGAGTTTGATTGAAAGTGCAATAAGGTCCTGTGTTGCAATAAAAGTGATGACAAAAAGGACCAACCTCTTCAAAATTAGGTGATTGTGGGACTTGCCCGCAGAAACTGGGTTTCTCCCAGGTCCAAAAACAAGAGGTTTTTAGCAGCTTTGCTGAAGATTAAAAGATTTAAATCCCTTCAAGGATAAAGAAAATCTGGATAAAAAATGATCCAATCTTTAAATATTACCTTCTTGAGAGATCTTGACGTAGTCATTAACATGGGTTAAGTGGTAAGCTTCCATTGACTTCACTTGAGGTAATGTTGGTTAATGATGTTGTCAGTAATAAAAAGCAACATTGGATCAAGTCACTGAAATCATAATGTGTTCTTTTTAACCTTTTTAGGTCATCAATTTTAGTCATCCCGTAGGACATTCATACTTTGGGAAGATGCCATCTTGCTGTGCGTTCTGTTGTTTGTGTTCGTGTTTATCTTGAATTCTCTTAATCTTGTTTTGAATCTTGCTAAACACGTGTTTCAATGAAGTTGAAATCGGACAGGTGGACAGGTAATAAGAGGTTAATTTGGCGAGTGAAAAATTACTTTGCAAAGGCTTTGTTCAACTATGGTGATGGTTTATAAAAATCTAGCTCTATCTCGGTTTTAATTTGTAGTTGGGATTTGGGATTTTTATTCCAAATAAGAGATAGTGGGCTATTTAAGCATAGAGATCATGTGTCTTATTTTGAGAAAGAGTGGGGGAATTATTTTTTAACTTTACTTTGTTCATCCCCTTCTTTTATCTATTGCTTATGACTTTTCCATATTGACAAAGTTAAGGTTTTTACTTTTTCTTTCTCCAAATTTTACTGCCTACGACACTCGATTTTTTGTTTGTAGTTGTTTTCAATCTCTTCCAGGATAGCGAACTCACCCAAAGAGAGAAAAGAAGAATTTCAAAGCTACCGTGTCAGCCCATGTTGGTTCTGGTGTTGTGACACTGAAACCAACATCCCCTGTAGACAATCCTGCCTCCTCTCCAAGCTTCGATTCTTATAATGTTCCATCTGCCAGTACACAGATGTCAACAAATGCCTCCGACCACTCTGCTAGCTCTGATGAGGCCTTGTCTCAAGCCGTCGAAATTGAATACATGGAACCAATCTCCACGAGGTTCTTGGCGAGTGAAGCTGAAGAGCTGGTGTTTTCGTGAAGCAGAATCTGATTAACTTCTTTAGACACTGTGGCGCCTCTTTGAGCTGGTGTCATGTTTGATGTTGGTTGTGGTATTCCCAACATCAGTACCAACATGGCTCCATTTTCTGCTCGTTTGTCCGAGCCCAGTTTACTTTGTTTGATAATCAGGTTGCACAGCACCAGGCGCTTCGGGACTCGTTTGTTAAGGTCCTTTTGCTTTCAGAACAAAAAGGGGGAGAAGAATGTAGAAGACGCTGGTTCGTTTTTGTTTATTTTCAACATTGGATACTTCATTTAGGGGGAGTTTCTAATTTAGGGGGAGTTTCTAATTCAGGGGGAGTTTTTAGTCTTTTGATCATTTTCATGCGTCTTGAGTATTTTGTCCAGAAAGGCAAAAGGGGGAGATTGTTGAGGAATTTATTCTTGGCAATAATTCCTATTTTGTTATTTGCCTTTCTTGGGCACAAAAGAAGTTAGGAAATATATTGTGTTTCCTAGTTTATGTACAAGACTTTAATTATTCCTATATTGTGATTAAGATTTGTTTTTACGTATTTACCAAGTTTAGGATTCTAGGATTGTCTATTTAAGACAAAGAATCATAAAGCTTGTCAGTACGAATTTTAAGCACGGGATTTTGAGAGAAGAAATTAACGCAAGACAAAGACGCACGACGAGCAAGAAAGAAGAACACGAAGAACTACTTGGAGCCATTGATCGTGATTAACAAGCTCTTCGAAGTTGCGTGACCGACGGAGAAGATCTTGCCATTCCGGCAACAAGTATTTAGTATCAAGTTTATTGATATTTAGTTTTCATATATTACTTTATATTTTTGTATTGAGCGTGAACAAGAAAGTAATATAGTTTTCGGGTTTGTACACTCAAGTTCACAAGTATTTTACTTGTGAACTGAATTTGTTCTATCGTGATCTTATCGTTTTATTCCACTGCATATTTTTACTTCACTCTGGTCGATGTTGGTAATCAGTGTTGGTTAACATTGAATAACAACATCGTAAAACTGAGACTTATTTTCAAAACCATATACCTTCTAATTTTACATCTTTGATGAGTTGGTTGACCTTTGTTTCCTAGCTCGGCCAATTGAACTTCATTTCTCATTAATTAGCTTTTAGGCCGAACTATTTCGTGTCTGGGAGGGAGGTCAGGCTGATTTTAGAGCTTTTCAGGGTAGAGTTACAGAGGCGGCATTTTGGTTGTTGTTCTCTCACGTGTCCACGTAGGGATTTGTAGCCTTATAAGGTGGTGTGTCTTTTCACATTCATCATTTCTTTTGCAAAAAACTATACCTATTTAGGGCCTTACACACAGAGGTTTTCTTGTTCACTGGTCATCTTTCTCGCTTATCTCTTAATAATCTCCAGTGAGTTTCTTCATCTGGTCATTTTCCTTTTTTGCATTTGCATGCGAAAATGCCAGACTCCTTGAATTATCACAGCTGCGATTACAATACATTGACTTGAGATCTTTAGACTGAACTTGACTGTATGAAGGAGGATTTGAGGAAGAGTGGTTGTGGAAGAGTTTGATAACTGGGACCTCGTACCTCTATTTTTCTTTTTTGTATATTGATTGTGTCTAGGCTAGTTTTTTCTCCTTTTTGTCTTCTATATCCCCTGCATAAGGATTTTGACATCTTTGTACAATGTAACTTAATTAAATGTGGATATTTGTGATGGAGCTGGTTTTCTTGCTTTATTCTTGTTTGAGATTGATAGATCTTATTTTGCTTGAGGATGGTGTTTCTAGATAGTTATTGTCTTGCAAACTTCTGATCTTGGATGAGATTTTTGTTCGATGAAGGTTGACATGTTGATCGGGGTTTAGGTCTTTGGATTTATTTCACCAGTTTCTGATTCTACGTGAGGTTCTTTCGCTTTACCCGATAGACATCGGTACGCTCACTTTAAGATGATTTAGTTCGCTAGGTTTTTTTATTTTAAATGAGGTTCTAACGATTTACCCCATGAAGATCGATATGCTCATTAAATCTCGAATTTTCTGGCTTATTCGGTTTACCAGTTATTGATCTTAATGGGTATCTACCATTTTACCTGATGAAGATTTATACACTCATTAAATCATAAGTATTTTGTCTAAGACTCCAAAACTGAATATATTTCCTGCATCTTGGGATCTATTTATGTGGTCTCATTCCTCAACGTGGTGGATTACATTGCTCTTTCAAGATTACCTCTATGTCACTCAGATTTTGAGCTCAAAGAGCTTGTTCGCTAATAATTTTAGATAGTCACCCTATTTTATTTTCAAGCCTCGTCATTCAAACTCCCATTTCTTTTGCCAACATCGAGACTTGATCACCATATTGTCTAAGTTTTCCTCATCTGCCTTGATACTTCTCACTGTCACTTGTACAAATCGCATCCAAAGATGAGTTCTTATCTTCCACTATCTGCAATCGTTCCTTGACCTTTTTAGTTAGAACGGACATTAGATTAACTAATATTCTCATTAAATCATCCATGTCTGCACACACAAAACAAAACACCCACTTAAGCAACATAATAAAAATAAAAGTTCTGAATTAAGATGTGTACTACTTGTCGCAATATAAATAATTAAATTAGTCCCTAGCACGGTGCCAAGACTTGTTTGCATATTTTTGTAAACACCGCAATTGTACGTCGTTCGATAGTAATAGTAGTGAGCAAGGTCATATTTCACACGGACTAATTAGTTATGCTATTGAATGCCACAACTATAATAACACAGATTTTATTTAGAAAATAATAAGGGTTAAATAATTAAAATAAAGTAAAGATATTCAAAATCACGTAGGAGATAAACACTTGATGGAAATGATTCCAAATAATCAGTTCAATTAAAAAATTCTCATTTCAAAAATAACTTATGTTTATACTTCACTATCTTATAAAATGATCACGCAACTTCCTCTCGTTTCGCGCTCGTTACTCTTAGAATTGTAGATTGGAAAGCATAATTGGCTTCTCAGCATCACAACGCATACAATTTAACTCTTAATAGAATAGAAGATCAAGTTTCATATACCATCGCATATACGTAGTGATTTATGTCGAGGATTCATAAGCATAATATGGTCTATCCACTCTCGCTTCAAGATGATATTCCAATATATGTAAAATCAATTAGTTACTTGTTTAAACATTCATTTAAAACAATTGATAAGTCCAAAAAGTTGAACTACCAAATAAAGGGGCACTAACCTCAAGAAGATATCAGCGACCTGAAGCTGCTTCAAGATACGTTACAGCGACCTCTTGATCCTTCCGCGAAATACCTTGACGACCTCGCTAGTCCTACAAAACAGCACCTCAAACGGGCCGAATTTCGAGCCCGTTAAGGCCCTCCGACGCTTAAGTTAATAAGCGAAATCAACACTCTTCCCTCTCACAATCAGAATAATAACGCAGTAAAATAATATTGACGTAGTCGTCTAATGAGAGGCACACGCCCCTTTATATAGAGATATGGGAGATCTCCCTCAATCTAGGGTTACCTTCTATAACCATAATTCCATTCATAATACAACTCTATAACCTACTCTCAATTAGAACTCTTTCCACATTTTAAGTTCCCATATAAAATAAATCTCTTCAACACAATAAGCCTGAACCCTTTATACAGCCCACTGAAAACCACACAACATAACCACCATAAGCCCAGGGGCTTTATCATTCATAAATCCCACAACCGAGCCTAAGAACACAGCTCAAACCACAAGAGATCACGACCCTGTATGAGAACTCATCCCCATACTACAGGTCGCTACTCTTCACAAACCAGCTCGCTCACTTTTTAAGGACACAATACAGCTCGCTCATCTTCCAGGAGGAACACCCTCTCCTAGAAATGAGGTCGCTTACCACAAATACCCTCACATAATAAATAATATCACGTATAGACATTTTGGTCCACATCAGCTAGTCCCCCATGATCTAGCTGATTAAGGCACGAAATCAGGTAAGACATGTAAAAAACATAATCGAAGAACACCAAAAAAATAATCAAATATAAACACAAATAAATCGCAATCTTCCTTTACCAATCTACACTTCAGAACCACAAATTGAGCAATAATACCTATCTCACCACTGCGAACTACCAAGCATACCGGCGACCTGTGAATGTTTCTTCACAGAGCCCGCTCATTTTGAGATAAGATAATCACCCTGCAAGGGACGACCTACAAGTCCCCAAAGTAAATCCCCAACTATGTATAGAACGACCCGACATCATATTACTGTTACTTTCTGACCTAAAATCACATCCTGACCCAAATAATTCCCCATAACGCAATCATAAACAGCCACAAAAGTCAAACCACGCTTTCTCCTTTACATCCAATCCTCATTTAAGTTTCATTAAATGCAGCCTGACACAGTGTCGGGCACGTGTCGCTCCAATACTTTCTCGGAGTATAATAAACATAGTGGGCCCAAATTAAAAGGCCCAAAACATTCCCAAGCAAACCCTATTAAATCCCGCTCCAATCCGTCCCATTAGCTTTTCCGCCTCCCAACACATAAAACTCTTTCATCTTCCTTACTCTCCACTTTTTACAATTACAACCAAAAAACCACCATTCTCGCTCTGCAAAAAAAGCTTGTCAACCAGCAACTGCCCAAGAATCCACCACCAGCCCATCACGTGTCAACGACCCATAGCTCTCCAAAAAATGTGTAAGTCCCCAGATCTCTTTCTTAATATAAATAAACTGCTGAATTTATAATTGCATTTGCTGAGATATATTCGTTCTGTGTTATCCCCTCCCCTGAATGTGTTCAATTTGTGATGAATTTAGCGTCTCCAAACAATAACTCGCAAAACTCAACCATTTCTCCTGATTCTGACCCCACCGAAAACCCCTTCATCATAGAAAAAAGGCAAAAATAGATCTTACTGCCCTCCTCTGGCCTTCGTGACGAGCCAGAGGGCGACGTCAATTGGTCGGAGCTTCAAGCCCAAACCAGAGCCCATACTGAAGCCCAATCCTTAATAGATAATATCCCCGAAACCCCCTCTTCTTCTTCATTAACCCCTGCACATATTCCAGAGGGTATCCTTCTACCTGAATCCAATGATCTCCTCTCTTGCGAGCACTTTAGGGAAAATCCAGTGACTATAGCTCATTCCTTATCCATTAACAATCTACCCTCCTCCTGCCATGCGACTAAAGAAATCAAGCATAATTATTGGTTACTCCCCGACACAAAGAAATTAGAGAAATTTAAAAGAATTCTCAACCTTCCGGAGACCGCCAAGATAGTCCTGCCTGACAGCCCGCACGTAGACCCCCTGCGACCTTCCCCTAACCACATCACCCTCTTCGACACATTACTAGTAGCAGGGTTTAGATTTCCAGCCCATCCCTTTTACATTGAAATCTCCAACTTGTACAACATCTCTCCCTTACAACTAACTCCCAACTCTATGAAGTATCTATCCGGATATCTCTTATTATGTGAATATTACAATACCCAGCCTGACCCAGGCTTCTTTCACTTCTGCTTCCAAATAAAATACCAACAGAACTCTTTCTATCTCTCCTCTCGTTCAGGGCTAGCTCGCTTTCTAATAAATCCTCCCAACAAAGTCCCCCAGTGGAGGAAGAACTTCTTCTTTATTCATAACACAGAAGACTGGCCCTTCATAACCGAGCTATAAAATCGTACTCCCAAACAATACAAACCACCAACCACCAAAGAATGCCCTCGCCTATATAAAAAATACTTCGACCAGCTCACGGAATGGAGCAAATGCCTTTTCGATGTGGTGCAACTCACCAGTCGATCCGACATGTTCCGTTATGTGGGCATTGACCCTCGCCCGATAGAGCCAGAATATGCCATCACAAAATCAGACTTTGGTAGGTGTTTTAGGTCTTACAATTGTACTACATCTCATACTGCAAAAATCTGAACAATAATACCTTTTTGTCTATTACAGTTGCCTTTGTCAATAATTGCACCGCAGCTCGCTCCGAGGCAACCAAAAAACTATCCGCCTCACAGCTCGCTGCTCAGCCCGTCCCTCCTATCATCGTGGATGAGGCGCCACAACAGTGTTGGGAATCGAGGGTACCGTCGCGCAGCGGAAAACAAAATTTTTAGAATAATTGAATCAAATTCAATTGACGACGGCACAATTTTATAATCAATTAATTGAAACAATGTTTTAATTTCCTTTTAATAAATAAAAATAATTCGATTTTCGTAAAATCGAACGAGCATGATTATTTCTATTAAACATTTATATATAACAATAATATATATATATATATATATATATATATATTTATATAATATTATATATTGTGGATTATGATATATATATTGTATAATATATAATTATATATTTATATATGATTAATATATTATATATATATTAATTTGTTATATACATGTTTG
>BMAC01000078.1:2364300-2417065 GCA_014905375.1 Phtheirospermum japonicum
GTTGACAGATTAACACCTTTCAGCTATTACAAAGGCGACTGGACACAGTCCATCAACGCGAAGTGGTGGTTATCATGTCAAAGCCGAGATGCTTTGGCCGCAGGGGTGCATGCCGAGTTGGAAACACCTTTAGACGACCTACTCCCCGAGCCAGAAACAATTACCACCAATCCTTCTGAATCAACCACCATAGATCCTCCTGCTGCGACCTTGCCTTCTGAAAATATCGCTTAATTTATCACTTACCTGCTCGAATCTTGTACAAACAATTTATTACTATTGCTGTTACTTTATATTTTATTATCTGCACAGCTGTTTCAGTTTTCAATGTATAACTTTGCAACAAAAGCTCGCCCAGCAACCAAGCATAAATTAACCCTAAAATAAATCACAGACAACCCCACATTCCATTCTGAGCTCGTTAGATTTCTAATCAGGTAACAAGCCATAAACAACACAATCAATCAGTATTACTTCACACATGTTAGCTCGCATAAGAACACTTAATCAGAAAATAAGGAAATCAAATATCACAACCACTCAATCATAAAGAACATAAAAGCTCGCAAAACTTTATTCATCTTAGTACTCAATATTCCAAACTTTTAGCGGGAGAAGTGCCCTCCGGTCCAGAGTTACCTTCTCCCGCCACAAAAACACAACACGTATCATAAAACTACCCATTCCACTAGCTCGCGTCCACACAGACTTTCAGCGGGAGAAGTGCCCTCCGGCCCAGAGTTACCTTCTCCCGCCACAAAAACACAACACACATCACAAAATCACACTTTCTACTAGCTCGCGTCTACACAAACTTTCAGCGGGAGAAGTTCCCTCCGGCCCAAAGTTACCTTCTCCCGCCACAAAAACACAACACACATCATAAAATCACACTTTCCACCGGCTCGCGTCCACACAAACTTTCAACGGGAGAAGTGCCCTCCGGTCCAGAGTTACCTTCTCCCGCAACCCAACCTCTGTGCATAATACTTTTTTAAATGGCACACATTTCATCTACGTGGCAAGACTTTCCCATCTGCATCCTCGAGTATATATGCCCCTCCTCACAATATCTTTTTCACCTTAAATGGCCCCAACCAATTTGGTTCCAATTTTTTTGTCATCTTTAATGCATCAACCCTCTTCCACACCAGATCGCCGACCTGAAAGCAGCGATGACTAACCCGCTTATTGAAAGCAGCTCGTACTCTCTATTTATAATGCTCGACACGAGCTGCGTCTCTCTCTCTTATTTCGTCGATGGTCTCAATCGCTCCCCGAGCCAACCTTTCATTCTCTTCTAAATCAAATGTTGTCAAACGTTGCGACCTTCCAACTATCTCCGCGGGAATGACTGCGTCCATCCCATAAACCAAACTAAACGGTGATTCCCCCGTGTTAGATCGGGGAGTCGTTCGATAAGCCCATAAGACTGACGCGAGCTCTTCCTCCCAAAGCCCGCTTACTTTCTCTAATCGCAGCTTAAGTCCTTGCACAATTATGCGATTAGTAACCTCCACTTGACCATTGGTTTGCGGGTGCGCCATATAAGCAAATCTCTGCCTCATTCTCATCTCCTTGCACCACTTTAGAATTTTCCGGCCATTAAATTGGGTTCCATTGTCCGATACTAACACTCGAGGTACTCCGAACCTGCGAAATATATTATCAAAAACAAAATCCATTATGTGTTGCTCGCTTATCCCAGTAACTGCCTCGGCCTCCACCCACTTCGTAATATAATCAATCGCCACCACCAAATGCTCTTTGTTACTTGGGGTTTTCGGAAAGGGACCCACAATATCAATCCCCCATTGTGCGAATGGGCACGGCGAGCTCATCACCATCATCTCCTCAGCCGGTATATGAATAACCGGAGCATGCATTTGACACTTCATACATTTTCGAACCAGCTCACTAGCCAAGAAGGGTCCAAAACGTGATCTTTTATACAACTCTTCATTTATTACGGAAAAGCGAGCTGCAACCCGAGCCTCCTTTGTCGTCATTCTCTCTGTGCCATATTTGGCCTTAACCAGAACATCCCAAATAGGTGTACGCCAATCGTCTCTCTCCTCAAGCTCCATAACCTCTTTTCCCCTTTCTACACTACTATGCTCCGACTCCATCAACGTAATCGTCCGAGTACCACAAGTTCCCAACGCTCATGCTATTCGAGCGAGCTGATCTGCACGGGTATTTTCAGCTCGAGGTAAATGTTCCAATTTGAACTTGTCAAAATGAGCTACCTCTTCGCGCAATCTACTCAAATACACCGCCATTCATTATTCCTTAGCCTCAAAAGAACCATCGAACTGACATTCTATCACCTGAGAATTTGTATAGGCCCACAACTTTCGTGCTCCCAGATCGCTAGCCATCTTTACCCCTTGTAACACAACCTCATACTCTGTCTCATTATTGGACGCTTTGAATCCTAACTTGATTGCGAACTCCAAATTCTCCCCTTCTGGACTGGTCAAGACAATGCCCAGCCCTGCCCCTGATGCCATAGTGGAGCCATCTGTATGCAACGTCCATGCTTTTACCTCCTCCTCTTCTTCAGCCGGTCTTGTCATCTCCTGCAAAAAATCAGCCAACACTTGTGCTTTGATAGTCACCCTCTGCTCATAAACCACATCGTACTCACTCAGCTCCATGGCCCACTTTACCAATCGTCCCAACATATTGGGATTGCCCAAAACCTGCTTGAGAACTAGGTTAGTACGTATCCTCACCTTGTGACTCAAGAAATAGGGTCTCAACTTCCTCGCTGTACAAACTAACGCAAAACCTCCCTTTTCCAGCTCGGTATATTTTACCTCAGCCCTGTGCAGCATCGTGCTAATGTAATAGATGGGTTTTTGTATGCTCGCTTCTTCCCTTATCAATACAGAACTCACAGCGACCTCCCCTATAGATATATATAAGATCAAGTCCTCTCCTGGCATGGGTTTAGTCAATAGTGGTATTTCTTCCAAGTACTTCTTTAATTCCTCAAATGCATCTGCAGCCTCCTTTGTCCACTCAAACTTGGATCCCTTACGAAGCGCCCTGAAAAATGGGACGCCTCTCTCTTCCGACCTAGAAATAAAACGACTGAGACCCGCCATCCGCCCTGTAAGCACCTAAACGTCACACACCATGCGGGGATGTGGCATCTCCAAAACAGCTCGCACCTTTTCTGGGTTAACTTCTATTCCTCGCTCGGTCACCATATAACCCAAAAACTTCCCAGATCGAACACCAAAAGCGCACTTCTTTGGATTTGATTTCATATCGTATTGCCTTAATATAACAAATGTCTTCTTCAAATCATCTACATGGGATTCTGCCTTTTTACTCTTAACCAGCATATCGTCGACGTACACCTCCATGGTGGACCCCAGCAAGTCCTTGAACATACGGTCCACTAACCTCTCCTGCATTATTCAATCCAAAAGGCATGGAGACAAAACAGTAAGTACATGTAGAGGTAACAAAACTTACTTTGGGTTGATCTTCTGTTACCAGAGGTATTTGGTGATACCCCTGCGAAGCATCCATCATGCTCAATAGTTCACAACCTGAGGTAGAATCCACCAACTGATCAATTCGCGGCAAAGGATAATGATCCTTGGGACAAGCTTTATTCAGGTCGCGAAAGTCCACACACATCCTCCACTTCTGAGCCGGCTTAGGCACCATCACAACATTAGACAGATACTCAGGGAACTGAATCTCCCTTATATGGCCGGCCTTCAATAACTTCTGTACTTCCTCTTCAATTACTCTATCCATCTCTGGCCCAAAATGTCTCCTCTTTTGCTTCACCGACCTCTCTTCTGGATCCGCATTTAAATGATGTTGTGCGATCTCAGGGGACACCCTTGTCAATTCTCCATCCCCAAACGCGAATATATCCCGAAAATCTCTCAACAACTTGATCAGCTCCTCCTTCAATGCATCAGGTATTAGGGTCCCTACCCTCGTGGTATATTCTGGGCGATCTTCTTCCAAGGAGATCTCCATTAGTTCTTCATTAGGTTGGACAAAATTCTCCTGTTCCTTTACTTTCTTTGCATTAAGCACCCTCTCCGGTTTATCATCACCCCTTTCGCGTTTGTTTTCCATCAACCCTTTCCTAACTGCCAGTTGGTAACACGATCGTGCGACCTGCTGTTGCGAAATGACTTCCCCCACTCTATAACCTACCGTAAACTTGATGCTCATATGATAAGTCGATGTTACCGCTTGGAACGTGTTAAGGGCAGGTCGCCCTAATATAGCATTATAAGACGACCTCCCACGGATGATCAAAAACTTCAATCCTTTTTCTACCCGCACCTCACCTTTTCCCAGTACCACCTGTAGCGTCAACTCGCCTTCGGTATTCACCAATGCCCCATTGAACTCATATATGGGCGTATTTACAGACCGCACTCTTTTTTCTATCTCCATTTGTTCAAGGCAATCCGTATATATGATGTTTACCGAGCTTCCATTGTCCACGAAAATTCTGCCAACATCGTACCCTGCAATCTCAGCCTCAATCACCAATGCGTCATTGTGATCCTCCCGTAGCCCGCGTCGATCGTTGGGGCCAGAAGAAATGACTGGCCCTATGACATGCGATTGCCGACTCACACTAGCAACCTCCCACGTTCTTGAACGAGCTGATTTAACATGCCTTTTATGCGCATTATTAGAATCACCATCCGTTGGTCCTCCTGAAATCATGTTTATCCTCCCTCTATTCCCTCGCGGACCCTCGCATCCCTGATTTACTTGTTGCCTATGTCTTGCGACCTATCGTTGGGGCGGACCTCCGGGTGGTGGCGGAGGTAGTTTCTGCTCTTGCTCCCTCGGTTCCCTTTCCTTGTAAATCACCTCCTTCAAATGCCCAGCTTTTATGAGTCTCTCTATCTCTTCTTTAAGATGCCTGCATCCTTCGGTGGAATGTCCGTAATTATTATGGAACCGACAAAAGAAAGTAATCTTGGGATGAGTGGGAATTGGCGTGCGGTCTTCTGGCCATTTTGTAGCGTCAGGTACCAAGCGTTCCATAATGGAAAATACTTTAGCTCGTGGATGAATCAATGGCGTGAAATCCTCCTCTCTCCAATCTCGCGTATTGCGGCCTTTTACTAATCATAGAACTCGGGCTCAAGAGCCCGCGCACTACCCTTCTTGGTTCTCTCCGTAATTTATTTCTAGATCCGCTATCAGCCCTGTCTACAACCTCCCAGCCAAAATGTGCTCGATGTTCATCCTCAGACTCTTCCACCTGCACGTACTTATGACACCTCGCTAACACCTCATCATAAGTTCGCGCTTCTTTTTTGACCAGCGACTTGCGCAAGTCCTCTCTTCTTAGTCCCTGATGCAAGGCTCCAGCCTTCATCTCATTAGTGGCAGCGGGCACCTCCAGAGTAGCGCTGATAAATCTATTAATATACTGTTTCAGTGTTTCGTTAGGTCGTTGTACCATAGTAAAGAGCGACTGTGATGTCTTCGCACTCTGCCTAACACTAGAAAACTATTTCAAGAAAGCAGCCCGCAACACCTAATAACTGGTAATTTTTCCCCGCGGGAGCTGGTAGAACCAATTTTGTGCAATCCCCTTCAAGGTCGACACAAAGTCCCGACATGCCACGGCATCCATATAACTGTGCAACAACCTTGTATTCTCAAAGAGCTGCAGGTGCTCGACTGGATCCGTCACTCCTCGATACTGAAATTCCAATGCCTTATAACTCTTAGGCATTGCCGCGTGCATCATATCTTCTAAAAAAGGATGTCCCTCGTCTTCATAAAATTTCTCCCCATCCATTCGCCTTTCTAGTTTCAATATATCCTCCTGCAAATCTTTAAAGGCCTTATTATGCGGCCCTATCTCGCTTTCCCCCTTTCCCTCCTTAAACACACTACCGCTCTTCTTGGTTTTCTCTTGAGACTCACTACCCGTGTTGGAGGTCGGAGTTTCGTTTTCACTATTATGTTTACTGTGCCGGCGACTTTTCCGCCTATAAAGACTTCGCCTTACTTTCACCCCTTTCGCTCTTCGCTTGCGAACATGAGAATCTATGGATGAGGTGGAACTAGAAGCATCCTCATTTTTCCGCGTACTCCGTCCTCTCTTTTGAGACAGTCTTTTCGACAGAGACTTCTCACCTAGCTTTACCTTTCTAACCGCCGACTCCTCCTCTCGCTCGCTATGTAATTTACCACCTTTTTCCTTTCCAGTACTTAGCTCGCTCGCTAGGTATCTGTGTAACTCCTCCTGTTTCTCTGGAGGCACGAAATCCATAAGCCCATCTAAAACCCCCTTTTTATTCTTACAGGGCTTATCCTTTAGTAAATCTTACCCATCTTTCGCCTCTATGTGAATCTCTTTCTGCGCCTTCACCTTCGGTGTTCTTATCTCCACACCCTCAGCCGGTCCCTTTCCCTCACGCTTCTCGGGGGAAGGCGGTGGTGTATTACCACTGCCTTGGACAACTGGATCTGCCTGAGAAGGCGTTTGTCCATCCTTCGCCACGTCTTGTTCGTTAATATCCACCAATCTATTCTTCTTCTTGTTGTTGTTTGATAAAGAACCATAGTCTAATGTCCTTGGAATTATGTTACTATCCTTCATGTTTTGCTTATGAAATCTCTCACTCCTTTGGCTCAAGGACTCGATGTCCCTCTTTCCCACAGACGGCGCCAATTTGATAAGTCCAAAAAGTTGAACTACCAAATAAAGGGGCACTAACCTCAAGAAGAGATCAGCGACCTGAAGCTGCTTCAAGATATGTTATAGCGACCTCTTGATCCTTCTGCGAAATACCTTGAAGACCTCGCTAGTCCTGCAAAACAGCGCCTCAAACGGGCTAGATTTCAAGCCCGTTAAGGCCCTCCGACGCTTAAGTTAATAAGCGAAATCAACACTCTTCCCTCTCAAAATCAGAATAATAACACAGTAACATAATATTGACGTAGTCGTCTAATGAGAGGCACACGCCCCTTTATATAGAGATATGGGAGATCTCCCTCAATCTGGGGTTACCTTCTACAACCGTAATTCCATTCATAATACAACTCTAGAACCGACTCTCAATTAGAACTCTTTTCGCATGTTAAGTTCCCATATAAAATAAATCTCTACAACACAATAAGCATGGGCCCTTTATACAGCCCACTGAAAACCACACAACATAACCACCATAAGCCCAGGGGCTTTATCATTCATAAATCCCACAACCGAGCCCAAGTACACAGCTCAAACCATAAGAGATCACGACCCTATATGAGAACTCATCCCCATACTACAGGTCACTATTCTTCACAAACCAGCTCGCTCACTTTTTAAGGACACAATACAGCTCGCCCATCTTCGAGGAGGAACACCCTCTCCTAGAAATGAGGTCGCTTACCACAAATACCCTCACATAATAAATAATATCACGTATAGACATTTTGGTCCACATCAACAATATACTCGAATAATATAAGATTAAATGATCAAAGAACTATAAACCATCAATTATAAAGAATTAAGAAACAATTATTATTAATCTAACCGATGTCCGAAATCAAAGCGTCTAGTTACACCAACATCAGAATCAAAGAGACCGAAGTCCATTGAAGAAGCAGTCGCCGATAAATGGCTCGACAATCAAGGAAGCCTTTCCTCAGACATAACTAATCCGCGTACCTATAATTTTATCTTATTTATGATTTTAATTTGGTGTCCCTGCTTATTGGGACTCCATCTTTATGTGTTTCTTCTTCTTATTTAATAATCGGCGTTTACGCCTTATTGTCTCTTTGATCCATCAAATCATATGCTAACATGATTTACCTTATATGAAAACAACAAATACACCATAGGGGAGCACATCTAGCCCCCTAAAGTAGTAAATAATAACTCAAACATAAATAATCATAACTCCCCATATACTCGACCACAATTCCAAAACGAAGAAGTGCGGTTAAACCAATCAGTAATAATGGTCATACACATTTAGTTAATATTTGAACATGATTGAGTATTTTTCATTATTGAAACAACTTATCAAATTTGATATTATGCATAAATGAGCTTCATCTCACCCTACCCAATTAGCAATCGCATCAATCATATTCCCTTACTGATCTAGGATACATCACCAAACCTAGAAAGGAAAACTAAACCCACTGCTAAATACACTCAGTAGAAAGTGCACGGGCAGCTCACTTGGCCGAGTCATAAGCTGCAAGGTCAAGGACCCCCACGTGGCTTGGATTCATCACAAAGCTAGGTAAAAGATGGAAAACTAATTGCTAAAGCCACTCAGAGTCGAGGGAAGCTTGTTTAACCTTGTTAAAAGATGCACAAGATAAGGATCCCCACCTATCTTGGATTCATCACCAAGCCATGCGAAAGATGGTGAATCAAACTCTAAGGTCATTTAGTTGTAAAAAAAGAGGGAAGATCGCCTAGCTCAGTCATAAGTTGTGCAAGTTGGAGACCCCACCTGACTTAGATTCATCACCAATACAAGCGAAAGATAGCGAATCAATCACTTATGCCACTCAGTGGAAAACTAGAGGGGAGGCTTTCTTTACCCAATCATAAGCTGCACAAGCTGAACATCTATACTTGGCTCAGATTCATCCCCAAGCCAGATGAGAGACAAAAAATCAATCACTTAGGCCACTTAGTGGAAGGTGTGAGCCTGACTTGCTCATTAACAATCGTATATTAAAAAGAAAAAACTGGAGGCCTACTCATCATTCTATTAAGGTGTACCTAGCTTAGTTTATTGAGCTAATAATGGACCTAAGCATTTCAAGGATTCATTATATTTTCCATAATACTCAGAAACTCTAAAATGTCTTATAATTCTCACTTTTCTATCTAGTTTCTTTCAAGTTCATTAATAAACACCTCAAGGGAATCTAGTGACTAAGATTTCCCACGCGATAGATAAACATAACCATAACGTGCAGACTGTCACATTTGCACCAAAAAGTGTCACTTTTGATTTTTTGCAGAAAACAGTTGCTACACAAATTATAGTAATCTACTTATTTTAATATTTCTTACTTTTATATTATGTAGCACAAGCAAATTGCTATTTTTTTGCAAGAGAAAGATCATCCTAATGGCATCTTTGTATGTGACTACACAATTGAATTTGTGAACTTCCCGTGGCAATCGTCAGTGGAGGAAAACGATTGTGGTGTGTTTTTAATACACCACATGCAGCACTTCAAAGGTGAACCCTATGATAGCCCCGACGATCTATTAAAGTTACTATTTCTCTTTATTTTTCTACATTATATTTTTTTGTGTAATATCAATGAATTACATATTTTTGTAAAACGTGATGAAGTATTTCTTGGATGTTTTTTTTTTCTGAAGGCTTTAGTACGTAGAGTTTTGAGAGCGCAGATATGTCTGAGGGTGTTTTTCAGTGATCTCAATATGGCAAGATAGAGTGTTTTTGTTGTAAATTGGATTAATTCTAATTTAATGGTACAGCGTAAATTCGTGTTAACGAATTGTATAAGCTTAATCTACGTGTCATGTAGATAATTATAACTTTTTGAATTTCTCAATTCCAATTATTAGTGAGTGAGAAATGGTGTTTGAAAGTTGAATGGGTGCTTTTATGCTTTAATGTTTATCCCACATTGAATAATATGCAATGTGGAAGGGAGTTTAAAAGTGTTTAAATTTTAATGAGTGGACATCAAGTGGGCTAGCGGGTATTGTGGGCTTTTTGTAAACAAAGCTCACGCGGGCTCTTGGACTTGGGTTCGCCAGTCCGCCTTCGGCGAAGCCGAGCAGATCCGAGCCCAAGCCCGGTCCCGGTCCCGGACCCGAACCTCGAACCTCGGACCTAGGTCCTGGGTCCTTGGCTCTGGGATCTGGACCTAGGACATAGGACTTGGGTCTTGGGTTTTGGCCAATTGGTCCGAATTGGCTGGGGTTCGGGTTGTGTCTCAACCCTGGTTTTTTTTTTGAACCTTCACGCACCTTTTGACTCCCGACCATTACGTAACGGCTGACACATGACCTTTCAGACGTTTCTAAACATTTGAATTCAAACATGCAATGTATCTGCACGCTGAACCCGTCCAGGTTCTTTTTGGATGAAGCTGACTGTTTGAATAGCTTAATGATGCCTTTAAGGACGTCATTAAGTAGGCTGTAACCTCCCAGATGGCAGCCCTATATAAGGGTGAGCACTCCATTTCATTTTTACTTTCCATACGAAATATAACCTAATTCACCTGAAAACCAACAAAGAACATAACACTGTAAATTATCTTTCTGCATTCTGTGTTTTCCGTTTTTATAGCTCAGTCCACTTTCGACCAGATCGCCGGAGCTCTAGTATTAACGATGCTGTTATACCAGAGACGTAAGTCGTTTTATCTTTGGGAACGATTTTCCAAAACTGAAGGGCATTACGAGGGAAATTCGTTTTGCGGAAAGAGTGACCACTCGACTCGACTTTCATTTCGAAGATTCTGTTTTCTTATTTTCTTTTCTTTTTCCAGTTTTAGTGATTTCATTTACAGCCCTGCTCGAATTATTCTAACTATTCCAACAATCGCAAAACGGATTTTTCAGTTGTATTTTAATTTTCTGTAATTTGTAATCACTACTGGAAGCATGTCGACCTCTAGCAATCCGACCAGTTGAACCGCTTCAGCCATCACCTCCACCATTTCGGCGACGACCACTGCCCCCGCGGTCACAAACACCACGACAATTGGCATGTCTACGCCAATCTTGAACACTACTCAGGCTTAGATCATTCTCAACCTAGGAACACTCGATTTATTACTCGAGACGCTGACGAAGCGCATGACCCAGTCGAACCCATCCACAGCTTCGGCTGCTGGAATGATCCCTTTTGGGATAGGGACTTTGGTCCAAACTATGTCAGCTTCGGCTGTGACCCATCCTATTGGGATGACGAGAACTTCGATTCCGAGTTTGTTTGCAACTGCTCCCCAAACAGATTCAACTGTTTTGAATACCCATTTAACGGGTTCGATGGGGACTTTTGTACCAATGATGAACGCACCGGTGCACTCCTCTCGGATCATGCCCGCGGCGGAGAAGCCTCCAAAATTCAATGGGGAAGGCTTCAAGAGGTGGCAACAAAAGATGCTATTCTACCTCATGATGCTTGGCTTCGCTAACTTCGTGAAAGAAGACGAACCACCTATTTCGGACAAGGATGATACTAGTTTTCATGTTCACGCTGCCTACGATAATTATCACAATGGGGACTATCTGTGTAAAGGTTTTATTTTAAGTAGCCTAGAAGATAGTCTAGTAATATGTACTCAGATGTAAAGACCTCCAAGAAAATCTGGGAGGCACTTGAAAAAAAATACAGTTCCGACGAGGCTGGAACTAGGAAATTTGTTGTCACGAACTTTGTGGACTACAAGATGGTTGACTCTCGCCCGGTTATGGAACAAGTTCAAAAGTTCCAAATGCTGGTGAATGATGTCCACYCCGAGGGGATGATTCTTCCGGATGCTTTCACGGCTGATGCCATGATTGATAAACTTCCACCGAGCTGGAAAGACTTCAAGACATACCTCAAACATAAACGAAAGGCGATGTCACTTGAAGACGTTATCCGGAAGGTGCGAATTGAGTCCGAAGTTCGAGTTCAGTTCAAGAATTCGAAAAGTTCGGATGAACCTCGGGTGAACCTACTTGAATGAGGAGACAACTCGAAGAAGAGGCCGTGTCCTGGCAACTCAAAGCCTAAAGCTCCCTCTTCAAAGAAGTTCGAAGGCAATTGTTACAATTGCGATTATCCTGGACACATGTCTAAGAACTGTCGCAAGCCTAAGCAGAAGAAGGCCAAACCGAGTGCCCAACTAGCCGAGAGGGAGCTGACTAGTTATGACCTCGTTGCAGTATTCACTGAAGAAGCTAACATGATCGAGAACCGTGGTCAATGGTTCATCGATACTGCTGCAACCGCCCATGTGTGTGCTGATCGGAGCTTGTTCTCCAAATACCTTCCTTGTGAGGGAAGGAAGTTGAACATGGGAAATCAAGCTTCTTCGGAAGTTGCTGGTACTGGTACGGTTGTCCTCAAAATGACTTTCGGCAAGGAGATCACTCTGAATGAGGTGCTGCACGTTCCGGACATCCGGAAGAACTTAGTCTCTGGTTCAATACTAGTTAGTCGTGGCTTTAGACTTGTATTTGAGGCTAATAAGTTTGTATTATCTAAGTTTGGGACACCACTAGGTAAGAGTTACCTTACAGATGGTTTGTTCAAACTAAGTGTAATGGCTATACGCCCAAAACAAGTCATTAATAAAATTGCTTCTGATTCCTCTTACTTGACTGAGTGCTCTAGCTTATGGTATTGTAGATTAGGCCACGTTAATCTAAATGCAATAAAACGTTTATCAAATCTCAATTTACTTAAGGTAAATGAATTTGTTAATAAGAATAAGTGTCGAATTTGTGTAGAAGCAAAAATAACTAAGTTGCCGTTCAAATCGGTAGAAAGGAGCAAGACACCTTTAGAATTAATTCACACAGATGTATGTGATTTAAAGTTTGTGCAAACTAGAGGTGGTAAAAAGTATTTTATTACTTTTAATGACAGTTGCACAAGATATCGTTACCTTTATCTTTTGAGAGGTAAAGATGAGGCTATTGAAGATTTCAAGAACTTCAAAAATGAAGCCGAAAATCAACTTAACTGAAATATCAAATCTATCCGGAGTGATAGAGGAGGGGAATACGTAGCTCCGTTTGAGGAGTTGTGCAACGAAAGTTAAGTTGATTTATATTCATAACAAAACCATATACCATAACAATAATCCCCATATAATCCCCATATAAATCCATTAAACCAAATAAACCATATAAACCCAAAACAACATATGGGAAACCAACTAACCTATACAAGCCAAACAATCCAAATAATATTATACCAAGTTGACCAAATGAACCATGTTAAATATACCATATAACCATATTGATCCAATTAAACCACGTTAATATATATTCATATCTTCTAAACAACTTATTAAAATAAGTCGCTTCAATCAAGTATTTAACCACATATAAATAAACCACACGCATACACCCATAAATTAAACCATATCAAATAAATCCCCTTATCCAGGTATTAAACCACAACAAATAAAGCCATTTAGAATTCTCCATGGGTGATTAATACTCCATCGTCTATCAAACACGTGAAAGAATAACAAGACCAATCTATCCAACTCCATGCATTATTAATACCCCACTGACCATTATAAATTGCCACATAAGAGTTCTCAATTATGATAAGTAAAATACACCATCAATTTTTAAAAGTCATAGAGAATTAGAACTTATCTATGATATTAGCAAGTCTGCAATTCGAGAGTTCACTTGTGTATTCTCAAGTCTTTTTCTCAAGGATTCAATGTCCCTCTTCCCCACAAACGGTGCCACTTGATGTGACCAAGAAGATCGGTTCACCAAGAATAGAAAGTGCTAATCTATATATATATATATATTCAGCGACCTGATAGACCTCCAGAAACCTCCTGGCGACCTGATCAAATCTGCAAAATAGACCAAGCCAGGCAGCGGACAGCCCCGGTGTAGGCCTTTCGATACTTAAGTCAGATATTTGTTCGAAAGGAATATGCAAGAGCTCAAGACGTAGGATATAAAACCAACTTAGAGTAGAAGTGAGGCCTCTATCCTCTTTGTATAGACAAGAGACAAGATATGTGTTCCTAATCTAGGATTTCCGTCTCCTATATAAGAACTCGCCTCTTCTAATGAAGAGCTCGCCTCTTTATTTCCTCATAAAGTCCGTAAATAAGAGCTTCATGATACATGATAATTGAGGGTGAAGGAAGTATTCCCAATAAAATTGTGAGTTCAATGGTTCATGAGAACTGAAGTTAATTAAAGTTGAAGTTATGAAATATGAGCTTGAGTCCCCTATTTATTGATTATTTAGACCTCTCCCCCAACTATTAGAATTCCTTCATAAGATGGAATCGACTTTTGATGTCGTATCAGTAATCATTATATATAATAACTAATTGTGATGCACAACTCCAAACATTAATATAATATACCATTTATGCTAGGAATGCATACTTGTGTATACATAAAATTGAGAAACCATCAACTTAATAATAAATCAAAATAAAATAATTAAGTAAATAAATGTCATTAAAGAGTATGATACATATTTTAATTTTGTAAATTGCCTGAGGTAGCTGGTGGATTTTTTGTTTTTTCGAATTAATTTTAGAGGTGGAAGGGGATTATTGACATGTTATGGGAAAATGGACATGTAGTGATGTAGATATAGAACCTAAGACCAATGAAGAGTACCACACTACTACAGAAAACCCCCAACAGCATCGGTTGTTTTTGATAATATGCCTATTAGACCGACGCCTATAACCTGGAATTTAGGCATCGGTTTTACAACCGATGCCTATAATAGACATATGCATCGGTTGTTTGACTATAACCGATGCATATAGTCATCACAAGCCGATGCCTAATATATATATACATTCACTAAAGGAATCGGTTATTGTGAAACAACCGATGCCTATAGGTGCACTATATGCATCAGTTTCGATTATAAACCGATGCCTAATTTTCACTAAACGCATCGTTTTTTTGTAAAACAACCAATGCCTATAGTGTAGCTATAGGCATCAATTTTATTCTACAACCAATGCCTAATGTCCCTAAGGCATCAATTTTTGGAAAATAACTGATGCTTGTAGGTGAACTATAGGCATCGGTTTTTGAATAAAAACCGATGCCTATAGGTACACTATAGGCATCATTTCTGTTCTACAAAAACTGATGCCTAATGTGCTCTAAAGGCATCAGTATTTTCAACACAACCGATGCTTATAGTTTACCTATAGGCATCGGCTTTGACATGTAACCGATGGTTAATGTCTATGTATACGCACCGGGTTTTTTGAAAGCACCGATGCCTCGTGGCGAGATTTAGGCATCGGTTTGTATCTCACAACCGATGCGTATAAGATAAATATAGGCATCGGTTTGTTTTCTACATAACCGACGCCTATAATTACCTATAGGCATCAGTCGTTGTTGAGTAACCGATATTAATTTTTTACTTATATGCATCAGTTTTATTGTCAAAAACCGATGTATATAACAATGTTAAAAACTGATGCCTAAATCTGATTATATGCATCGGTTTGCACAAATCGATGCACAAATTTTTTGATAAAAAATTTCCAGAATTTCAAATATTCTATTTTAAAACCTGTCCCGAAAATTGATAATTACCATTTGCAAAAAATTAATTTAATATAAAAAAAGCATTCTATTCAATAATAAATAATTCAAATGAGGAAATTCCCATCCTATCTAATGAAACTCAAGTTGAACTAATTATTTTCATCGCACAAGTAGCAAACAAACCCCAACCTCATAGAATATATCATGTTCAACAGTGCAAAGCTCGTAAAGAAGAAGCATCTCGTTTCCTTCCAAAGGAGAATCCCTGGAGCCTTACCTCCATTCTTGCATTGAAGTTTGGCTACGAACAACACCTCGCTCTTGAATTCCAACTTTGAATCTTTAGACAACCTATTTACTGCTATTTGTATGTCATTCCATGCTTTTTCCTGTGAATGTATAAAAGTCACATTATTAACTAAGAAAATCTAGAGGAAATCCATCGACGTCCTCCTAATGTTCTGCACCAAGTTACAAAATAAATTACTTAATAACTAAGAAAAAGTAGTTAGAACTAAGAAAAAAATACATATATACGAATAATTTACCGACTAATGTATTCTGACCATATCTCACGAATCTCGTCGATTGTTTCTTGCTCGTATGGTTCAACTCCAAATGAGTCCTACACATTCCGATTCAAAATTTCAACTTATCATTTTAAAAAGGAAGTTTAGGTTTGGAGTTTAAAAAATATTCAATAATTTTTACTACTAAAAAATGAGTTTGCACGTACCTTGACTACTGAAGAATTCATACTGACTTGGGAGAAAATGTCATACATATACCTCATGACATAATAACAACACTCATTGCCTCCTCGTTGTTGATTACACTACAAAAATCATATGAAAGCAAATCAATATCCCCCTATCAATAGATTTATCGGTGAGTCAAAATGAAAAGGTTCGAAGAACTTTACTAACTTGCGTACTAGGATAACCGATAAATTTTATTGTTAATACCATAAAAAATAATTTACCGACAAATTATTCCACACCATGTTTCTTTCTCTTTTTGCTTTTGTTGACCAATAAGTCCGAACTGCCCTGCAAATATTAATCATTGTACTCAAGCAGTTAATAACACGCAAAGTATTATTTCAATAAACAATAAGAAATTGCTACATATATATTAAACATTTACAGTTTTAAAACCAAAATGAGTGGATGAACCACCCAATCTTATATTACATCCAATGAAAAAATTCAAGCGGTTTTATGAATGGAAACACACAGAGTAGGCTCTAGAAAGAATCAGGTTGTGGAAAATATCAAAACTACATTAATTCTACGAAACAAGTTGCCACGAAACAATTGCCCACAAAAAAGAATCAGTACATTACTACATTGACAATAAAAACCTGATAGTGAATTGTTTTTTATGATGTTATTGTAAAAAAGGACAGCAAGTTACCTTTTCAAAAAATAAGAAACACAAATATAGGGGGGAAATTGTTACTTACGTAATAACGTGTGTCTTGATATCCAAGTCCCTCTTGTATCCCTTTGGATCTAAAATAAAAACCTGATTCTTGAGAGGACATATCACTAGCAGCACCCAGTAATCACTACATATTTTCATAAGCACAAAGATTAATTATCTTTATAAATTATAATAATTGTAAAGGAGTAAAGGAAAGAATAACAAGAAATAGTCTCTATTTACTCGTCTAGGTATGGTGCTAGAATGAATGTCCTGCTAAACATTTCACCGAAGGCATCACTTATGTACGTCGTCACAGCAATCGGGTCATTTAATATACTTTTTTTGCAGATCTTCGCTGGACAAAGAAATCCGAAGGCACCGGCATAAAGACTCTCAGCCAACCCACGAAGACACCTGTAAATAATTAGTAAATTCAAAGCTAAATATTGAACTAATTGATAAGGAAAAATAAAGCTCGTACCGCGCTAAGACTTGCACAACAACAACACTATTCCACCCCATTCTGAACAGGCTCCGAATATCATCAATTAGCACATGAGTTTTTGTCTCTCTTTTGTCATGGAAGACGGTTTTCTCTAGGTCCATAGAGACGTGGTCCATATGCACGGGCATCGATAGAATCAGGTTGTGTAGATCTTTGTAATTAGTTCCCAGAGTCTCCAAGACTACGTCATCAACAAGAGGTGGCATTGGCTTTGTTGCAGATTGCTCACCACTTGTCTCCATGAGACTTGTTCTCTGTTTCTTTTGATATGGCCTTGTAAGTTCGTGTACATATGGACGTGATTGAGCATAATAAAACTAAATAAATAATTGGTGAAATGAAAACATATATTACCTCTCTTGACAGAACCAATCTGATCGGCCACTGCAAAAAGTTACCTAACACTTCACTCATGTGCCAAATTTCTAGATGAACTATCACCGATAGAGGAAGTTTTGCTGCACCCTCGACAATTTCATCTACTTAGACCTTGACATGATCCGGTGACACCTTCTGATGATGCACAATCGTGTCCTCGCCTATTGGGTAAACCATCCCCTTCGCAACAACTTTTATATCCCCCAAAATGGACAGGGCTAGGCAGCACTCGGTCAGACTCTATTACTCAAAGTAACCTTAAGTTAATGGTCTGAATAAAATGAGTAGGTTTGTGAAAATACAATAAATTTAATTTATACCTCAACCATAGGAAATGGAGTCCCACCAACCGATTGACAACTACTATGTTGATCACCTTGTGTCGGCGTGTGGAAGTCAGCCCCCTCCTCAACTCTTGATGGCATGTTCTGGTTAATAACTTGAGTCTACGGACCTTGGTTATTCACTTGCTCATACAACCGGTTGAATTGAGCTGGTAGAGCATCAAACTTGCCCTGGATCTCCTGCGTGATTTATTGTGTCAAAGCCGCCCTCACCTCGTCCACTGACACCACTCCACTCTGTTTCCTGCTTGTCTGACTCGATCGACCAAAAACAGACCTCACGTTCACGTGGCTATGAAATTGTAGTTTTTGTGGTGTTGAAATAAATTCAACGAGTTCATGGCTTGGTATTATAGGACTTCAATCCATTTGCAAATTTCAACGTGTTTCAAGCTCAAGAGATGAGAGAAAACCGAAAATAATGCAATTAAAAATATCAAACTAAACTAGAAATTAAAATGCAAGTTAGTCGGATGCCTTGGTCGTATGCCTCAATTGAAAATGCAAAGCAAACAAGAAAATAAGCAAGAGAATGCAAAGTTTCACCATGTACTACCATGCATGCACAAGGTACAACCATGCATGAAAACTCAAATAATGCAAATTAGTAAAATCTGAAAGCACCAAAGTAAAGAGCAATAAAAGTTGACATAAAATTTCAAATCTTTCGGAAAAATAACGAAAAACAAAGAGTAGATCTAGAATTCAATTTAAAACTATGCATGGAAATTTAATTCAAAATAAAGCATAAGTAAAACTCAAAGTCATGATGATCCAAGACCCGATATATAGCCTAGGTGTGTCACTCAACTAGAATCCATAGTCAATTCACAAGTTTCATCATGAAATCAAGTAGCTAAGACAAAAAGCATAATTGAAGAACAAGCATGGAAATGAAGAACAAAGCTTGAAATTGAAAGGAAAGCTTACTAAAATTAAATGGAGAATCCCAAAGCTTGAATTACAATGAAAGTGCTAATCCAAACGAGTATTTGGATTCATCTTGAGCTTACAAACCCAAGGAAATGCTTGAAGATTAAATCTAAAACCTAAGAGAGAAAAAGTAGATCTAGAGGAAGAAATGAAGATAAAATTAATCCCAAGGCTCATGCAAGAGTTGCGGAATGAGTGAGTGCCTTCCTCAAGTCAAGTGGAAGGTTTTTATAGTGATTTAGCCGGGTCAAGCTCGTCAAAATGCTTTAATTCCCGGACTCTCAGTCGATCGACTGAGGTCCAGTCGATCGACTGCTCAGTCGATCGACTGCCTTGCCATTTTGCGCAACTCTCTGTCGATCAGTCGATCGACTGCCCAGTCGATCGACTAGTGGCCAGTCGATCGACTGCCTCGTCAAATTGCAGCGCTCTCTGATGTTCAGTCGATCCTCCAATCGATTTCCTGGCTAGCAGTCGATCGACTGCGGGCAGTCTAGGCAGTCATCCGGGCAGTCGACTTGGCTCGATTTTCCTCTTTTCGGCACGGTTTCTTGAGTTTCAACGCCTTGACTCGCTCCGTAACAACTTTTAGCGTCAGTCCAATACCTCGTGCCACCTACAACATACAAAATTAGATTCAAAACTCATGGCTCGTCATCAAGAAATGCATATATCAAGTTTCAATACTACAAACGGGGAAATGACCGAAAACCTAACGAGAATGACTCAAAACGACTAAAAACAATGCTAAACCCTAACTATAAAAACTAAGAAAAACACAACAATTAAATGCAAAACACACATTGATTAAAGTCATAAAAGCTCATTATAGAACAAGAGCAAACGAACCTTGTTAAGTTTGATGATATTCATGTTGATGATTATCACTAAGAAGTACATTATGAGAATGGAACTATACTTCTAATTTATGGTTTTAGAGTCAATCTAGTAGTTTTCTCTCGGCAGCGGCAGGCGGCTCTGCGTCCACGAAGGCGGCTGTCCGGCGGCTGCGACTCGTCTCCGACGAATTGGTTTCACACACCGTATATCCCGACGTCCTTACGACGGAGCACTAGATCCGACGTGGGATTGAAAACAACGAAAGGAAAATATGAGGACGAACATTTCGGTGCGGCGGCGGCCGGAGGTGGACGGATGGGAGCTATCGGTGTCTAGGGTTTTTGTTCTTGCCAAAAAAAAAATTTCGTCTCGTTTTTTTTTTCTTTACAGCCCTCTTCTTTTATTTATATTTCTTTTTAAAGTTTTTAAAGTTTTTTTTGTTTTTTTTTTGTTTTTTTTTTTAATAAACACAAGCCCAACACGGATGGGCTCAAAGTGGGATGGGCCTAATTAAAAACATAAGCCCGACTTAGTGGGCTCATTGTGCTGGCCCATTATAAAAATAAAAACCAATCTTTTAATTTAAAATAAAACGGCCCAATAACTTTAAAGGGCTTATTGGGTCGACCCAATTTTAAATAAAAACCCCATTGGAATTAAATCATTTCTCACAAACGATAATTTCGAAAAATATAACAATTATATTTTCGCGTCCATAGTAATTTTCTCGTATTTTTCTCAATTCATAATCACAATTACGAACCTTAGATTCAATCATATTGACATCTATCTTTTGCTAAAATTAACAATTAATTTCTATCTATCGTTTTCAATAATCAGGAAACACGTGGTGTGACCCTCAATGGTTCAGGTGTAAGCTAGCCGTGGGTTCACAACACATTGTGATTCGAACAACATATTGTTCTTATATGAACTCGTCCCTTAGAGTCCCTGATTAAATAAAACTCATTTTACTTAATCACTGGTCAAACCAGAACCCAACGAATTATGAGAGGCGCCTAGCAACAACGCATCACAATTCCCTAGATACAAATGAAGTGCCTGCATGAACCTTGTGATATAGCTTATATGTACAGTACGATCTCTTCGCGATCTATGTCCCGATTGAACAAGAGATATTGGTTCATCGAGACCTCTTTGTAGTTCAATAACTGTGTGTACGTTCTAGATTCAAGATAATCTATTCATGTGTGACTTAGAGAAACACATTTCTCTAAACACCCCACTATCAGCTCTGGCCAGAGACTCCGAGGATTTATCAACCATCAGAACACACAGGACATCCATGACTTATCATGCATCCGAATCCCCTATTACCATGCACAGACTTCCCACTAGATTCCCGACTATATGAACGTTGCCCCTTTTGATTGGCCTCCAAAGAGACACAGAGACATGGCACAACATAGCCTGTCCTCTAGTGAAGTCACGGTGAGGTCTGGGTCTTAAGGATTAATGTTGTACGCTATACCATAGAAATCATCTACTCGATGAGTGGGAACCACTTAGAAATTTCTAGGTGAGGGAGTTCAGTGAACTCATCTTATGAGCACCTACTTATGTATGTCGATGTCCAGACACCGTGACCGATGAGATACGGTTCACATACACTAAGTACTAGTCTTAATGGGAAAGGCCTGTATCCTCATTATGGCGTAACCCTTTGACTAGGAACAAGTTCGACGAGTTACATTACGTGCTGGATTATCTCACGGTTCTACTAAACCAATCCACCGTAATAAAGTAGCTTCATCAGGACCATACCTATGCAACTAGCATGGGATAAAAGATATGGAATACCAATAAGTATAAAAGATATTATTACGAATAAAAACCAATTGTGTTACAAGAGAATGGTCAGACCACAACCACAAGTTGGCTTGTTGGTCACCTTATTCTAACAAAACGTGTATCCATGGAGGACACCGTGTCAATCAAGGTGAACACCGTGGCGTTCAAGGTGGACACCGAGGCGGTGAAGGATTGCATTTGTTGGACTAGCACATTAAGAGCTGGATCGGTGGCCGGTAGTGGAGCATTCGTCGGGGGAGACGGTCGAGAAGAGCCCATGGGAGGGTTCGAGTACCCAAAGCCCGGATTTATGCGGTTGCTCGGATGGTATGGGGGATTTTGACTAGATGGCCGAGGAAAGGGTGGCCGAGCAACACCGTGACCCAGTTGGTAACCTTGGACCCCACAAACATCCTCCGATTGAGGCACCGGCATGTAATGGGAAGGATTCGATGGACAATAAAGCGTTTCATGCCCAACCATACCACAAGACAAACCAGGAGGGTCCATGCTCGGGGACGACAACTTGGCCATTTGAACTTTCATCGCATCCATCTCCTTTTTCATCTCAAGCTCTCTCGGGGAAAGAGGCTCATTCACATTATTGACTTCATTAGCACTTGAGTACAAAGCACGGAAAGAATTTTGTTGAATGTTCTCGGCCAAAGAAATGAAAACATTGAGAAGCACGCGTGGAGAATGGATCGTCATATTACCCCCCGCCGATGTATCCACCATATATTGAAATTGGGGGTCCAATGCCTCGTAGAAGGTTTGAATTAGAAGCTCCTTGGGTATACGATGATGCGGACAACTAGCAAGAAGATCATTGAACCGAGACCAAGCGGAGTGAAATGGCTCATTTTTCATTTTCTTGAACGACATAATTTTAACCCTCACATCGTTTGTTTTCTCCATGGAATAGTATTGTTTGAAAAAGACCTTTTCGAGCTCGGTCCATGTGCGAATCGTGTTAGGAAGAAGACCCATGAACCACGTTAAAGCCTTATCTTGAAGAGCATATGAGAAACATCGGTGTTGAAGATGCTCCAAACTCATCATATTCGGGCGGTGAAAACTCAAGACATGCCATAAGAATTGCTTGATGAATTGGAGGGGGTCCTTCTTGGCAAACCCGTGAAAAATGGGAAGGCGGGCAAAATCGAGCGATCGGATATCAATAGCCATCACCGCAGGGGGAAGATATATACAAGACGAAACATGAGCCCCCACAAAATCTTGGCTCACCTCCCTCATAGTCCGGACGGGTGGAGTAAGTGGAGCACTCGGATCGTAACCACCAAACAAGTCATACTCATCAAGCTCGTCCTCTTGAATTCCATGATCTTTACCATATCCGGGACCACCACCATAACCATTCGGATCCGCATTCAGTGTCGGATTGAAAGCATGCACGGGTGGAGTACCATACGGACCAGGATTCGGATTTGGCACAATCGGAGAACGGTGAAGAGCACCATAGCCATAAGGAACGAGATCCGGGGCTCTAAAATCATCGAAGGGATCATTAGCATCCAAGAGCACATTAGACCCGACATGGTTTGCACCATGTCCTCCCATGTCGGGTTGACGAACACCATGAGAACTGGGGGCAACGCGGTTCGCACCATGCCCTCCCACGTGCCCCTTTCCAACCAAACCACCACCATTCCCAACATGGTTTGCACCATGCACTCCCATGTTGGGAACAAAGCTGCCATTAGAAGAATGAGGGAAAGAAGCAATACCTTGGTGTGGGTCCGTGGCGTGCTCATGAGTGGTAAAACCACTCCCTTGAAATCCAAGCGATTGCTCGTGAAGCGGCGGGGGAACGGGAATGGAAGGCCCGGTCATGGTACTCGGAACGGGCTCCTCATGAACTCCGAGTTCGGTCGAGGTAGAACGTTGAGGATCGACCCGGGGGGATTTCCCGTGAGGGTCGAGAAATGGGCTCGGATGATTGGTCGCCATAGTAGAATAAAAAATCAACGAGTGTCGAAGACGTCGTAATCGGTCGGGGTTAGAAGTATAAGGAAATAAATCGTGGCCGAGCGAACGACGACCTTGCATGCACTCAAAGAAAACGTCAAATAACAAGGAAAGCTAAAAACATAACGAAACAACAATTAAATTGAAGGCCTTAACCAAGCCGTTGTTGCAACGGCGCCATTTTGAAGTTGTAGCTTTTGTGGTGTTAAAATAAATTCAACGAGTTCATGGCTTGGTATTATCGGACTTTAATCAATTTGCAAGTTTCAACGTGTTTCAAGCTCAAGAGATGATAGAAAACCGAAAATAATGCAATTAAAAACATCAAACTAAACTAGAAATTGAAATGACAAGTTGGTCGGATGCCTCGGTCGTATGCCTCAATTGAAAATGCAAAGCAAACAAGAAAATAAGCAAGAGAATGCAAAGTGTCACCATGTACTACCATGCATGCACAAGGTACAACCATGCATGAAAACTCAAGTAATGCAAATTAGTAAAAATTGAAAGCACCAAAGTAAAGAGCAATAAAAGTTGACGTAAAAGTTCAAATCTTTCGAAAAAATAATGAGAAACGAAAAGTACATTTAGAATTCAACTTAAAACTATGCATGGAAATTTAATTTAAAATAAAGCATAAGTAAAACTCAAAGTCATGATGATCTAGGACCCGATCTATAGCCTAGGTGTGTCACTCAACTAGAATCCATAGTCAATTCACAAGTTTCATCATGAAATCAATTAGCTAAGACAAAAAGCATAATTGAAGAACAAGCATGGAAATGAAGAACAAAGTTTGAAATTAAAAGGAAAGCTTACTAAAATTAAATGGAGAATCCCAAAGTTTGAATTACAATAAAAATGCTAATCCAAAGGAGTATTTGGATTCATCTTGAGCTTGCAAACCCAAGGAAATGCTTGAAGATTAAATCTAAAACCTAAGAGAGAGAAAGTAGATCTAGAGGAAAAATAAAGAGAAAATTAATCCCAAGGCTCATGCAAGAGTTGGGGAATGAGTGGATGCTTTTCTCAAGTCAAGTGGAGGGTTTTTAGAGTGATTAGCAGGGGCAAGCTCGTCAAAACGCTTTAATTCCCGGACTCTCAGTCGATCGACTGAGGTCCAGTCGATCGACTGGACACTAGTCGATCGACTAAGGGGAGTCGATCGACTGCCTTGCCATTTTGCGCAACCCTCTGTCGATCAGTCAATTTTGATGGCCGCATTTGATTTCCTCAGGATCAGTCGATCGACTGCCCAGTCGATCGACTAGTGGCCAGTCGATCGACTGCCTCGCCAAATTGCAGCGCTCTTTGATGGTCAGTCGATCCTCCAGTCAATTTCTTGGCTAGCAGTCGATCGACTGCGGGCAGTCTGGGCAGTCGCTCGGGCAGTCGTTCGGGCAGTCGACTTGGCTCGATTTTCCTCGTTTCGGCACGGTTTCTTGAGTTTCAACACCTCAACTCGCTCCTTAACAACATTTAGCGTCAGTCCAATACCTCGTGCCACCTACAACATACGAATTTAGATTCAAAACCCATGGCTCGTCATCAAAAAACGTATATATCAAGTTTCAATACTACAAATGGGGAAATGACCGAAAACCTAACGAGAATGACTCTAAACGACTAAAAAAATGCTAAACCCTAACTATAAAAACTAAGAAAAACACAACAATTACATGCAAAACAGGCTACCAACACCTCGCACCCGACCGGGGTGCTCCTTCTTCCCTAGAGACGCATTCAATATGTCATCATGCCTCTGTGGTAGAAACGTCCCTTCGCTGTATTCTCGAGCCTTCTCAACCTGTTTCAAGAAATGATAAACATCATTTAATATATATACTTCCAAAAAATATATTATTACAAAAAATATAATTACCATTTTATCAACCACCCCCTTCGTTTGATCATTCGGGATATCATAATTTCCCTTTTTGTCCTTCTTAATTCTTGCTCGAACCCAATCCAAGCTGCGATCATTCGGAGCTATACTCGAGCTGAGCGAAGCACATGAAGACGAAGACAAGAGAGGGTCTGATACAACCCACTTAGCTTTCGCACTAGCATATCCACCTTGTCCTAAAAAGTGCGGATGCTGGTTGTGAGACTGGCTCTCCCGAGCTTTCCTACTCTTTTCCTGGTAAAACATTTTTTAGGAAAATATTAGATATATATTTCTGGTGAATTTTTTTAAAAAAGGTAATACACTGTACATGCCTTGAATTCTTCAGATTGATGATCTCTAATGAATTTCTCCCATTCATCAGCTGTAATGGAAGGATATAACTGGTATGGATGATCATATTTTGGGTGTTTCCTCTTTATGAAGTCACGCACTAACCGCGAATTGAAAGCGGTACACCTCACTCCCGCAACCTTCTGCAAGTGCTTTTTCTTCTCATCCCCTTCGATACTGAACTCTTTCTGAATAAACAAGAAATAGATGTATTCATTAACAGGTGATTTACTATAAAAAGTTGATTATTATATACCTGCAAATCCTCTGAAATCACATCCTTCAAACCACTCTCGACGTGTTTCCACTCGTCGATGATAATATCTACATGTGACAGAATTAGAGAACCTGGGTAATTTTTGAATTTGGCAGCATATCCCGATGGGTTTATTGTTATCGTCAAAATCGACATGCTTTTGCTCTGATGGCTTGGCTTTCATTTCAATGCATGTCGTTGAGCCTCTAGATCTTCTTTTCACTGACTCAGACTCGTGTTCACAGTGGGTGTTCGATGAATCAGTCATGACTCTGTGCCGTTAGTTGATAAAATTCTTAAAACATTAGATCAAAAATTTATACGGCGATGGAAGCTAACACATCAATCGACAACTACTGTGAAGACACCAAAAGCTTTAAACAGATTACAAGAGTGAAAAAAGATACTTGGATGATTCTAGCAGCTAGAGACAACTAATAAGCATATCAACAACTTTTGTGAAGGTACTTACCACATAACATATAGTTCAAGAGGGTACAAATGGCTTGTGAACAAGATGTCCAAAATACGACATGGAAATTATTCATCAAATAAATGGCATCAAGCATAAACTAATTCACTACAGATGGGCTCTATATATATCCCTCAAAGTACGTTCACTGATGATCCTCATGTGGGTGTGTGAATTAATTTTTCCCATATTTTGCAATAGGCTGCAAAAAAAAATTAATATGATAATTAAACCTGTCATATACATTGGTTATGGATGGAATTCAGAGGTCCGTTCTTAAACATAAATACTGAACAAGTACCTAATCAACATGAAAGGTCTGACTTTAAAGGTCTCGGTCCTATCTGAAAGGTCCGAGACCTTTAAAGTTCTTAGTTCCAACCTCAGTTACCAACTTAGAGAATTTAATTTTCTGCACCTGAACAATACCCAAACATGTTAATTAATGAACTAAACAAGTACTAAAACATATATTCTTGCACAATTTATAGCAGGCGAGGATTAAAACTAGGCGACAGGGAATATACGGTGAACAGCAGGTGACGGGGAATCCACGGCGAACAGTAGGTGAAGTCAAATGAATCGTCCAAACTTTTCCAAAATGTTCCTTCTAAATATCTGGCGGGTTTTTGGAGTGGGAAATATGAAAATCTTGGACTGAAATTTAATTCAAAAACCTAGTTTTCGTGTGTTTGGGGGCAAAATTGGACTTTTTAGAGGCTACGAGCCACGCAGGTTTGAATCTCTCCCTCGCCCAAAAATTGCCGAATTTCACGAGCATATGCATCGGTTCTACAAAAAAAACTGATGCTCATATGCTTTATCAGACAACTAAAGTCAGTTATTAGTAATAACCGATGCCTATAATAGTAAATATTAAACAAAAAAAAAGTACCGTGTTCCCCTGCCTCTCAGAAGCAAACATTATCCCTTCCAAACCTCTAAAAAGTCTTAAACATAAAAATGGATCTTCCCCAAGAAATATTGATGGACATATTCTTACGCCTCCCTACGAAATCGATAGGCAGGCTCAGGTCTTTATCAAAAACATGGTGCAACTTGCTCTCCACCCCACAGTCATCAAATCCCACCTCGCTCGAGAAATACCCCACCAAGAATATCTCACTCTCATCACCCCATCTAACACCATTCGCTCCATCGAAATCATAAAAGGTAACATTAACACTGTTTCAAGAGAGCTCGACTTTCCAGGTGTGTGCAAATTGGTTTTGGGTTCATGAGATGGGTTATTACTGCTACTCAATCTAACTGGTGGGATGGTTTTGTTGAACCCCATTACTTTGGAGCAGGTGGGACTACCTCCTCCACCTCTGGTTAGGGGTGAGACTACCAATGTCGCATTTGGATACGGGTATGATAGTGCCAGCGATGATTATAGGGTGGTTTTACTTTCTTATTGTGATTTTGATTATGATGGCCCATACGTGCCTAACCGTTGCGATGGTGCATATGTGTACTCTGTGAAAACGGGTGTCTGGAAAAGGTCTAAGACCTCGCCTTATGGTAATTTAGTAATTTGCATCCCCTGCGGAAGTTTTTTCAACGGGGCTATCCATTGGCTGCATCGCCTTATGGTAATTTAGTAATTTGCATCCCCTGCGGAAGTTTTTTCAACGGGGCTTCCATTGGCTGCATTAGAAGATGAGTGAATTCGGAAAGCTGGAGTTTGTAATATTTGCTTTAGATTTGGATACCGAGGCATATTTTTAAATCACTCCACCTGTTGGTGTCAACCCCATAAATTTGGTACATTTAGGGTACAACGATTTTCCAGCATCAACGGATAGTATTTCAAACGCGACAACATTATTGATATCACCTCATATATCATGCAACACTTCATCTAATCGATCACTGTCTACATCCTCGTCGTTCTCTATTTTACTATCACTAGTATCATACGTAGACGGAGCTGTCGAGTGAGCTGTATTATCAGTCGGAGGTAGAGTTTCACCATGCCATATCCATCGTGCATACCCTTCTTTAAAACCACGACATATTAAATGGCTCTTCACTTGGTCCGTATTCCAAAATTGTCTCAGATTTTTGCAATCAACACAAGGACACACAATCATTTACGAAGCAGACTTAGCTTTATTATCCATAGCAACCTTAAGAAAACCTTCAACCCCTTTACTTTATTCAAGTGTATTACGTCTACCATACATCCAGCTTCTATCCATTATCTACCGCTGCAGAATTAAATTAAGAACTCAATAAAAAAACTAACAAAGAAACATAAATTTAATTTACCAGAAGATATAAATGCATGTATCTCTGTTCATAATTTATTTTTCTTATTAATTACTATTTTTTTTTTGTTATTCAGTTTTCTTGACAAAATATATATAGTGATAGAATTCATATTATATTATAATTAACATTGAGATAAAAAATTTAACTAATTATAATTATTACTTTTATTATTATGTTAAGCAAACCAAAGTCGACTATCGAAGGACAAGTGTTCCTCCAACAAGTCATCTATTGTTTTAACTTATTTTGTAAGAATTATTTGCATTATATCATCACCTGCATTTCAGTTATACATGTATGAGTCGGCAGAACTTGTTTGTAGTCCTTAAAGTTCAAAACAAACCTAAACTTTATTTATTCCTTACTATTAAGTAGCACAGTTAAAAAAAAAAAGCACACAGTATTTAAAATAATGATTTTTATTCCAATTACTTAAAGTCAAAAAAGTTACAAATGCAAAAAATAAAAATAAAAATTACAAATGCATGAAGAAAAATCAAGCGTCGACAGCCTTCCACTTCGTTCCCGCCGGAGCATGACCAACAACATCAATAGATTCGAGCTTCGAGATGGAGAGCACCACCTCACCCCAATGAGCATTTATACTGCTCAGAATGTTGGTGATTGCTTCTAACTTTTCGGCTACGTTCCGCATGTCTGCGGAACGTTCTTCCTGCATTTGCTTCATCAGCTGGACAATTTGTTTTTCCTGAGTTTCCATTAGTTTGCGAAGCGGTCCCGAAATCGTGTTGTCAGCCATTATTTTTTTGAGATGGAGCTTTAAATTTCAATTTCCAAAAAGGTGTTGTGAATATTAATATTTCACAAACAGGGGTACTTATACAAACAAGTTCAGTACACCTCTTTGAATTCTCAATGCTTTCTCAATTTCCCGATGCATCATGCCTTTTCAATTTCCAGGAACAACACAACCGCTTAGAACTCTAGGTTAAATAAATATTAATGCTTCTTCACGCCTTTTCATATTAAATGCAGATAAATTATATGTAAAACAATAAATGCAAAAAATAAATACATACCTTGATCAAATCAATTTGCAAGGAAACAGTGGCACAAAGATGCTGCACAAAGAGGGAAAAACACGCTGCTAGGTTTTCGGTTATTTTGTAAATTTCAACTGCAAATTCAATAGCAAAGATGAAAGATATTTGGGTGGAGTCTTGAATTTCTGTTCATCAATTATAAATGTGAAGATTCAATTCAGAATTTTGAGTTTTTCTACTAATTTTAAAAATGCCGGCATTTTAGAGAAGACAGCATTACACAATATGCATCAGTTGTTGACAGAGCGACCGATGCATAATGTATTAGGCTAAAATAATTAGCATCGATTTTGAAAATAAACCAATGCTATTAATATCATACCAGACTTTAATTTATATATGCATCGCGTTCAGTAAAAAACCGATGCTTAATGTTTTGAAATTTTTAGGAACCGATTGTTATTCAATTCTTTCCCGCGGTTTTTTTTCCAGATTGGAATTCCTTAAAAGAAAGGCGCACGTAATTAAATTCTAATAGACATCGGTTTTTCAACGAAACCGATGCTCTCATTTGGTTCTAGGCATCGGTTGTTCTACAACAACCGATGCTATTTATTTTACAGAAATTTTAGATATTTTTATTATGATGTGCATCGGTTAATGTCATAAAAACCGAGGCTTCATATTTTGAAATTCTTGCTCAGCCAGTTTTGATCACCTTTTCCCCGCGTATGGCGCGTAATTAAATTTGAATAGGCATCGATTCTAACCAGAACCGATGCTGGTATTTGGTTATAGGCATTGGTTGCTTTACAAGAATCGATGCTTATATATTTTTTGGATTTTTCTCTATTATAAGCATCTGTTGATGTCCAACAACCGATGCATATTTATTTTTCCTGGATTATATAGGCATCGGTTGTTTGACCAAGACAGATGTCTATTTATTTTAATGAAAATTTTCGGTTATCTTATTATTATACGCATCAGTTGCTTAATAATAATCGATGCTAATAATAAATATGCATCAGTTGAGTAAAAATAACCGATGCCTATAACTTTTATTTATTACAAAAAAAAACCGCGCGACTATAGGCATCGGTTTCTTGTTTAGAACCGACACATAAAACTTTTTTTAGTTATAAAAAAGACCCCGTGCGACTATATGCATAGGTTGTTTACAACAACCGATGTCTATAATCCTGTTCTGATGGCATTTTTTGTAGTAGTGCCACCTTCCGTGGCAAAGGTAGTGGTGTTGATTCCGACAAAAAAGGAGATCTGATTAGGCAACAAAGAGCAGCAACATTTGTTTATGCAGGAGGAGACCTCACTTCCGTATGATCACCGCCCTCCGTCAGTCTGCAAGAAAGGTGGTGGCGCACCGTGAATTTATGAATTGGTGGAAGAAAAGGAAAAAGATGTCATAGTGGAAAAAGTTGGTGTGGTATTTTAAGAGAAAAAGGATAATTATGGGCATGCGGAGGTAAATCTCGATGTATATTTCATTGGACCCAAAATAAAGAATCTTTTTGTATATTTTCAAAAAAAAAAATCTAGTGAAATTGGGAAGAGAGAGAAACGAAAATAGAGAGAAATCAAAAGAAGAAAGGCCTCAATTGGTTGCATGCAACTTTGTTGCTACTTTGAACATACTGCTTACATATAAAGATACTTTGCTCCCTATAAAATTAGAACCTTTTCCACAACCTCTTCACATTCTATTTTTCTATAATCTAAGCATCAAAATAGAGAAAAAGTGTGTGTGTACAAGTAGAATGAAATCTAATCTAATTGGAACGTCGGACACTCTACTCTAACAATATCCCACTTTCCCTAGTGCAAATTACCCATGTGTTTTAGGCCCATCTTCTTAAGATTCCCGTCAAATACCTTTTGTGATAAGGGCTTAGTCATTGGGTCTGATACATTTTCTACCAAAGCGACTCGATCCACAACGACGTCGCCTCTACCAATGATCTCTCTAATGAGGTGGTATCGCCTCAAGATGTGTTTGGATCTTGGATGAGATCTCGGTTCTTTTGCTTGCGCTATAGCCCTATTGTTGTCACGATAAATTATTGTAGTATCAACAGCGGACGAAACTATATCCAACCCTTGGATAAAGTTCTACATCCAAAAAGCCTCTTTTGCTGCATCTGATGCAGCAATATATTCGACCTCTGTAACAGAGTCTGCAGTCGTCTCTTGTTTGGAACCTTTACAACTGACTGCTCCTCCATTCATTGTGAATATATATCCAGACATTGACTATGAGTCATCTATATCGGACTGAAAACTAGAGTCAGTGTATCTCTCTAGTTCCAATTCTCCGTTGCCGTATATCAAGAATATATCCTTAGTTCTTCTCAAGTACTTAAGGATCTTCTTAACGGCGTTCCAGTGTTCAAAACCTGGATTCGACTGATATCTTCTCGTGACGCTCATAGCATATGCAACATCAGGTGTAGTACATAACATTGCATTCATAATGCTTCCAATTGCGGATGCATAAGGTACACGAGCCATCTTTCCTCTTTCTTCAGGTGTCTTTGAAGACATAGCCCTGGAAAGTGGAACAGTACTCATTGGGAGGTATCCACACTTGGATTCCTCCATGCTAAACCTTTTTAGAACTTTGTCTATGTACATGGACTGCGATAGTCCGATCATCTTCCATGATCTATCTCGATAGATCTTTATACCAAGGATAAAAGATGCTTCTCTCAAGTCCATAATGGATAAATGTTTAGACAACCAAGTTCTTGTTTATTGCAACATCCCTACATCATTCCCAATGAGTAGAATGTCATCAACATAGAGTACAAAAAAAGTAACTGCCCTCTCACTAACCTTCTTATAGACATATGTTACATCCGGGTTCTTGTGAAAATCAAACATTTTGATTGTTTCATCAAACCGTATGTTCCAACTCCTCGAAGCCTGTTTGAGACCATAAATAGATCTCTGGAGTTTGCAAACCTATTACGCACTCCCACTGGATATGAAGCCCTCTAGCTGCTCCATATATATCTCTTCCTTAATATTTCCATTAAGGAAAGCAGTCTTCACATCCATTTGCCATATCTCGTAGTCATAATACGCAGCTATGGCTAACAGGATCCAAATGGACTAAAGAATCACTACTGTTGAAAAAGTTTCCTCATAATCAATGCCTTGCTTCTGAGTATAACCTTTTGCAACCAAACGTACTTTAAAGTTCATTACCTCTCCATCTAATCCAAGCTTCCACTTGCAGTCCCATTTGCAGCGAATCAGAACAATTCCCTGTGGTGGGTCCACAAAGGTCCATACCTTGTTGGAGTACATGAGTCCATTTTGGACTGCATTGCTTCTTGCCATTTTTTTGAGTCAATATCAGACATTGCCTCTTCATGGCTTCTTGGATCATTATCCAAAAGGAGTCCCTCTTCTTTGTTCTCTAACAAAAGGTTCATCCTCTAAAGAGCCCTTGAAACCCTTACTAATTTTCGAAGAGGTTGTGCTACAGATGGTCCAGCCTCAGCTAGTGTACTATTTGCGTTAACCTGTGGGATATTTTGTTGTTCTTAAACTTCATCAAGTTCCACAAATCCGACACCCCTTTCAAAGAGAAACTCTTGTTCAAGGAAAGTAGCATTCCTCGAAACAAATACCTTTTGTTCTGAAGGGTCGTAGAAATAGTATTCTATAGACTCTCTTGGATACCCCACAAAATTGCATAAGATGGATCTCATGCCAAATTTATCTCCCACTTGATGATTCACGTAATCATTACACCCCAATGCTCTTAGGTATTTGTAGGAAGGTGACTTCCCAAACCATATTTCATAAGGTGTATTGGGTACGACTTTACTTGGCACCCTATTTAATAGGTATGCAACAGTCTTTAATGCATAGCCCCAGAATGAAAGAGATAAGAAAGTGAGACTCATCATTGATCAAACCATATCCAACAAAGTTCTATTTCTACGCTCCGAAACTCCATTCAGCTGTGGAGTTCCAGGAGGAGTCTACTGTGAGAGAATACCATTCTCTCTTAGATAATCAAGAAACTCAGTCGATAAGTATTCACCTCCTCGATCTGATCGGTCTTAATACTTCGACCAGTTTATTTCTCTACTTCACATCTGAACTCCTTGAACTTTTCAATGGCCTCAGATTTGTACCTCATAAGGTATACATAACCAAATCTAGAATAATCGTCGTTAAAAGTTATGAAGTAGTGATGGTTCCCTCTTGCACTAACACTTAGAGGACCACATACATATGTATGGACCAAATCCAATAGATCTTTGACTCGTTCGACTTGTCCAACAAATGGTGATTTAGTTATCTTTCCTTTAAGGCATGACTCACATGTTGACAACTTTTGCTCCCCCTTAAGGTCGAGTTTTTGTCCCAACTTGTGTATCTTTTTTTCAAAACTGTGACCTAATCTAGCATGCCAAAGTGTGAAAGAACTTTGATTATCTAACTTCCTTTTATTTTTTTGAATTGTGAGAATGGGTTCACTTGGGGAAATGGTGTATAAAGAATTCGTCAAATAACCGAAATATATAAAAGCAGAGTCTTTGAAAATGGAACAACTTCCATTCTCAATAACAAGTCTAAAACCCTCTCTGTCCAAAACAGGCACAAAGATAATGTTTTTAATAATATCTAGAACATAAAGATAATTATTCTAACACAATTTAAAACCATTATTCAAAGATAAATAAACAGTCCCTATTGCTAATGCAACAACTCTTGCCCCATTTCCCATTCTAAGGGCAGTTTCCTTTTTGTCCAACTGCATGCTTCTTTCCATTATCTGCAAATCATTGAAAATATGTGTGCCACAACTAGTATCCAATACCCAAGAAGCATCATTAATAGATAGGTTAACTTCAACAAAATATATACCCGAACCTTTCAGGCTTTCAAGATATTATTTGCAATTCCTCTTCCAGTGACCAGGTTTGCCGCATTGAAAACACTTGTCATCAGCTTGAGAATTAACCTTTTTCTTACCATTGTCCTTTGTATTCTTGTTGGGTTTAGAGGAACTCTTTCCTGTCCACTTCCTTTTCTTTGGCTTTCCAGCCTTCAATTTGGAAGAGGATCCAACAAGCATGGGCGACTTATCCTTTTTAATGGTGGATTCAGCCATCTTCAACATGTTCAACAATTTAGGGAGACTATTCTCCATGTTGTGCATGTTAAAGTTGACAACAAATGTGTCAAATGAGGGAGGCAAAGACTGCAAGAAAAGGTCCACATAAAGCTCATTATCCATAACGACTCCAAGGGACTCAAGACTCTCAATAAGAGCTATCACCTTCAACTCATTGTCTTGGACTGAAGAGCCTTCAGTCATACGAAACCTGAAAAGCTCCTTAGATATCTGATATATCTCTTGTCTTTTTCTCTCACCATACAACTCTTGTAGGTGGAGAAGGATCTCAGAAGAATTATCTAAAGCCTCATTTTGCTTTTGTAATGCATTTGACATCGATGCCAACATGTAGCATCGAGCTTGCAGTTTGTCATCACAATGACGAATATATTTTGCAAACTCATCTGATGTCTTATCCTAAGGCTCTGGATGAGGCGCTTTGTCAAGTACATAGGCCTTCTTCTCAGAGTTAAGGACAATCTTAAGGTTTCTTAGCCAATCGACAAAGTTTTGGCCAATTAATTTGTTTTGATCAAGTATGGATGCAATTGCATTCTTAGCCATTTTAGTAGAGTAATCTACAAAAATAAACGAAGTAGAAAATGAGTGAGTTATTGAAAATTATATTCATTTAACATAAGGTCTGTAATATTAAATATCTCCCACTATTTTATTCAAACTTTATTAACCCCATAATAAGAATTCGGAAAATCAAATTCTTTTAGTGGTCTTGAAGTCCAATATAAATGTTTCACACCCCAATAATATGAGCCCATAAGAAATTCATGTTGGTAGTCAGCTCTTTGACAATTATATCAATATACAACCTTCAAGTATATTTTACCTCACTATTTCTCATACACCCCAATATTATGAGCTCATATGCTAAGTGTCAAACATAACCCATCAAACATTCGTGTAGATGGAGCGTCAAGATGTCCTACGACTCGTGGACAACATAAACACGAGTCCACCCCACGGGCATCTCAATGCTTGGTAGAGATCACAGCTTTCCAACACAAGATCACCCCACGACCCATGGCCAGTGACCAAGTGTTGTAGCATCGTCATGTCTTCTACCTTTGATGGAAAGCATGGAACGATCCAACATAACTTGTCCATTTTATATGATATAGAATAAATTAAAATTAAATTCTTTTAAGTTTCAAAACTTAAGGTTTACTTTGCAAGACCTCATCAACCTTAATTACTAGGTGGGTTTTTATTTAATGCATTATTCATCATATGAAGCGCAAGCATAAATTATTAAATATATCTAACATGCATCCTATGCAAAAAGCTGTGGGATGATCATGGCCAGCCTATGCGACCCATTTGAGCCAAAAAATGGGTTTAGGTTAATCTAAGGGATAAACTAAATAGAACTACTTCTATTACATTTTATATTTAAACTCATAGGGCCTTCAATCATCTACTCTATTACAACTTGTAAAATTTCCCACACAGCTGTGGGCCTTTGGCATCGAACGTCCTCCAATCATAATTAGAAGATCTTACCATCTAGTCTACTCTCGATGCAAAATTTAAAACTTTAATAAATAATAGAATAGGAGGCCCGCAGGCCCCAGAAATGTAAAGATAAAAAACATACAATCACATTGGTCATAGGCTCATGATCATCTCTAAATAAAATCATGCCAACATTCATCACATGAATTTAAAGCATATAAATTTACCAATTTTGTGTGTTGATTTAATTTTGGAATAAATAAATCTATATATATATATATATATATATATATATATATATATATATATATATATATATATATATATGTATATAAATAATAAATTAAAAATTAAACCTTTTAAATAATAACTTGATCATATTCCCAACTGCAACAATTGCAGTAATAGGTAGCCTGCAGTACAGACAGGCGGATAAGGCCTTTTTCATTATTATTATTATTATTATTATTATTATTATTATTATTATTATTATTATTATTATTATTATTATTAATATAATTTCTCGAAGACATGGCTTAACCAGCAAGTTTCGAAACAAAACAAAAGGTTTTTTAAAAACTTCTCAAAACAAAACTGTACTTGCAGTCCTTTAGAAAAATCAACTTCAGCTTTGAAAAACCTTCCTGCAGCCTTTCTTAAAAAAATTGAGCTTTCCTTTTTCTTTGTAAAAAACTGCAGCCACTCTTTCCACACACGCGCGCGCGCACACACACACACCACACACACACACACATATATATATATATATATATATATGTATATGATTATGTGAGAATAGATCCGTAGGTGAGAAATGAGAATGAATCCTGACCACTCATTTTAATTATTTTTTCTGAATTTTTTCGCTGGCATTTTAGTAATTTTGAACTTTTCGGTGGCATTTTTGTAATTAAGGTCCTTTCTCTCATTTTTCAGAAACTACCCACACCCACTCGTCATTTTCGAACAAAAGCCAGAAGAAGCCCTTTATCTCCATTATTTTGCAAAGAAGTAAGCTCCATTCTCGTCTCAATTTTCGTCTCACTGAAGCAATCACCCATTCACAGTTTATCCCCATTTTCGTTTCCATTCTGCGAAACCCTCACTATCCACCATCTCCTCTCCGTTTCAATATCCCGAAACCCTCACAGAAGCAATCACCCACTCGCGGATGATCCCAATTTTCGTCTCCTTTCTCCGAAACCCTTGCTATCTACCATCTCCTCTCCGTCTTCGAAATCCCGAAACCCTAGTGTATACAATCTATGGGACAAACTTCGTAAAAATCTCAACCGAAAAAGAAAATTTCTCCCAACAAGAATGCTGGTACGTTTTTCAATTACTTTTTTTTTTCAATTAACTTTTTACATACATTCGTTTTCTGTTTTTTTCAATTAGACGATGAATGGTGTAAAATAGTTTCTAGCTTTAATTTGTTTCTTCTGTTATGGTAGTAATTGAATTTTTAGTGTATTTTTGTTCTTGGGTTAAGGGATATTGATAGCTACTGTAGTTTGATTTCTACTTGTGATTTTCGTCATGGAATTCGAGTTTGTTCATTTTGTTGGGAAGGGTAAAAAGAAGGCAGTAATTGCCACGAAGGACAAACCTATAGTTTCTATGGCTTCTGATCCTCATGATTCGCCAAACAAGAGTTCTAGTACGTATTTTTTTTCTTGAATTTGATGTTTTCGGATTTTGAATTAATGTGGCATATGTATGTTGGATTATGTGTGATCTGCACATTTCTTTAAATACAATGATGTAAGTAATGTAGAAGAAAGCGATCATCTCATGTATATAAGGATCACACTTTACATAACATTTCATTTGGTTGTTTCTATGCATAGATATACTGAAATGCTTTCCTTAATAATCCACATGTTATCCTTGACTGTAAATTCTACGATCATTTTGAGTTAATTTTATGGTCTACGTGTCTTTCATCTTAAACTCTCATAATCACTCCCCTCTTTTTTATTGAAGACTGATTTTCTCTTAGTCTAAATATTTTGAAAAAAAATATATTACATTATATGACATATTGTATAGCCTTAAAAAAATATACTTACTGGAAGTTCTCTGTTAGTTGGATATTGAGCTTGACTGTTCACATGAGTGTGGCTACTAATGGAGATTGAGATTCTCAAAATGGTATTTCCTCAACTACAAAATCTTGAACAACAGGTTGTAAGTGTCCTGTTCTTTTGTGCTTCTTTGATTTATGTCCAAAATTTCCAAAATTCTTACTTTTCAAGGATCTTTGGGCCTTTTTACAGTATGGGTAGGGCATGTTTAGATGGCGACATGCTCAATAACCTGAATATGCTAAAAATAGATTAGAACTTCCCAATCTAAATGTATATACTTAAAAATCTGGGATGAATATTAGTTTTTATGTGGTCTGTGTACATGCACTATCTCAAATTAATGTGCCATGTAGGTGTTGGATCATGTGTGTTTATTTTTGTGAAATTTATTTTCCCCATGGAATTCAAATTTGTGCATTTATAGGTAAGGGTAAGAAGAAGACAAATATTGCCACGAAGGGCAAAACTGTAGTTTCTATGCCTTCCGATCCTCAGGATTTGAGTCCTCAAGATTCAATGCAAGAGGTAGAAGTACGAACGAAGAAGAAGGCATATGTTGCCACGAAGAAGAATCATATTCCTGATGTTTCTGCTCCACTGGAGGCAAGTCCTCAGGATTCAAGACAGCAGGTTGAATTACAAATGAAGAATAAGGAAGATATTGGCGTGAAGGGTAAAACGCCGATATTGGGTTCCTTTTAAGTGCCTATTGCAAGAGAGAATACTGAATTGGTTCCCGATGCTTCAACTAAAGTAACCAAAGTTGAAAAACCGAACAAGCAAGGTAATAAATTTAGGCATTTGGGTATTTCTTTTTCTTTTTTTGATGATATTTTGGATTTTTCTCACCATCGATTTTTATAAGGAATGATGATATGTACATGGTAGAAAGTGCAAATAAATGTATTGTAATGTGCAAATTAATCTTCACTAATGTGCAAAATCCATTCCATTGAAATAATTTCAAGCTTTTAAGGTGTATATTGTAGGTGTGCAAAGAAATGAACTCTAATGTGCAAAAACATTTCTAGTAATGTGCAAAGAAATGTATAGCATATGCACAGGTGTATTCTCCTTTTATGGTCTTTTTTGATATCTTTTGTGCTTATTTTTTGTAATACATTTTTTATATGCACAGGTGTAATTACGAAGAAGAGGAATATTGATGTCATTGAACCGAAAAGAAAAGCAAAAAAAATTAAGGCGTACTAAGATGAAAGCTACAGAACAAGGTATTTTTATTATTATTGCTCAGCAGTCTATATTATACTTATTTTTATCTTTTTTTTTTAACTTTATTCTTTAATTGGATTATTTAGCAGCAGATGATGATGACTTTGAGAGCCCTATACCTGCACGTGTTGTTTGTGCTACCAGTTGCAGCGATGGCCCTAAGTGTGTCTTTCACAATAGGTCATCGCATGGGGTTTTTGTAAGAGCGTTGTCATCATTAAATGAATACCATAGAAAAGGTGTTGCAAATATTGGATTTGGTCCTCTTTTGGATTTATCAATAACTTCAATACCAGTAAAGATGGGGTACTGGTTAGTGAAAAACTTCAATCACCTTGATTGCAAGCTGAAGTTATACGATGGGTCAAAGTTGCACATCAAAGAAGATAATGTGTCCTCTGTTTTTGGCTATCCCCGTGGGAAGATTTCAATCATTAATAAGAAGAAAAGGAAGCAGTCAGAACTTGATCAAGAATTCAAGGGTTTTTTTGAGCCTAGTCCTTATGGGATAACCCCAACAAATCTTGTTGTGAAAATGAAGGAATATGTTGACGGTGGCGACTGGTTCAAGAGACACTTTGTTATTTTGCTTGTTAATTGCTTGTTTGAAGCTCAGAGTAATGGAAAAGTTCACACTAATGTATTGCATCTTCTTGACGATCTATCAAAGATTAAGGATATGAATTGGTGTGAGTATATGATCGAGTGCTTGGTGAGGACAAAGATGTCTTGGGAGGATAGCGGGGAAAAGTGGTACAGAGGACCTCTACTGTTTTTGACGGTCAGTGTTCTTAACAAAAGTGTTGTTTTTATATATAATTAAAAATTTATGCAATAAAAATTTTTAATTATTTTTTTAATATGTACGTGTTTTATGTGGACAAAGTTGTGTTATCTATATGCAATGTGAGAAGAAGTTTTCCAACTTACAAAGGATGGACCAACATGTTGTTGAAAGATAGAGAAGCTGCGGAGGAGAAAACTGGTGCATTTGGGAGGGGTTTTATGGATGAAGAAACAGAATCTGAGGTGCTGAAAAATCCAGAAACGATGGATGCTCCTGAAAAAAGAATGAACGAGGCTGGCAATAGGGAGTCTGTACAGGTATTTGATGTGGCTATATTTGAATATAATGGTTATTTGTGCATGTAACTACGACCTAATGTGCACTTGAGTATGAACTAATGTGCAATTTTATGTGCAAGTATTTTTTAATAGTTTTGTATATAGTAGCTAGTTGTGCATGTAATTATAAACTAATGTGCACGACTGTATGAACTAATGTGCAACTTTATGTGCATGCATTTTTTAATAGTTCTGTATATAGTGGCTATTTTGTGCATGCAGTTATGAACTAATGTGCACGAGTATATCAAATAATGTGCAATAGGTTCATTATTTTTATGGCTAATATATATTTGTTTCTAAATGTTGTCTATATTAGACTTTTAAATATAAGTATTTATGAAATAGGTTTTTGTTTGAGGAATTTGATACAAAGACCAGGTTGCTTGCATCTACTGCTCTCGAAATACTAGAGATGGTGCAAAGAGGCCCCTCAAGTGTTATTGGAAGATAAGAAATTCATGAAGATGAAAGATGCAGCAAAATCATTCCTTGGCATTTCACAAACGCAAGAGCGTGTCAACAGAAGCCAAGAGAATGTCAACCAAACACAACAAGGCATCAATGAAGAACATGGGGGCATTGACGGAACACAATCTGGCATCGACAAACCAGAAGAGGGTACCAACAAAGCGCAAGAGGGATGCCACAATGCCACACAAACTTTTGATGACTGGACCGCTGAGACTATTAATGCTATGGATGAGATTTTAGAAGCAATTGCAAGGAGGGATGAGTTTCGAAACACCACAACTACTATGCCTAATTTCATCTTAGGTATATCTGAAGATGATGAGGATGATAATGAACTTCCACGAAATTGTGGTAATCAAACAAATGATGGTTGTCAATCTGAAAAGACCCCTTCTGCGCATGTTGATGTACACCTAGGACGTGCAACCGTTGATGAGCATCCAGAGATCATCACCCAGCCTGAGAATGCCACTAAAGCCCCTTCAGTTGCAGAACATGTTCAAGGTGTACAAGATGTTCCAATGAGACGATCTAAGCGATTAACACCAGAGGATGAGCTGTTAGAAAGGAGAGAAGTTGCTAGCAAATTGAAATCACCATTCAAGATAAGAGGAACAAATATATTGAAGGAGCTGGATGTAAATCAAAAAATGGTTGCAAACTGGGTTTTGAAGAATGCTGACGCTGAACAGTAAGTTATATATACTTTTCTGTGTCTTTAATAGTGTTTATAAGATATTTTTACTAGTATATATAAGGTTATTATCTATCTTTTTTCTGCATATTTTTTAATGCATGTGTTCTTGTAATACAGGAGTGAAGTTATTTTCAAGATAAATAATTTTTATATTTCAAGAGATGTATTTCAAAGCTTAAGGGCATGTGAATAAGTGAATAGTCGTGTATTGGATTTATGATCTTTTTTTAAATGACAATGAAAATTTGAAAGGTTGGGGGTCTCCAAGTAGATTTTTTGCAAGCATTGTCCCTTGTAACAAGATTAGAAATACATAATTTATATTTCATATTTTTTCTTTATTATTATACATAATATTCTTTTATATAATTTTACATGTGTGTGCAGCTACTTTTTGTTGGTGCTGATACCAAAGAAAATAAATATCAGATGTTTACTCAGGCCCTGGATGCAGATTTGAAAAGGATGAAAACATTTGAAACAAAAGATATATCACTAGTAAGTTATTCGATATCATTATACTAATTTTCGATTTAGTTATATATATATATATATATATATTTTTCTTCTTTGCAGTTTTTCTTCCCCGTTCACACTGGAAACTACTCGTACGTCATGTGCTTTTCAATCAAGACAAAACGATTTGATATACTGGAAAGCACTGCACCAAATGACGTGAATGCAAAAACACATAAAGAATATGTTATTAGTTTGGTAAGATCAATTTTTAAAGAATTTACTTAGTGCATCATAATTATATTTTCTTTGTTTCCCTAATAATAAAAATATATAATAAAATGGCTTAAGGGTATTTTTAGTTTTTTATTATGAAGCAAGTTTTTTATGTGCAAAATAACTCACATTATTGATTTAATGTGTAAAAATTAAAGCATTAATGTGCACACACTGAAACATAAATGTGCATAGATTGAAACACAAATGTGCACACACTAAAAACTTGAATGTGCACACACTGAACTGAAACTTAAATGTGCACAGACTGAAATATAAATATTCACAGAATGAAATATAAATGTGCACGATAATGTGAAATAATGTGCAGACATAATTCTTTAGCATTGTAACATTTTTTTCAAATTATTTTCCTTGTTGTCTTTGTCCACATAAAATTCTTTTTTATTTATTTTTTACAGAAGGATGCGTTTTCGAAGTTTCTAGGAGGACAAAACATGGTCCACTACGCCAATGTGGTTTCAAAACTTCAACCACATTTTCTCGAGATGCCTTGTACAACAGGGGTAGAAAATACAGATTCGGGTGTTTTGACCATGAGACACATGGAGACATACATGGGGGCTGGATTGAAGGACAACTGGATGTGTGAGATTAGAAGCGGGGATAAAAAAGAAGGTGAATTGCATCCGTAAGAAGTATAGCCATACCTTGGCATGCGCAGAGATAAACGGTTTGAAGGATGTAAACATGAAATTTGCGAAATAGTATCTCCCAGTTTACAAGGCAAAGAAACTAGAACGAAAGGCTGTATTGAAGAAATGATATGCATGTCGATGAATTTTATTTTTGTTTGGCTTCTGTAAGAATACTTTTTTAAGTAGAAAAAACTGGAACGGAATGCTTATTTCCTTTTTTTTATGTCTCTTTTTGATGTGTAAGAATTCTTGTCTAAGTAGAAGAAACCGGAACATAATGTTTAGTATGTTTGATGTCTATTTCTGTTGTTTTGTTTGTTCGTAAGTAGAAAAAAATTTTTACGACTGGGAAAATCTGTGTTTTGCATATTAAGATTTTTTAATAATTGTCCTAGTGAGGAAAAGAGAAATATTTAAGTTTCCAAGATTTTAACTTCAATGGTTGCACTTTTTGGTTGTGCATATATTATTGCATTATTTGTGTAAATGATATCATTACAATCCGACCATCGGGTTGGATTTGTCATTAGATCCAAATTAAGTAATCTTTTGTCGATGTACGATAAGAAAATATGTAAACATATTTAATTAATTAAGTTTTGCCAAACCAGAGCTTAGAAAATGCCAAAAAGGTCTTATTTTATTTCTGAATCTCAGACAAAACTATATTTCAATTAATTTGTACGAAAAGCCCAAAAGACCATCACCTAAAATAGGAATTAATTAAGTACCACTGTGCACAATTTATTGCACTATTGTGCTAAATTGATTGATCTGTTGTGCAGAAAGTCATACTTGTTTGTGAACAACCTGTTTCGAAAAATTAAGAGTAATAAAAATAAGAAAATAATATGAATGGTCTTCAACTCTGCCAACTGCTCCTCTTTTTTGTTTCATTCCTCAAATCACCTGCAAGTTAAAATTTTTGTGCAAATAAGTATGTATAACTTTTAGAGATGAAAAAAAAAAAGGAAAACAGAAAATACAATTTTGTATTTTTTGTCATTGACTATTACTCTGTACAACCAGTTGTTTTCTCTTTGGACAAGTTCTCGTATTATGCTCGGCCCTTTCACCACAAGTTTTGCACACCCTTTGTTTTTCCTTCTTCTGCTTCTCATCAATCGACTTTTCTTTGCCTGTTTTTTTTCTCTTTTCGCACCCCCTTTATTTTTCGATTGCATAGGAGGACGAATAGGAATTTAAACAGGTGCAGTTTCAAAAAAAGTTTCAATTCTCTGTTTTTTACTTGCGGTAGATGAAGCGTCCTGTTGCTCAACTGTAAGTTTCACCTTTTGTTCATTGATAACCTTTGAAAACTCAACAAGGAYCTKTMTCCTRGTCTCAGCCAATGCCACACATAAGTGTATATCAGACCACAATTTGTTAAGTAGCAACTTTCTTTCATCGATTTCTGAAGATTGCTCGATAATGGCATTATTTGTGTGAAACATTGGATTTAGAGTTGCGTTCTTAGTCCAACGGGAAAGGACAAATTTTCGTGGGATAACATCCATGTTTAAGTCTTTAAAGACAACAAAAATGTGTCTGCAGAGCCACCCAAATCTTTCAAAAAATTTTCAAGAGCACATAGAACAACTACCATCAGATTTGTGCACTACTTTAAACACCTTACCATTATCTTGAATGTCGCACTCAACATTTCCATCATTGTTAGTAACACGTAAAACTCTACAACTAAAACACGCTGCATAGATTTCATTATGCACCTCAATAAATATAATATCTGTGTACACAGAGCGTGCATTCTTCTCCAAATCTAATGGCGTCTTTAGATCAGCAAAATATGACTCACACACACTTTTTAAACTCGATGACGTGTTTCCCTTAGAATCCATAACACTGTCGAAATGCATGAAAAATTCGACTAAACTGTCCTGGTGATTTGTAAAATTGCCAAACAAGTAGTTTTCACTTTCTGATCTATATGTAGTTCTCAGCAATCCGCTCATAGAAACATCCCTAAAAAATGCAGGGATCCACTGTTTGCGTATTTTGAATAAATCACGAAACCACCTGTGATCTACTTAATTAAAATCTTCCATAATTCCATTCCATTTTTCTTCAAATTCCTTAGGCTATATGTATTCATTCCAAACGATATCCTTAAGCCTTTTATTGATATTTCCATCACTACTTAAAACAGGCCCAACTTTTTCACTCACCTTCATCATGATGTGCCACATACAGTGTCGATGTATTGTAGTCTCAAACACCTTCGAAAATTCAATTGCAATTGAGGGATCTTGGTCAGTAATGATGTATCCTGGCTCATGCACCGTTGCCTTTTTGAATTGTTTGAGGACCCATACATAAGAATCAACATCTTCATTGGCTATCAACGCAGCATCAAATGTGACACATTTTTTGTGGTTGTCAATCCCTGTGAAACGTGCAAACACCATATTGTACCTGTAGCAGAATAATTTTTTATTGATTTAATGTGTAAAATTTAATGCATTAATGTGCACACACTGAAACATGAATGTGCACAAATTGAAACATAAATGTGCACAGACTAAAAACATAAATGTGCATACAATGAACTGAAACATAAATGTGAACAGACTGAACCATAAATGTGCACACACTGAAACATGAATGTGCACAGACTAAAAACATAAATGTGCAGAAACTGAACTGAAACATGAATGTGCACAAGCTATTATTTATAAAAATAATAAATTTAAATTTTTTCAGAAAAATGAATATGTACCTGTTAGTTCTGTATGTTGCATCAAATGACACCACATCACCAAAAACGGCAAAGTTTTTTCTAGAAATGGGATCAGCCCAGAAAATTCTCTTTAGACGGTCACACTCATCAAGTTCATAGTTAAAATAGAACGCTGAACTGACTTCTTGTCTTCTATAACACTTGTAAATAACCAACTGTGCATCAGCCCCTGAAATATATGCTAACAAGTCTCTTTTGTAGTTTTTGAAATCGACACTAGTAGCACCGATATTCTAGTAGTCTCCAACAATTTATTTGTACAATCTAAAAGACTTCACTGGACTAATATTTGCCCTTATACAATTCAACACAAAATTCTCATGTTAGACATTTATTGCTCGGTTTTCTTTTAAGAGTGGTAAGCACTCTTTCGAAGCCAATGTATGGTGATGTTTCTCTTCAAATAAATGGACTAAGTATCCGCTATTCCCAATCAATCTCAATACGAACCTAGCTTTGCACCCAACTCTATTTGTTACCCGACGCCTAATTTGATGTTCAACAACTACTGGTGTTGCTGCTCTTTTTGATGTGAGGGATACACTTGTTGTGGCTGCCATTTTCGCTCCAGGTGGGTTTCTCTTACTCTCGTTCTTGTAGCCTTATTTTGAGCACAGTAGATATTGTCAAACAACTACACCATCATCTGATTTTATTTTTGTGCTATGACGGACGTTGAAACCAACCTCCTTGGCATAAGACTTGTAAAACTGTATAGCTTCATCCAAGCTTTTGAATTTCTAATTAACATAAGGTTTAATTGAATCTTCACATATTGGAACCCAATATTTTGTAGAGCTAGGTGTCATGGCCATAGTTTGTCGAACAGGCTCACAATTGTCGGAAGAACATTCAACATCACCTGCAAAATCTCGCATTCAATCAGAGCACAGTAGATACATGAAACATATAACACGGCATAAAAATTATTTAAAACTTCATAACACAGTGCAAAACACCATTTAGCACGGACGTGCACAAGGGAACACACTAATGTGCACAAACTGACACTGGATTGTGCACAAAACAAATCATACAACAACCACATCAGACGACGATGCACAGAGATTCTTTGACGACTTCACGACACTTGCAAAACACCATTCAGCACGGACGTGCACAAGGGAACACACTAATGTGCACAAACTGACACTGAATTGTGCACAAAACAAATCAGACAGCAACCACATCAGACGACGACACACACAGATTTTTTTAAGACTTCACGACACGTGCAAAACACCATTCAGCACGGACGTGCACAAAGGAACACACTAATGTGTAAACTGACACTGAATTGTGCACAATACAGACAATAATTAGTCCAAACGCACATCAGATGAGTTTGTAAATATGATGCATTGTTATAATTAGATGAATTGACCTAATTTAAAAGAAATATTACCTGATTCGTCCGAAATCGAAGCCATTGGTGTGCAAGCAAAATCAAATCGTAGAAAACAGAAAAAAAAATCGAGCAAGACCCTCCAAATCGAACCGCCCCAAATTCTTGAGACTCGTAGAAACCAAATGAAATCGAAGAATATCTCGTGTTCAAAATCTATAGGCGAGTTGATTTTGGATTACCCCTAAAATTCGAACAAGGATCGTGCCTCCAAAATCAAAATTTTTCCCCAAAATCGAATAGGATTGTGTTTGAATAAAACCTAGAAGATTTTTTTTGATTAAATCGAATAGGATCGCAAGAGCGGGATGAACTCTTTGACTTGGTTCCTCATATATCGCAGACGGGATGTTGTGACTTAATCGAAGCGGCTTTTGTTTTAGGTTTCGCGGGTGGCTCAGAGTCGGTTTCGCGGGGTGGCCGGACGGATTTTGTTTAGGATTGTGGCTATGATTAAATCTAATCCATTAGATTATATTAGTTATAATGGCTATGATTCATTCTCATTTCTCATATATATATATATATATATATATATATATATATAATATATATATATATATATATTACTATATATATATATATGATTAGGTTCAAATGAGAACCATGTCCTTAATGTCAATTATGAGCCTTAGATCAAATTAAATGGATGGATCAGATTTTCGTATATTTTTTATTTTATTAAAGGCGTTAGGATTGTATAATAAAAGCACTGCTGATGTATATAACTAAAATATTAATAAAGCACCGTGATTGTATAATAAAAGCACTACTGATGTATAATAAAAGCACTAGTTCGCAGGTTCGCATATAACGATATGGTTCTCATTTGAACCCACCCCTATATATATTATATATTATTCTATGTATTTAACAAATTGAATCACCATTCAATTTTTTTTATTGAAATGCAAGTTTTTCATACTTTAAATATGAAATTAATTTATCCCATATTAAATCACATAAAACCAATTTTATCACATACAAAATAAATTATTTTAATAATTAAAATATGTTTACCTCATAAACATATATAGAATCAAAATCTAAATAATGAAAATGCAAACCGTGACTCTGAAACCACTATTGGGTTCGCTATAATCGTACGGGGTAAGCGCAGCGAATTTTAAAAATTTTTAATTAATTAAAACAAGCATATATCAAATATATGTTGGTCTCGTTGATTTTGTTAGCGATTTTAACGATCGTCATTTTCATTATTATGTATCGAATACAAATATTTTGATTCTTATGAGAATCAATTCCCAGTTATGTGGCTAACACCAAAACTCCTCGCCGTAGAGATCCAAGTGTATTATCTCTAATTGGGTTCACCTTTTAATTGCGACACTGCAAAAATTATTCGCTAGTAGAATCGTTTTTATTTTCAAATTGATTGAAGGAATAATAATTAATCCAACAATCAACAATCGATTGAATATAAATTATTGTAGATAATAAATTATCAATTAATTATCATCTGCAAATTGAAAACTTAAATAAAACAAAAAATGTTATTTTTCTTCTATGTTATTCGGTGTTGTTCGGGGCTGACGCTTTTTTTTTTTTTCTAAAAGTTCAAAAACTTTTTTCTTCCTTTTGGTTTTGTGAAAGACGGCTACTCTGTTGCTCAAAAGTTAGAAGTGCCATGATGCGAGTCTGTATATCATGGACCCGGGACCATCTAAATATGGTGCACTCGATCCTCCAATTCATTCCACGTCTGCTCACGGTTCACGCGCCTTCCTTTTCAGCTCACGCTCAACGTGCCTCGAAAACAGAAAAAACCCCTGCAAATTCCCGCTGCAACTTCACATCTCTCTGCAACTTCGTTTTCGAACAATTTTTTTCTCCCAGACGCTGCAATTTTCATCTTCTACCAGACGCTGCAATAACTTCCTGCAAGCAATTCTCAACTTCTCCTACACGCTACAACAATTTTCTCCCAACAAATTTGTTCGGCAATTTTCATCTTCTCCGCCTGTAAGTTTTAGATTTTTTTTTCCTTTCAACTTTCAGTTCAGTTCACACACTGGTACATGTTTCAGCATCGACTGATGATGTTTCATCGTCGACTGATAATGATTCATCACAAAATGCTTATTACTTCACAAAATTTAATTATATACTTTCGATTATTCCGATTCTAGGGTTTAGCCATCAATTGATGCTGATTCATCTGTATTTTAACTATACGCTTTCGATTCTATATTTCAACCATCGATTCTCTGTGTGATGATATCTGCATGTTCTATGTTTCCAAAAATTGTGATAAGATTTTATATGTACATCTTGATGATATGTGCAAGAACAGTCTGATGATATGTTCCAGATCTGAGCGATGATATATCATTTGTGAACCTCATATTACTTTTTTTCTGCGAATATATTAGTTTTCATATAGTAGTAATGATATGTTCAAGAAKAATCCGATGATATGTTKCAGATCTGTAATGATATGTCTCATAACTGTATAATATTATATCATTTCTGAAATTTATTTTACTYCAAATATAGATTGACTTTATGATTATATATACAATTTCAATGTAATGATATATTCATGTTCTTTGTAATGATATGTTCATGTTCTGCATGATGATATATTCATGTTCTATGTAATGAGATGTTCATGTTCTGCATGATGATATATTCATTGAATTTTGTGTTCAATTATAGATATGAAGAAGAAAGCAACCAATTTACCTTCGGAGAATTTAGATACTCTGATTGTAGTTGGTAATCAACAAGGTTTAGGTCTCACTCTTCAAGAGGAAGACCTACAGAGAAAAATATATGAAAAAAACACAAAGGGAAGGAAGAAGAAAAATACAATTGACGCAACATCAATGATTGAGAAAAATCCTTCTCCTACTCTGAAAAAGAAAAATCAGAAAGAAAAGAAAATACCAATTGAAGCACATGAGTTTGATATAGTGAAAAAAATCATACAGAATCAGTTGGAAACCGAGAAGGAAAAAAAGATTGTCAAGCATCGCAAAACGAAGTTGCCGAAAACTGATTTTAAAAAAACTGCTTCTGCTATTCAAGTTTTCAAAAAGAGTCCAATTGTGAAGAAAACACAATTACAGAAAAAGAAAAAGGTTTGCTATTTTTATTACTTTATACTTTAAAATAATATTTATATTCCAAATTGAAATTAACACAGATACACTGATCTATGTAGGGTGCACCCGTTGAAGACACAGTTGATATACAGATTGCACCCGTTGAAGACACAACTGATATAAAGGTTGCACACTTTGAAGAGAAGAAAAATGAGAAAAAATAAAAAATAAAACCATCTGAGGTTTGAATTTCTTAACAATAATTTTAATACACTTTTGTCATGTTCATGTGATGATATGTAAATAATGTGTTTGATGATATATGACTGGTGTATGTGATATATGTAATTATTTGTGTTTGGTGTATTAGATGATATGTAGTTGATGTATCGGATGGTATGTGGTTGGTGTATATGATGGTATATGTTTAGTGTATGTGATGGTATAAGATAATAGTAATCATAAGTGGATACTATATGAGTCTAGTTTGTATAATGATATGTTCCTCATGTATAAGATGATATGTGATTGCTGTGTGTGATGATATGTAGCTGGTGTATAGGATGATATGGGATTTTTCACTAGTACAAAAACAGCATACAAGAACAGAGATTTAAGAACGCCGCAGGAGGTGGCGTTCTTAAAAGTCAGCCGGTGGCATTTTTGTAATAAAACTGTCACATACGAGAACGTCTTTAAAAAAGACGTTTTGGTATACTGGATATCCAGAACATCGTTAAAACGACGTTCTTGTATGTTAGATATCCATAACGTCGTTAAAAAGACGTTCTTGTTTTTTGAAATATCAAGAACGTCTGTAAAATGACGTTCTCGTATGTTCAATATCGAAAACAACTTTTAAAACGTCGTTCTGGTATTGTAGGTATCGAGAACGCCTTCTTAAAGGCGTTCTGAAAAGTATTATTGACAACGCCTTTAAGAGGCGTTCTCGTATGTGAAATTATTTTTGGACAAAAGATGATTTTTATGCATAAAAAAATAAACATTAAACCCTACTTCTTCTCTCTCTCGTTCTCCGCCGATTCTCCAGTCTCCCACCATTCCCAACCACCACCGGCCGTCATTTGCCAATCGCCACCACCAGCCGCATCATCAAACCAGGCGCATTAACAACCCGTCATCTAAATCTCCCCGAAACCCCTCCTATTCAACCCCAATTCCCAATAACCATTCCCGACCAACAACCTCCAATCGCCACCACAACCCGCCACCAAAACCCGCCCCATCAACCTGAAATCGCTACTATACCAACAACCCACTGACGCCAAATCTGTGTCTTAACCACCAATTCGCAATTTTATTTTGATTATTCAGGCTGAACGCAGCTGACTGCCCAATTCGCAATTTCTCGTCAGGAGCTGCTCAATTCTGGGATTGTAGTCCTCTAACCCTAGGTGAGAATCTCAAATTCGAATTTTAATTTTTGAATTTGGGGATGGCAGAGTGGGTAGGACAATTCCCTACATCAAACAGTTTTGGCTTTCTGATACACAGTAAGAGAGAGAAAGTGACAGCCTTTTGCTAATTAAGGCGAAAAGGCTTTTTTGGGTTTGTGAAATGAGGGATTTATTTGTCTTTTCGTGTTATTGTGTTCTTGCTCTTGTTTTTTATATATTTATTTATGGGGGTTTTAGAGGGTAGGGCTGGAAAGTGCTGCCACCTGCTAAGAAATCCATTTTCTTGTTTGTATGATTTTCCATTTTGTTTTCCTTTTAAAAAAAATAGTAATTTAATTTTATTGTTAGGGGTGATTTGTAGTGCTGGAAAATGGTGTAAGGTCTCTGAGATGCTTTTTTTTGACCTAAAGAACCCGAGTTTTCACAATTCTTGATTGTCCAAAGCACATGAATGTGTTTGACTTTGACCTATTTGTGGTGAGATTATGCCATTTGACGATTAGTTTGATGCGTAGATATGGGTTGGGTCGATCTGTTTATGTCAATATGGGTTGATCAATGTTTGGAAGCTGCATTTACCACTCAAATTTTCCAATATTATTAGAATGTTACTAAATTCGCTAATTAATGCTTCGTATTTGCAGTAGATTTTTCTTAGTGATTCGTTGAGTTTGAGCTTACTGTTTATGGCCATTTACGTATTAATATTTGGAAATACATATTTACACATGTTACGTGTTGTAATGTT
>BMAC01000078.1:2431016-2490719 GCA_014905375.1 Phtheirospermum japonicum
TTCTCTTTACTCCTCCACTTGGATACAACTCCAATGAACATGTTGTAGAAATCGCAAAGCCCATCCGTCTTTGATAATTTCCTTGTAAGAGCATGATTTGTGCTCTCGCTTCTTTGAGAAGATAAAATGCCACCTGAAAACCAGTCCTTGTTAAACGCAGGACACCATTTTGCTCGTATATCATAAAGCCTTTTTAACCAAGCATTATTCTGACATCCATAATCTTTAAGCATCCTGAAAAAAAATAGAAAATCAAGCATTACTAATACATATTAAAACACTTTATACCAAAAATATCATTAGAAAAAAAAAAGAAAACTCTGAAAACCTGAATCTGTTTTAGATATCATTACACATAAATGACACATTCCATCACTCAACACTCATAGTTACCATCACACTTTACTTCCACATATCATTACCAAAAAAGCAAAACCCTAAAAACAGATTGTACTGCTCATATCATCACATTACTTACACAGATATCATCACACAATACATACACATATCATCACATATTGCTAACAAATATAATCACAATTTACTTTAGAAAAAAAGAAAACCATAAAAACCTGAATCTGTTTCAAATATCATCACAAAATGCTGACATTTATCATCACATAATTCTACCACATATCATCATATAATAYGACCAAATATCATCACATATTGCTGCAATATATTATAAACAAAAATTACCAGACAAGTTAAACAGAAAAAAATTTACTTACTTTTCCCAGTAAAACTGGAACTCAGCCTCTGTTTCAACGTATTTCAACAAATAATTGAAAAGGTCTATGAAACCTTTTTGACTTCTTAGCGATCTGATATTTATCTTCGAATTTTCACCAATATGCCAAATGCAGAGTCGAGGTCGTGACATTGGAAAAATCTTCGAAATTGCAGCAGCCATGGCAGCAGATTGATCGGTCATTATAGTAACAGGGTGCTTACCGCCCATAGATCTCAAAAAAGCGCCAAATAACCACTCAAATGACTGAATTCTCTCATTCATAAGGAACCCACACCCAAACATTACATTTTTACAATGATGGTTCATGCCGACAAACGGACCACAAATCATATCGTATTTGTTAGTGCGATACGTAGTATCATGCACCAAAAAATAACCAAATTATTCATAATCCTGCCGCATACGACCATCTCTCCAAAAAAAACTACAAAGCCTAGACTCATTATCGACCTCAAAATCGAAAAAAAAGTCCTTCTCATTAGCTTGCCTATTTTTAAAAATTTGAATTAAAGTATTCGAATCTGTACCGTCAAATGCATTTGATTTACTTAATGCATTATATGCATCTCTAACGCTAAACCCTAAAACAAGAGAACCACCGGACTGGTTTCTCAAAACCCGAACACCATCGGCCACACCAACACCCCTTTTTTTTTTATTTTTTAAGGTAAGCAAGTTGAGTCAGACAAATTTGTCTATGGGATGGAAGAAGATGAATTGAAGTAGGTGGACATAATGTATGGTTATGCTCGTTTTTATGTGCAGTAACAACCCACAAACCACTACGATAAATATCAAACCGAATGAAAGAAGGACAACCTGTTCTCACATCTAATTTCGTATAAGACCTACTTTTTTTTGAAACTTGTTTCTGACCAGCCTTAGAACAAAGAAACATTTTCATAGAAATTGATCCATCAACCCTCTTCATATCCTTCCCCTTCCTAACACTAAACCCAACCCTAAACGCATGATCATTATACAAATTATAAGTCTCATCAACAGAATTCACAATAATACCAACCAAATCATCATCACGCATTGCTCTCTCAGCTGACTGACWATCATCATTCACTACATAATACAAAAAATAAAACAAACCAAAAATATGTGATTAATACAAATATTAATCACATATTAATACCATATATCATCACATAAAACTGAGACATTCAGATGGCATCAAATACATACTGACATATCATCACATTCTACATTCAGGTATAATCACATTGTACATTCAGATATCATCACATTGTACATTCAGATATCATCACATTCTTATTCAGATATCATCACATATAGACTGACATATCATCACATTATTCTACTTTCAGATATTATCACATATAGACTGACATATCATCACATTATTCTACTTTCAGATATCATCACCTATAGACTAACATATCATCACATTCTACATTCAGATATCATCACATTCTACTTTCAGATATCATCACATATAGACTGCCATATCATCACATTATTCTACTTTCAGATATCATCACCTATAGACTAACATATCATCACATTCTACATTCAGATATCATCACGTTCTAATTGTCGATATCATCACATTCTAATTTCAGATATCATCACATACAGAATCACAGATCATCACACATTCCCTTCATGAATCGTGGAAGGAGAAATCATATAACTGCTCCTGTAATAGAACTACTTTCATCATTGTTCGAACTCGCACCATTCCCAGAAACCGGAATAATTGCAGTAGAAACACAAATCGGGAGAGCTACAGCAATAAAAATAGAAATAGCTTAAACCTAATTCAATACGAAAATAAATCAACTTCAAAAAATAACTTACCCTCGATCCGATTCGCGTCGATTGGAACTTGTAACAGATTCAAGTACATTTAGAATTGAAAGAATTTGTAAAGCAGCAATCGATTCGACGATAATTGATGATTGTTAAGCAGATTGAAAAATTTCTCTCCGCTGATCGATTGTTTATCAGAAGCAATCGATTCGGATTTTGTTCAGATTGAGGAAAGAATTCTGGAGGGAGAAGCGCGTGTGATCGAAAGGCACTCCGAAAAAAAAAATGAAGAAGGGCGCGTGTAAATGTGTAATTTGACTTTTATATGTGAGAATGGGTGCACCTTATAAGGTGCACCCGGGTCCAACTAATAATTTGCCCCATGATGCGGCTTCCACCTTTTATTGTTATATATATTATTAATTAGATTAATTAATCAAAATATAGAGTATGACTTGATCCAAATTACCTTTATATATATATATTTATAGTATATACAAATATATAATATAAATTAATTTTAATTATTTATATATATATTTATATTATATAATATAAATTAATTTTATTCTAAAGTTTTCAATTATTCTAGTGGTCTTCTACAATTAGGGCCTACTAGAAAATTACATGATTTGAATTTAAAATCCAATTATTTAATTCATACAATTAACTAATTAATTTCATGAGTTTAAATTAATCAATCCAATTGACCAATTTAATATATTACTTTAATTGAGATTTCTAATCAAATTATATTTAAGGAAATGTATATTTAATTACATAATCAAATTATATATATATTAAATATTTAATCCAATAATTGAATTAAATTAAAATCTCATTTAATTAATCTAGATTAATTAATTATTTCAACCATTGGAGTTATCAATCTTGAAATGTCAACAACCAAAATGATGTTTAACCCTTTTAGGTTAACGACTAACACTAGCAGTAGGCTTACAACTCTTGTAAGTTTATAAATAACAATTTATTATACTAATTAATCTAATTAATTAATTCTCTTGATATTAACTCTTTAATTTCAATAACCTATCTAGCAAGTAGCATGATTAACCAGTGTTAGGTGAAATAGCGAGTAAACCTATTTGAATTTGCAAGTACATACATGTACGATCCTTTCGACAACTAGTTTCCCGATTAAATCTTGGGCATGGATTTATAAGTTGAAACCCAATTGATTTAATAACTGGGATTTCATTTCAAGTTTAAGTAATTCATTTATGAATCAATATTCATCGTGCCCTGGCCAATGAAAATTCACAGGATACTCCCTTGTTCATAGACAAGTGTCGAATTCTATGTTGGCTACTGACAAACCTCCATGCACATCGATACAATACCCAAAATACCCCTTTTACGATTGTCCAACAATCAAAAGATAAATCTAAGCATTGCATGATGTGCACAAGGCTATCATCGTAACTCAAGCGAAAGGATTAATCATGTACTATTGCAATATGAAAATTCTTATTCGACGGACAAATCTTCCAGTTAAGAATTCTCATCGGGTCATGTTCAATGAACTTGTTCTCCAACAAGCACCCACATATATGAACTCGCATCAAAACGCTGATGTTAATGGAATGCAACATCCTTGTCTTACAACCATGCATCATATGCTCAAGTCTTACCGGGCTATTCAATGTCCTATCTCGAAAAATCCATTGACTTGGAACATGTTTAAGATCGAAACCTTAGAGACTTGTTTCATGATTGCCATCGTATGTGCAACCATATCCGATAGTTTAAATTGGTCTAAAAATTTTATTATACGTGCAATTATAATAAAAGTTTAAACATAAGATAAAGAAAATATCTTTATTAATATAATTTCGAATAAAATCATTATACAAGTAGAATGAACGTCGGGCACTTTACTCTAATAGAGAATAGATAATTTCTTGAATGTTCTTTACCTTCTTAAATATTCATCTAAAAACCACTTCTATACTTCTCTTAAATTCAAATCCTACAATATCAAGATCAATACCTTCCTTATTTTCACTTAAAAAGCCGTGAGTTTCGAGAACACCAAATGTGAGATATTTCATATGGTCAACCCATTTATTTTGATTTTCTTCCTTTTTATTTAACCTAACTTCATTTTCCAGTTTTGATCTTAAATATAAACCCATTTAAACTTGCACGCAAAATATTAAAACAAGATCTTGTAATGCATTAAGCTCGATTAAGCATCGACCCACCATCTTTTTGTCATTTCAACTTGCATGCAAAAGATTTAAATTATTAAAACAAGATCTTGTAATGCATTAAGCTCGATTAAGCATCGATCCACCACCTTTTGGTGTATGATAGATTAATAAACTTAAATCCTACTAAAATCCTTGAAAAAAATGTCCAGATCATCAAAAATATAATGTAGATGATTTTTTTAGAAAGTCTAAGTTGATTTAGGAGCTGGACAGGGAGTTATGGGTGAGAGAGGAATGACGCGACGAACCAGATCGATTATCTAGCCACAGTTCGAGGTCGGTTGCACTAATTTTTTTTATAAATGATAAATGCTTGTGAAATAAATAGGGAGATGGTACTAGATATTCTTGATTATTGAATCATGAAAATGTGTTAAAGTTTAGGAATTTCATCCCGTTTAATTGCCGTCATAACTCAAAAATTAATTTTTGTTGTGTTAATCACTCGATGATGTTATATGGTGAATGATGTATCTAAAATATCTTACCACCAAGAATTGGATCGGGCTGTCTTGAACTTCTCTCTTGAACTGTTTGGCCTGCAAAACAAGCACCCGAGTGCTCCCGATGTAGACACTACGACACTCAAGTTAGAAAGTGTAGAAATTGATAGTGTGCGTATAAAGTATGTAAAAGTTATTGTGTTTAGAATAAGCTCTTGAGTACCTATTTATAAGAATTAAATGACCTCATGACCAAGTAGGAAATCCATCATTCACAAGGAATCATGGTCTCCTTCTACCAAAAAGGCAAGGGCAAAGGGGGTTTCCTTGGTGGAGTTCCCGTGGGTTGTGGGATAAGCCCACAATGCACTAAGTATCTCTTTGTCCATCCTCCTTTAAAATCTCCCAACTTAGTTTTGAGGGCCAGATTCAAGAATTTGTTACCCTCTTCGACTTGTCCATTGGTTTGGGGGTGCTACGGGATAACGCAGTAGGATTTGATCTTCAAGTTCGAGCATAACTTATGATGGCTATTGGGTTGAGGGTCATTGTCTGAAACTATGTAATGTGTTAATCAAAAATGATAGGTGATGTTTTTCCATATAAATTCCATAGCTCTTTGAGTGGTCGTGGTTGTTATGGGCTCTACATTGTCCTATTTGGTGAAGTAATCGACTGTAACATTTAGGAGATTAACTCCTCTCTTGCCTTTGGTAATGACCCAATAAGATCGATCCATCATTTTGTGAATGTCCATGGAGAGAATATGGAAGTGAGTCGTTAAGAGGGCTTCGGGGGGTGGGGGGTGCAATAAACTAGAATTTGTCCCACCTGGATGATGGCCGCACATTCCTTCTTGAATTTCTCTCATGCTGCTTTCCTCTTCATGTGGGGTTAAACACCTTAAGAATGGGTTCGAATAACCTCTTTCGTAAAGGAGATCATCTATTATGGTGAATCTAACATATAAATCTGATGCGTAGAGCTCGGGCCTTTTCTTTGTCCTCTAGAACTTCCCCATCTTGCAAGAATGTAATGATGGCAACTATCTATGATGGAATGGATGACCTCTGCATCGTGGATGGTTGGATGTTTGTGGTGCCCAATATTTATGTTCTCTAACAGTTTGGACACTACGACTGAAGCCTTCTTGACAAGTGTGTCGGCTTGGGAGTTATCGCTTATGGATACGTGTAGCAATTTCACATCAAAATTGGCTAATTTCAACATTGTTGTCCTGTGGTAGGGCACCAGTCACTCTTTTCTTACTTAGAAGTCCGCCATTCATTTAGTTCAATATCAGTCAAGAGTCCATGCATATTCTGAGCTTCTTAAAGCCAAGCGTTGCAGCTATTCCTAGACTAGCTATTTGTGCTTCGTACTTAGCTTTATTATTTCTCATCTAGAAGTCAGAATGGATAGCCGAGGAATATAGTTTGAGTTCTAGACTAACCAAGACTACTCCAGCCCTTGCTCTACTTTCGGTTTTTGATCTGTTGACATACAATTTCCATTCTTGAGGTGGTTCAAAGTGGGTATCTATCCCAGGAGTGAATTTGTAATGAAATTATCCAAAATTTTCCATTCGAATGTCACTTTGGTTTCATATGTGATGTCGTATTTCCCAAGTTTTATGACCAATTTGATAATTATTTCTGAAGTATTTTGTCAGTGCATGGTTGGCATAGGCAGATAGTTGGTGAGGACTAATATCAAATATTCCAAACAATAAGGTTGTAATTTTCCAAGATGAGACCAAGAGGCATATGTGATTTTCTCGATGGGAGTGTATATGATCTCAACATCATGCATGGATTGGCTGACATAGTATACTAGATGTTAGACTGTTTCAACGATTCGGATGAGGATCATGGACATGACAATCTTTATTACGTGAGACCACAAGGTATAACGTGAGTATTCCTCCCTAGGTAAGCTTCTATAGGATGGGGATCATGGACATGACAATCTTTATTTCATTGTGGGAATCCTTGCATTGTTCGTTCCACTTGAATGTTTTGTTCTTCTTTATCATCTCAAAGAAAGGTCGATATTCATTTGTTGCTTTTGATATGAAATGTCTTAGCGCGACAAAGTTCCCTGTAAGACTTTGGTCTTCTTTGACCGAGGTCAAAGGTCAAGATACATGATGACTCTTGTCTAACCATATTTCCCAAGGATGTTCAAGAGCCGACCCCAAAAGATCATTTCTCTGGGTTAAGCTTTATTTTATATGATCGGAGGATGGAGAACATTTCGACAAGTTTTTTGGTCTGAGTCAATTTCACGAACATGTCATTCATGTATACTTCCATGGGTTTTTCTATTAAACCAAAAAATATTTTATTCACCAACCTTTACTATGTGGCCCCGTCATTTTTAAGAAAGAATGACATCATGATGCAGCACTAGTGTACGGATTATAGGGATGTGTGTTCATGATCTTAGAGGTGAATCATAATTTGATTGTAACCTGAGTAGGCATCCATGAAACTCGTGAGTTTATGAATTTATTCGCGTCTATATGTAGTCGATGTGTGCCAAATGATACTTTTGCTTTGGGTAAGCTTTGATAATTTTGGTGAAATTGATGCACAGTCATCATCAGCCGTTATCCTTCCTTACCAGGACATGATTGACTACAAAATTTGGATGTTGCACCTCTATTATGAATTTATTGTCAAGCAGCTTGAGAAATTCTTATTCGAAGACCTATGGCCTATTTGGACTGAGCTTCCTTCATTTTTTAATGACGTACTTCAAGGGCGAGTTAATGTTAAGGTGGTGGCAGGCATGTGTGGGATCAATACCTTGCGTGTCTTTGTGTACCTGAGCAAAAAAATCTTATTTGTATCCTATGATATCAATCAGCTGGCCCTAGATTGGTTCTTGTAGTTTCTGTTCAATTTGTAATTTTAGTTTGAGGAAGTTAGATTAATGATAACCTAAGCGAATGCTTCTATAATATCGGCATTCTTGATCTTTCTTTTATAGTCTCTATGTCTAGGTTCGATCGGGTCAACCTGAAGTAGGTGGCTATTCCCAGGTCTCTGGCTCCTATTCTTTCTTAAAGATTTGGAATTCCTTCTGCAACTTGAAGGTAAGTGGTTTGACTGACTTTGACTTCTTTATATTTATTTTGGCCTCGGCGGCGGTGTGATGGTGTGGTGGGGGGGGGGGGGGGGTGCAAGGGTCAAATTCTCCTCTTATAATAGATTTTGTTCCAATGACAGGGCCATGGCTCTAGCTAGGTTGACAGACCTCACTATCACCGATGTCGGCATCGAATATGTATATATCATCATCGGTCTTGTCGATTCAATCCATGACCAGTGTGTTGGCTTCTTCTCATCAGATTGCTTATAGCGTGTCAAACTTCAACAATCATAAGTTCAATATGTACTACGAGCTAATTTTTTTATCTCCACGGTGAAAACCCTAACCAAAGATTGTAGCATGTCGATGGCAAAAGTGGTAGATGGATATAACTGTTTTGAGCTTGTACAAGGCAGGTCATCCGAGGAGGATGTTGTGGTTGTTTGGTACATCGATGATTTTTTGTAGGTGGTGATCATGGTGTGTCTGTATGGCCCTTTACCTTGCTTTATAGATAAGTCAATATCTCTTGTTGGATCCAAAGTTCTACCATGGACCCCTTTGATATGGTATGAACATGTTCGGATATAAGAGTCATTGACTTGTAATTATTAGAAATAGTGGGGGAAGATGATGTTGACATAGACCTTGGTATCTATCATTTTCTTGTGATTAAGAATCCCATATTGGAGTAAGGGTGAGCCAGTTGTTTCAAGTCCTCTATAGTAAACTTTATTCTCCCTGGATAACAATCTTCATTCACTTCCTACATCTTGTGAACATTTGGGCTTTGTCTGGCAGCATTTTGGTACAAAGTGAAGGCTTTGCGAATGAGTGCTTTTTCACTTCTTTCAAGAGAGGTCAATCTTTTCTAGAACTGTGTTGACAAATATGCTAATTTTCTTATCTCAATTTACTTCGAAAAGAGGAGGTGGTGGTTGTGGCCCCTGGTTGGAACTTGCACCATATTTCTTTACTTTCATTGTGAGCTTTCGAGCTGCTTTTTCCTTGCAAACCTTAATCAAGGCTCTGGTTACTATGCATTGTTTTATCTTATGGTTAGGGGGTTTTCGATACTCATAGTATCATTTTGATTTATTAGAGCGGGGTCTTTCTTAAGGGGTCGAGCTGGGGGGACGAGTCCCGATTCTCTTATCTGGAGGCAGATCATGGTGGCCCCCATGGTATAAACTTCTTTGAATTCAAGTCTCATCTCGGCATTTGTTTCTTAGTATTACTGATGGGTTGTGACCATGGGGTCGGTTATTTGTTTCCGGGTGCCAGTTTGGTGGTGGTTAGTTTTGTTGTCATCGAAGGAGCAAAAGGTTATGTTGTGATACCTTTTGCATTGATGTGTTTGTCCACCAAGGCAAAGAATTTTCTATAAGTTCAGGGCTCATGATAGTTAAGAATATACCTGAATATCTTGTCCCTGATTTCATTAATTACTGACATGCGGAGGGCCTAGTCTTTGCATGGAGTGGCTTGAAAAAATCATTCATCGAACCTTTCCATTTAGCTCTTCAGGCTTTCGCCTTCTTATTGGATTATATTCCCCATAGAGTAATATGGTGCTGCAGGGGACTGGGAGCTGATAAAATGAGCTAAAAAAAATAGTTCAATAGGTCCAAGGATCCTACCAAGTGTGGTTCTAGCGATCTACACCAATGTAGTGGTTGATCATAAAGGGTGAGCGGGAACATGCGACATAGAGTTGCATCATCGTCCCTATAACACTCCATGTAGCTTTGGAAGTAAATGAGCGTCAGAGTCGCTTTGTCCATTATAAGGGGCTTGATTTGGGGTCCAATTGATTAACCTATTGTTGATCTATCATCATAGTAATTAGTAGGTTAATGGGAATCCCTCATCTGAGAAAAGGTCGGAGCATGGGGATTGTCTTCTAAGGTGTCGATTTGTCATTTGAGCTGGATTAGCTCATTTTCACCACCTGTAAGTGCTTGTAATTGGTTACGTGTCTTGTAATATCGCCCTACATGATCTCCATCGTAGACCTTCCTTTCCTCTTGCATGCGGATTTTTTGGCCTCTCGAGGGGTTCTTCTCCTTGAGCTTGTAGAAAGTTGATCCCTCAAGGTGAGTCTTGTGGATTCTATCATAAGAGTTTCATGTTGACTCTCACCATTGCATTAAACACCAAAGTCTATTCAACGCTTTCTCTCATCATTTGGATCTTGCTAGATGAGTTTCTTATGAGCATCGTTGACAATATCTCTCCTACCTTTTGTTTTCGACCTTCCTTAGGTGGCGAGGTATGGGAAGTTCAATTGTCATCCTAAGTCCCCTATTGGTTTTCTGGGGGTCCGAGGTGTCGTGGGTATGTTATGCATTCTTTCGACTAGCGTGGCGGTAGCCATGTTAAGAGTCTAGTCTAAGTTTTTCTGAAACGATGGGGTTTTGGGGATCAACTAAGCAAAGGAGTTTGGCATTTAGTTAGGGCATGGTCTGGTGCCATCTCTGGCAGTAGTAGCTTCCACAAGAGTGTCCGAAGCACTTACCACATTTTCAAGTTGTGTGGCGATGGAATCTTTGCCATTTCGAGACTTCTTGAGGCGTGGATGATTCTCCATGTGGTGTTTTATTGAAAGTTGTTCAAATGTAACACTTAATCATCCCCTTCCTCTAGCACTAATTTTTTATGCCCAAGAAACATGAGGTGGTCAACAAAGACTGCACAATCCTTAAGATGAATATGGGTTAAAAATAAAAGGGGTGATTGTCGTGCGTGTAACTTTCAATTTGTGAAAAAGGGAGAAAGAAGAAGGTGACTGGTGGTGGTCACTTGAATCGAGTTGAGATATACTAGAGGATGGACATCAAGCACGGGACCGAGCTAAAAAAGGATGCGGAAACTGTAAATTCTTGGTTTATTCTCTTTGTTTGAGAATCTACCTTTCCTTTTGTACTTCTTGAAAAGAGACTTTAATATTCTGACTAATATATAAGAATATTTTCTTTAAAACTTATATTCTCTTTGTGTTTTTTGGTTTGTATTTATGTTTTCCATGTCTCTTTTTATCTCTACTTTGCATGTCCTTTTATGTTTGGCCCTAAGGGGTATTTATACCCCTCAGCTACTGTTATTCTTTTATGAACAATGGTGCCACATGTTGTTGCCTCTTGTGTGGCCCAATGCATGTTTGGCACTAGGAGGGTAACCCTATTTACTTCTCCTTTGAGGAAGCCATGTTTCTACCTACCAAGTGCACTTATTATATCAAATCCATGGAAGAGAGAATAGGAGGCTGGTCTGAGTAGTCACTTCCAATTAGTTGGTTGTTTGACTCAGTACGTGGTTCTGGTGTCAAATGTTGTCCTCTTATATGGGTCTGGTTACCACACGTGTCTTGACATTTTCCTTAGGGTTGGATCTACTATCAACAATGAGAAACCATAAAAGTGGACATTCAAGAAGTTGGGTTGCAGATCCCTTTGCATATAACTCCTACTAAGGTTTTCATTCCTTCTAGTTTTGAACAACTTAACATTAGGCAAGAATAACAGATTAGTGATCAAGTAACCTATAATAACGAACCCGTAATAGGATCAACCACGTGAAAAAAAAATCACGAAGATCTCAAAGACAAATGATATGTTACTTCGGATGAGTATGTGGTATATCTACAAGATTTAGAATGTGACTTAGGACTTAATGATGATCCTATTTGCCACACATGCCATGTAAAATGATTATTCTACTTAATGGTTGGATGCCATGAAAAATGAGATGAAACATATAAAGAAAAAAAAAGTTTGAGACTTTTTAATTACGAGAAGGTTGTAAAAGATTCTGGTGTTAAGAGGTCGTTAAGAACAAGTGTGGCGTAAATGGAAATCTTAAATGTTACAAAAATCTTCTTTGTTAAAAAATTGTATTGATTACAACAACCCTTTTTCTTCAACTTTTCTCATGTTTCCCCCTCTATCTCATCCCGTTTCTGAGCCACTTCACTTATAACTCGCAATGATTATTGGATTGGTTTATGTATTATCTGAACTAAGTTGATGTTTGGTCGTGAGTTGGAGGTTTTCGTCTTGAACTTTCATTGGATTCCCCCTTTGAAACCTTGCACACAACTTGTTCGACGAATTGCTTAAACAAGAATTTCTCCTCCAATTCTGGAAAAAAAGATGAAAAATTCAGAAAAGGATGCGCCCTCTCTCCTTCCTTTTTTCGACCTAATCGATATGCCACCGGGTTCACGGCGCCTCACTGGCCGCCCATTGCCATTCCATCTTTCCCATTGCATCCATCTCGTGTCGCCGACACCTACCCAGCAACGCCGCCACCGCAGTTCACCATGTGCAGCCAATCTCGATTTCTAGGCCCGTCGCCTTGCTTGTTCCGAAAGCTTTCACCTCTGCTCAGATGTCAACTGGCTTTCTCTCTCAGCTGCCTTGTGCGGCGTCGAACGATCTCCTTTCCCAATAGCCGACCTTCCAATCGAACGCAGTTTCATATCCCAATATTCCACCTGGCCTGTTGCAGCGCTGGCCTTCCCTTCATCGGCAGATTTGCAAACCCATCAGATCTCCAGGCCTTCGCCTCTCCTTCAGTTTCTTCCATTAGGCATGTTGTAGTACAGACCTTCCCTTCATCGGCATATTTGCAAACCCATCAGATCTCTAGGTCATCGCCTCTCCTCCGGTTTTCATACTCTTTTCCCGGCCATCCTGTCCTTTCTCATCGCCGACTCTCCTGCCCGCTTAGCCGCTGAATCACCTATCAGTTGGTGCCGCTCCGCCGTTGAATTTCTAGACGCCAGCAACCCCACCCCGGCCGGTTAATTCCCAGTATCAAATATACGATCGGACTCCCACTCTGATGTCGGATGCTGCATCCCCTTTCTTTTTCAGAACCCTACCTGCGATGGCTAGGGTTTACCCTCAATTACTTGCGGTGCAAGTTCCCCCGTCTCTGATCCCTCGGCGCCCCTTGCTGTCGCCAGCTCGATGAATCTGGTTTGCCTTCCTCACCGCCATTGTTATGCCTAACTTCGCAGCCTGCCCGCTTGCTGCCGCTCCTCCTCCCACAGTGGCTATGATCCTGCCTTCTTCTAGAGTTTACCACTATTAATATATGGTGCAAAATCCCCCCGGCTTCAACTTCCCCCAACACGGTGCTCCTGCACCCGTGTTCTACCCGCCTATTTTCATGCCGGCGCTTACTACGGCAGCCCCGTTGGCTACCGTCCCACCCAGATTTTCCCTTCCTGCTCACGCGATGAATCCCAGCACTGGGGCCCACTAGGTGGTTACATCTTGCCCCATTTCCTTGCCTGTCGAGGCTCAGCCGTCGGTCCAGCCACAGACCCGCCCATTCCATCTTGAGGGATCCAGTTTCCAAACACTCCACTCCTTGGGCGCTTTCAACTCGGCCACGCCACAACCCGCTCTCGTTCTCACAAAACCCCGCGCCCTGTCGGGCTCCACTCCGGTGATCTCGGCTCCTATTCGGTAGCCCCCCGCTGCGACGGGCCTCTCCCCCACGATTGCGACTCCACCCATTAAAAAGGGGGAGTTTTATTTGGTCACGATCAATGTAAGTATTTACTAATCCCGAGAATCATTGTTACAAGGCTCTCTTATTGGTCGGTTACTGCAACCAAAAGGTATGAAACCCATTACGATCTCTGATATTAAGGACTTTTTGACTTCTGCTTGGAGCACTACCAAAGACTGGAATCTTGTTCCCTTAGGCAAAGGGTTCTTCAGCAAATCCTTCGCTTTAATGGAGGATAGAAATTATGCGTTTGCCAAGACAGCTTGGAAGCTTGGTTCCAGCACCTTTCGGCTATTTCCTTGGACCCCCAACTTTGATCCCTACAAGGTTCCCTCGACTTCTTCCCAGGTTTGGATTCGCATTTATGAGTTGCTTATCAAATATTGGGATAGATCTTTCATTTTGAATATTGCTAGAGTTGTGGGAGCGCCCTTTCAAATTGATGAGCGTTTTGTTAATGGCTCGGTGAGTCATTTTGTTCGTGTGTTGGTTGACTTTAATCTTGAAAATGCCCTGCATGAGACTGTTATGATCGAACGAGAAAGGTATTGCAGGTATATTTCTTTAGGATACGAGAATTTTCTGGACTTCTACTCATTTTGTAGATCTGTTGGGCATCTTGTTTGTTCTTGCCCCTCCCATAAATCTCGTGTCGCTCAGAACATCAATAGAGATAATTGGCATACAGTTAACACCAGACATTCTCATCGATGTTCTGATTCGTGTGAGCATCAGGTCCATAACCGAACGGATTCTTGCCCGACTCCCGAGCCTACTAATCCTTCTCTGATGACATCTAACACCTTTCAAGTTTTAAAAGCTGAAGTCTGCACGGGTCCTTCGGCACCTCCTACCTCGAAGCCTACTTCGAGGTCCGAGCCGTTATCTCTTGCCCCCGAGAACACGGCTCCTAAAGTCGCTGCTACTTTTGTTACCCCATCAAGTTTAGAAGGGAAGGGTCACCGTATCGCTTCTGATCCTTCTATTAGTGGCTCTGACAATGGTGAGAAACTAACTACACAGCTCTGTAGGGAGAAATAGTCGACCATTTGCAGATCGGCTGAGATTTTCTGTGACACCTCTCGACAGCTTATGCTTTATAAGGAACTTGCTTCTTCGAGCACGAGTTCTGTTGATCAGGTGGACATGGGTTCTTCGGATAAGGTTTTTTCCTCGGCGCAACATACTCCAACAGCCTGTCTTCCACGTGAAGAAGGCATTATAGTGGATGATTCGGATATTGGCAGCCAACATCACACCCCTTTTTCATAAGCCTGCCACTTTCGAGAATTAATTGATTTAATTAAAAAAATCACAAAAGGAATCTTTGACTCCTTTCATTGTTGACGATAGAGAATCCTCTCCCGCCCTTCATCTCATGAGTATTGCTTCTAGACAATCTTAAGCGGATATTGCTGAAGATGAAGATTCTACTCCTTTATGCAGAGCTTCAAAGAGTTCTCTTAAGCGGGGATCCCTTTTGAAGCGCTAATATGTGTATTTTCCTTTTTTCACTGATTTTGCTATGTATTCGGACTCTTTTCTCCTTTTTTAATAAAAGCGCCGCAATATATTTAAAAAAAGGACACTTTTTATCGCCAGTCTCTAAAAGAGAATCATGTATAATTATTATGGCTTTTGTGGCTCTGAGATAGCCTTTCAAAATGGTAATTTGGATGAAGAGATTTATATGGATCAACATGAGGGTTTCTCCATAGAAGAAAAAGAACATATGGTGTGTACACTTAAGAAACTGATATACGAACTTAAACAAGACTTCAAAGAATGGGATTTTAAATTTAATGACACCATCACTTCTTTTGAGTTCAAATAAAACACCACTTATCGGTGTATATATTACCACCAACTCTAATCCTATATGTTGATGACATCTTTCTTGAAGTGAATTGTTTTTGTCTATTGTATAAAACCAAGAAATTCTCAATAAGAACTTTGAAATGAAGTAAATGGATGAGTCAACTTAGGTGATCATAATAGAAGCGTTTCGGGACGAATCACAAGGATTGTTAAGATTATCTCAAAAATCAATGTCATTGCACTTTAGAAGTGAGATAAGTTTAGTCTTATGCAATTTCCAAAGAGTAGATTGGAAAGGAAACAAATGAATGAAACTCCTTATGCTTCTATTGATGAGAATGAAATTTATGCAAATACTTGTACGAGGCCAAATATCAGTCTTATTGTTCGGATATTTTGTCAATATCAGAGTAATATAAGAATGAATCAGTGGAAAGCTGCAAATAAAGTACTTAGGTATTTTCAAGGAACAAAAGACCATATGCTTACTTATTGAAGGTCTAATCACCTGGACGTGATTAGTATTTTAGATTCGGATTTTATGTCGGGTATATTAATACTAGAAAATAAAATTTTGGTTATTTATTCCTATTAGTTAGAGGAGATATATCTTAGAAAAGTGTGAAGTACTTTGTCATTGTTGTGTCAAATATGAAAGTTGATTTTGTAGTATTCTATGAAGCCAAAGTTCAAGAAAATTAGCTAGAAAACTTTATCTTAAAATTTGGAAGAGTCGACAGTATTGCCAAGCCATTGAAAACTTATTATCATAATTTTTGTAACATTATTCTTATCTAAAATGACAAGTGTTATACAGGTGTTATACATATAGAATTGAAGTATCTTGCCATTAAGAAGAAGTTAAGGAAATAAATGTGTGTCAATTAAGCATGCTGACACCAATCTCATGATTGTGGATTCACTGACTAAAGGATTACATCCAAAGACATTTAATGGATATGTAGAAAAATTGGACATTGTTAATGTGACTTAAAAAAATATGCTTTAAGTATTTAACACTTTGGGATGTTTTATATATTATTGTGGAAGTGGTCAATTTCTTGTTTTGTCATTTATGTATACATGAATGCTGACATAATTAATAGGATTGAGTCTATCCTTAGATATTAATGTGGACTATTATTAACATTTACAAGTCTCTTTAAGTAAGAAATTGAATATTTTTTTACGTGGAATGAACTATGTCAAGTCCATGATATACAACCTCCATGACTCATATTAGTATATACTAAATAATATCATTATGAAGTAACTAATGAATCATGACTTATCATTATTATGTGCGTGTTATGAATTATTTTTTAAACCATACGACTGATTGTATCACGCAGTCGAGTAGGAGAATTTAAGAAATGTGTGTCCAATGTGCCATACATTTATGTTTGAAATTAATTTAATGAAATTTAATTTAATAACTCATTGATTATAAACTAATTAATAACTTTGATAAGTTACGATCCGCTAAAGACATTAAAGCTTTTCCTACATTGATAGAACATAATAAACAACAATTTCTTCCATTGAAGAAAGAAATCCTCTCTACCTATAAAAGAATTTGTCATACTTCATTTTATATCATTTCAAAAAAAAATTACGTTATATCTTGTATGATCAAAGAAAGGTCGAGAGAGAAACCATTTTCCACCAACTTGAAAAAAAAAAGAAGGATATGGATGCTCAAGGCTAGTGTTCTTCTTATGTTCTGAGATTTGATTGTGAAAATCTTAAATTTTAAAGAATTTTAACTCAATTTACAATTTTATGTATTGATTATGTGTATGCTAACAAATAATGCAACAAACATTAAGGGCAAATTTGGGTTGTGAATAACATGCCTCAAATCAATTTCAACCACAACAATTACTCCTTTTTGTTCTTGGAGCTAGTAGGAAGGAACAACTTTAGTAACCAACTTTTATATTTCTTCATAGATGTGCTCAAAATTATTATCTTTTTTTTAATTAATCCATGGATTATTTATGTTTAAATTATTTCCATGAATCATTATATGAAGATGCTTCGATGTGTAATATGAATCTAGTTATGTATATATATATATATATATATATATATATATACATATATATATATATATATGTGTGTGTGTGTGTGTGTGTCTGTGTGTGTGTGTGTGAGAGAGAGAGAGAGAGTTTATGGAAAGGACCTCCACACACAATGGTAATGCATACATTGTTGCTTAAGTAATCATAGATCACGATGATATCGAACCACACTATGTTGAAAAATGTTAATAAAGAGCATACATGCCTAAATGAATAATATAAATCTAAGTAAAACTTGATTTATTGAAAACAATATAGGTATTTGGCCTGGTATTGTTAGCTTCCTCGCCAAGTGTAAAACCTTTAAAACATGAACAATGTATTCCAAAAGAGTAATTAAAAAACTAAATCCATGAAATACAAAGATAGACTTGAAGCACAAGGTTTCTCAGAACGCCCTAAAATTTACAATGTAAACATGAACTCTCCCATAATATAAGTTACATTCCAAAGAATTGAGAATGTAGTTTATACATATGGTTACATCATATTTCTACGGGGATCATGATTTAGAGATATATATGAAAGTACTTGATGGTCTTTCATTGCCCAAGTGAAGTGACCATGGTGCATTTTGCAATTAATATAAATGCTCACTTTTGGGGTTGAAGTAATCTAGACGGATGTCTTATGCACGTCTAAAGTAACTATTTGGTTGACAAGGGATATGAACTATTTTCTGTATTTACAAAGAAAAAAAGTTTTGGATTTGCAAGTGTAGCTGCATAAGTTGATTATATGAACATAATCGGCAATATTAATACAATAAGAGTAATCGTTAGCTACTTAATATGAATTTAAGATAGTGGATCATGGGAAAGCTCTGTTATGTCAATTCTTTTACATATATCCGAGTTTGTGGAATACTAATTTCTACAATTTACACATATCCAAAAGATGCCTTGAAGTTAAACATAGATAAAGTGCAATCTGTTAGAACTCCCATGATTGGTCAAAGTGAGAGATATAAAGAAATATTCATTGAGTCCGGGTGAAGTGACGAATAGGTGGTGGAAGCTAGAATCCCCTACCTTTGTACAATAAGTGTATTATCATATTATTATCAGTACATTTGACCTTACATTCTCAATGAACTTGTTATCTCGATTTAACTAAGAAAGTGAAATATCACTGGAATGATACCAAAACATATTTTGATACTTTAAAATAAACCAAAAGTGTGAGTTTGTTCTTCCCATATATAAATATAATTAGAACTACATATGGTTTTGTAACCCTTATTGAGTCTACCCCCTACCCTGGAACATCAAATATTATTGCTGATGTTGATTACCTACTCGATCCACGTAAAGAGGTCATTATCCTACATAGCAATTCGTGAGTATCTATAGTAAGTGTTACAATTATACTTATTCGTGAGAACAGTGACTTGAGCTCTACCACTAAAGAATTTGCTTGCAATTATGAAGGCAATGTAGTTTGCAAACAAAAAATGAAAGTATACCATGTGAAAGGTTATAATATGAAGCATATATCACCAAGGTTTTTCTACAACCAGTGACTACAAGATTTCCTCAACATTCACTTTAGAGCTCTTGATAGATGTATAGTATGTTATGGCTACAGGTTTGGGTGTTGCCGGCAATGATGGAATTGGAGAGGATTTGGGTGGAATCGGCGAAGGAGGTTCGGTTAGGGTTAAAGATAGCAATTTTGACAAAAGTGAAGACGATACCAATTTGAAAGGGAAAGGGGTCGGGTTACCAAACCCAAAAGCTGGAACTGGGTTGGCAGATGAGACGAGCCAGATTGTTGGGCCGGCAGGAGAATATTAATTATTGGGCTTTTGGGCTGAATAAGTTGCAGCAATTAACTAATTATATATGGCCTCCTATCTAGTTTAATTCTTTAGCTTTGTGTTGCTATTAGGTCATTTGGGTGCTAAATGGTCCCCTCTTATATGTATAAATAGGGGAGAAACAAATTGTGGAGGCTATGAAAAGAAATTACATATTTCCTACCTACCAACTTTCCTTTCCCTAATCTATCTTTCCCTCATTTCTTCGTCTGATACAGCAGTTTTATTACAACATATTCATCAAAATTACATAACGAAATAGAAAAATTACAAAAGCTTAACATTTGGTAACTAGAGCCCATCTTTCCTTGGCCATGGCTGATGGTACTAGATTGAAAGACCTGCAGGAGATGCAAAAGAAATTGGAGATGAACCTACAAACTGAAAATCTGATGAGAGCAGAAAAAGAGCAAGAAACACAAGAGCAATTTCATGGTATTAAAGCTGAGATGCAGGAGCTAAAAATAGGGTTTATGGACAAACAGGATCACCTCACCCAAACCCTAGCAGCTATGCAGTTGCAGCTGCTCAACATGAACAAAGTCAACGTAACAGTTGATGAGGAATCCATTCTGGAATCCCCTTTATCTAACCCTCTCCATGAGGGTAGTCAGTCAAGAGCACAAACATCAAGAAAAAGAATACTTAAAGAACAACAAAACCCCCAGGTCCTCAGCCCTTTACCCAAAATTAATTTTCCCAGGTTTGATGGATTGAACCCTAGAAGCTGGATCCTCAAATGTAATGGGTATTTTAAATTAATACCCAACATCCCAGAAACACAAAAGGTAACTCTAGCCACCATGCACTTTGAAGGTAAAGCTGCCCAATGGTTTCAAAATTTCAATTCAGGGGATACTGATTTCACATGGCAGAGGTTTATAGAGTTAGTTTCTGCTAAATTTGGTGAGCTTAAGGAAACTAAGATCATTGGAGAGTTTAACAAGCTGAAACAAGGGGGTTTATATGCTGATTATGTAGAGACGTTTGAAGAACTAAGGGCTTGTATGCTGATGCTAAACCAGAGAAGATATACTGAGGAGTACTTTATGGCTAGTTTCATTAGTGGACCGAATGAGGACTTACAATCTTTTGTGAACATGTTTGAGCCTAGCACCCTGCAACAGACCATAGAATTGGGGAAGAAACAGTTTATGACCCTGGAGGCAATCACAAAGAGGGTTAAAGGGCCTAAGAAGAATTTTCCTCCTGCCACTTACCCTAATCAGAGAGTCATGGTGCCCAGTAACCCTAATACTTACATAAATACCCCCCTTACCCAAGGGAGGACCCCTCTTAAGTTACTTTCATCAACAGAGATGGCTGCAAGAAGAGAGAAAGGACTTTGCTATAATTGTGATGAGAAGTAGTGGGACACAGGTGCAAACATAGGATTAATTACATGATGATGACTGAAGAAGAGGAACTGGCCTACATAAATTCAAACCCTATTTGTGAGGAACATGAGAAGGAGTTGGACTCTGTTGAAGAGGTACAAATGTCACTTAATTCCATTGTGGGAGGAAATGGTCCCACAACCATGAGGTTTGTAGGGTACTGTGGAGACAAACAATTGCATGTGCCATTGGACTCAGGTAGTACATTGAGCTTTATCAAAGAACAAACTGCCAGGGAGTTAGGGTGTGAGTTTGGACCCACTAAACCCATTATGGTAAGGGTAGCCAATGGACAGAAGCTATTGAGCTCTCAACAAGCAGAGGGGTTCACTTGGACAATGCAGAACTATATGTTCAGATATCCTCTAAGGCTCCTAAAACATGAAGGATGTGATACCATTCTTGGAGGTGATTGTCTTAAGGAGAATACCCCTATTGAGTTAGATTATGATGACATGTCAGTTACTGTGAACCTGGGAGGAAGGAGGATCAGATTGAAGGCCCTAACTGACACACCCCAATGCCAAATTATCACAGAACACTCATTATTTCAGTTGTTACCTAATGAGTTTGAAGAACAAGTGGAAAGAGTGTATTTTTACACCCCTTCAAACCTGGCCTTAAGGAGGATAGGGAATTGCATGAATTATTGGGAAAGTATGAGGATGTTTTTAGAGAACCTGAAGGATTGCCATCTGGAAGAGGTGTGGAGCACCAAATAATTCTTAAACCAGGGAGTGTACCTAAACATCAATACCCCTACAGGAAATCCCACAATCATAAGGATAAAATAGAAAGGATTGTGCAAGAGTTACTAAATTCAGGGATTATTCAGAATAGAAAGAGTTCATTTGCCTCACCTGTGCTTTTGGTAAAGAAAAAGGATGCAACCTGGAGGATGTGTGTAGATTATAGGTACCTTAATGAACTGACAGTGAAACATGATTACCCTATTCCCATCATTGAAGAACTGTTGGATGAACTTGCTGGGGCTAAATACTTTTCTAAAATAGACCTAAGATTAGGATACCTCCAGATTCTAATGAATCCTGAACACAGATACCTCACAGCATTCAGTACACATCATGGCCACTTTGAATTTCTAGTGATGCCCTTTGGGCTGTGCAATGCCCCTGCTACCTTTCAATCATTAATGAACCAGGTTTTTAAAGGGTGTATGAGGAAGTATATCCTAGTTTTCTTTGATGATATACTGATATACAGCAAGGAAGGGGAAGCACACCTGAAGCACCTTGAGGAAGTGCTTACCCTATTGAGAGAGAATACATTATTTGCTAAGAGAAGCAAGTGCCAGTTTGGTGAGCAGCATATTGAATACCTAGGGCATATCATATCTGCAGAAGGATTATCCACAGACCCCCAGAAGGTAGAATATATGGTCAACTGGCTTAAACCTAATACTGTTAAGTAGTTGAGGAGTTTATTGGGGCTAACAGGTTACTGCAGAAGGTTTCTCAAGGGGTATGGAGTTATTTGCATGCCCCTCACCAATTTGCTAAAGAAGAATAAGTTTAAATGGGGAACTGAAGCAGAGGAGGCTTTCCAACAATTGAAGAAAGCCATGAGCACTACACCTGTCCTGGCCCTACCTGACTACACTCAACCCTTTACCTTGGAGACTGATGCCAGTGGGTATGGAGTGGGTGCTGTGTTAATGCAACAAGGGAGGACCATTGCATACATGAGTAAGACACTTTGCCCAAGGAGCCAAGCTTATCTGTATATGAGAGGGAGTTCCTAGCTTTCCTAATGGCTATTCAGAGATGGACGTACTATTTTCAGGGCCACATATATATTATCAGAACTGATCAACAAGCCCTAAAGCACCTGTTGGATCAGAGAATTATGTTCCCTATGCAGCAGAGGTGGATCACCAAGCTTTTAGGGCTTGACTATGAAATAAAGTACAAGAAGGGAGTAGAGAATAGAGCAGCAGATGCACTATCAAGGAGGAGTGAGAGTATGTAGAGTTGTGAGGCTATTAGCCTTATGGTTCCAGGATGGGTACAGGAGGTAATAGCTACATATGCAAAAGACCCATTTTGTAACAAAATACTAGCTAGTAAGAGTGTAAACCCTACCCTTTTTCCTGAATACACAATCAATGGGGGAATCATCAGGTATAAAGGCAGGCTAATGGTTGGGCAGGATGACACAGTGAGGAAACACATACTGTCAGTGATGCATGAGTCAGCTTATGGTGGTCACTCTGGAATAAATGGGACTTATATGAGGTTGAAGGGTGTTTTCTTCTGGCCAAAAATGAAGGGTGATGTTATTAAAATGATAGAGTCTTGTGATGTTTGTATGAGGAATAAACCAAATCAAGATGGCCATCCTGGGTTGCTACAGCCTTTGCCCATTCCAGAGCAGGCATGGACTCACATCTCAATGGATCTCATAGAAGGGTTACCCAAGTCAGGGGGTAAGGATGTGATTTGGGTGATAATTGACAGGTTTACAAAATATGGGCACTTCATAGCTCTCTCACACCCTTACACTACTCAGTCTATAGCTAAAGTGTTTCTAGACACTATTTACAAGTTCTATGGCTTACCAGTTAGTATCATATAAGACAGGGACAAGTTTTTTACTAGTGCTTTTTGGAAAGACCTATTCAAATTGCTAAGAGTTCAGCTCAACCTATCCTCAGCATACCATCCTCAAACAGATGGGCAAACTGAGAGGCTGAATCAGTGCCTAGAGAACTACTTGAGATGCATGACTAGAACTACACCTAGGCAATGGATGAAGTGGCTATCACTTGCTAAGCATTGGTACAACACCAATTACCACACAGAGTTGTAAATGACCCCCTTTCAAGCCGTGTATGGCTACAGACCCCCCCCCCCCCCCCCCTACTATCTACTGGACCCTACATGCATGGAAATGAATAGGGAATCCAAGGACCCTTATGCTACAAAGACAAACCATGCTGAAAATGATTAAAGAAAACCTTATGCATGCTCAGAACCGCATGAAGACCAATGCAGCTAAATCAAGGACAGAAAGAAGCTTTGAAATAGGGGATCAGGTTTACCTCAACTGCAACCCTATAAACAGAAACTCCCTGCACCTCCGCAAGAACTTGAAGCTCACTTCCAGGTACTGCGGTCCTTAACCTGTAATTCAGAAAATCAGAAAGGTAGCATATAAGCTAGAATTATCCGGAAGGCTCAAAGATACACTCAGTATTTCATGTATCCTTGCTAAAACGAAAGCTAAATTTAGAAACTTTACCTCTCAACGGACTGTCGGAGACTGACTCAGACGGAGAATTCAAAATTACTCCCCACCGGGTACTAGATAAGCGTTGCATCACTCGAAGGGGTGAGAAAATTGAACAAAATTTGGTGGAATGGGAAAACCCTAAAAAGGAAGTTGGCTTCGTGGGAAGATGTGAAGTTCATGGGGAAAAAGTTTCCAACTTTTGATCCTTGCGGTCAAGGATCTATAAATCGGGGCGGTATTGTTATGTCTACAGGTTTGGGTGTTGCCGGCGATGATGGAATTGGAGAGGATTTGGGTGGAATCAGCGAAGGAGGTTCGGTTAGGGTTAAAGATAGCATTTTTGACAAAAGTGAAGACGATCCCAATTTGAAAGGGAAAGGGGTAGGGTTACCAAACCCGAAAGCTGGAACCGGGTTGGCAGAGGAGACGAGCCAGATTGTTGGGTCGGCTGGAGAATTAATAATTATTGGGCTTTTGGGCTGAATAAGTTGCAGCTATTAATTAATTACATATGGGCTCCTATCTAGTTTAATTATTTAACTTTATGTTGCTTATTAGGTCATTTGGGTGTTAAATGGTCCCACCCACCCCCCCCCCCCCCCCCCTATATGTATAAATAGGGGAGAAACAAATTGTGGAGGCTATGAAAAGAAATTACATATTTCCTACCTACTAACTTTCCTTTCCCTAATCTATATTTCCCTCATTTCTTCGTCTGATACGGCAGTTTTATTACAACAAATTCATCAAAATTACATAACAAAATAGAAAAATTACAAAAGCTTAACATAGTATAATTGTGTGGGAGTCTCAACATAGATGCATTGTACTCTTTTTCTTTCGACCAAGTTTTATTTTTCCACATTAAGTTTTGTTACTGGGAAAGATTGTGATGAGGTAACAACGAAGCTAAATTTCCTCGTTTGATTTGGCACAAAGAGGAGTGTTGAAGGAAAAATATATTTATTATGTTATCATCAACAAGTAACCAACAAGAGATAATTTAGATATTTGTTATATTTATGTATTATAAGAAAATATATTTGACACCTTATATAGATGAGATCTTTTAATAATAAGAGAAACATAATTTTGCGCCTCTTTTCTTATGTTTGCTGATCTTAAAGCCGATCAACAGGTCTAACAGTCCCATGGTCACAACACGACCAATGATAGAAACCAAAACTCAAAAGAGTTAAAATATAACATGATACATATTGACTAAGTATAAGGAACCCATATCATGAAGAAACCTCGACATGAAACTCCACCAGCAATCCCCATCAGTGTACGCCTATATTGAGAGGGCGTCTGCAACCCTGTTAGCCTCTCGAAAAGCATTAGAGACATAGAAATGGATCGTCGATATGAGGGAAGAAGGAGTGCAATCTATTCCTAAGGCACTAAATGAACCAACAAAGGACCGGCGTCAAATATAGAGACCACATAAGTCGAGTCCAATTCAGGACAAAGGAACTCTCAACCTATCTAGGTAAATCTTGCAAGCATGAATCACAACTTCGAGTTCTGCTAAAAAAGCAAAAGACGTGTCAAGGCTCCTCGTAAAGCAACCTTGCACAAAACCTCAAGAGATCTAAAACACCCTATCGTAAGCCACCACACTTGGAGCACCGAGATAAATACCATATGATTCTTACGTATTTGTCACGAATATTTAGATATTTTGAGTCATGTTTGAGTCTTTTTACCATCTTCTTAGGTTAAGAATAAGCTATTTTGAATGTTTTTGCATTCTTTTGCCTTTTGCTTAACTTTTCGACTTTTCATCCAATAACTGGTCATTTTAGACCATTTTTCTTGTTTTTCTCTTACAGCTGAGTCACTTGGAAAAACCGATAGGTGAAGACAAAGGATTCAGCGCTCAAAACAGCCAAAAGAACACTGGTCCGATCGGATGTCTTGAATCTCCGATCGGACTGACTGACGAAACCCACACCGGTCAGACAAATAGGCGCACAGATCGAAGCCATGGGTAGAAGCCTTCGTCCGATCGGACAAGACCAACGTCCGATCGGACAGATACATTACGCATGCAGATTTTTAGGATTCGACAGTTACGAAATGGTTTTTGAAGCCTTTAAAACTCAGAATTTTGTAGAGAAGCAGAAAACTTTTCGATTGGACAGCTTTCGGATCCACTTTTGATCCTTAGACTGGATCATTGGAAGAGAGAATTGACAACTCTCTCGACCTTTGACTTATAGCCCTTACAACAAATTCGTTAGGAAGTTCGATTGGTTAGGTTCGTGACAAGCGTCCAGGATTCAGCAAGGTTCATTTCATCCCCGGAATAGTTGTACTTAGCAAGGATTCATCGTAGTGGCGTGAAAGAGTTTTCTCACGATTTAGTAAGCTCTAAACCTTTATCTCGATTGATTAGTTTGGTAAATCATGTTAGATAGAAATTTGTGATGTGATGATATTTCGTAGAATTATTTATGGTTAAGTCCTTGTGAACGAATTGTTGGTGAATTTCTTATTGTTAATTAGTTGATTCATGTTATCGTAATTTGGATGTTTGGATGTTATTTGTTTAAACTATCTTATGCAATCATGATCTGTAGTTGTCTTGAGGTTGTGATATTGGGTTTGTTGATGATTGCTAATTAGATTTTACGTGTCTAGTGCCTAGAATCGTTTAGAACCACCGCTTGGAAATGTCGGGTGTTTAATCTATACGTTGGGATTGACAACCCAACCTCATAGACTAAGTATTCGATAAAATGCCCAAGTGGTCGTGGAGACGATTCCAAGGCCCTAGACCCCCGTTTTATTAATCATTTAAAAAGGTTTTCAATTTCGTTTTATAATTTATTGTTAAGACTTTTATTAACATTAGTTAAGTTCTTGCATAGATATTGACGCTCTCTTTGCAAGATTAGTTTTAAATTGCTCGTAGTATAAATCTTATTTCTTAGTTTTAGTTATTACAAAAATCCTTTGTTCGCGTGTTTAGCGTAGCATTTTGTTATTTTCTCGTTCGTAAAAACAAACAAAAAAATAACTTCCGATTAGTCTTCCTTGAGAGATCGACTCGAGTTAACTTGCCAGTCTACAAGCGACCCCGTTCTCTTGCTTAAATCCTTTCAAACGTAGACGCGCATCTGTTTAACAGGTAATTAATTTTGAAAGGAACCGAAAAGTTCGGATCACCATACGTGTTAGCCTTGACCCATCCTGGGGGAGAGGGTGTAAATATCCACTCTCGGAGGTCTAAAATGAGGTGTTATGCTAAAAGCCTGAAGGGTAGCGGATTCTGTATGAATAGAGAAGAAAAGGCATGAATCAAAGTGACGGTCCTCTCGAATGAATGCCCAGGCCTGCGTTCAAATGGTTAAAACTTGAGCACAAAGATCATCAAAGAGGGCACAATTATTGTAATCCCAAATTACCCACAGTAGGGTAATGACCACAAGCCGCCATACCAATGAAAGTTATGAACTAAAATTTCACATCCAAACACAAAAGTAACATACTCTAAATCCTATAGTAAAAATCAAGAGTGATGTGAAATTTAACCATGACCTGCCAAGTACAACGAACAACCAAACACTAGAAAAAATAGTGGTTCAGGCACTCGAATGCCTATAAAAAAATGCAACAAGACAAACTAGAATAATTGCTACGTTGCAAATTACCCCAAATGAGCCAGCTTATCAAGGGTAAACCTCCAAACCAAGAATGAGCGGTGAGGGGGAATATCCACATGTGAAATATAACAACCCCATTGAACTTTGGGGAAATGAGGCCGAAGATGCCAGTAAGCAATACGGGAAGAGACATTACCATGAATCGAGTGAGACTAAATGTGTTCATCCCTTTCCTCATCCACTACAGGAGTGGGTAGAATGTTTAACTAGGGATGGGTGAAATTACCAAAATATCGCATGTACTGTACCAAAGAAATATTGTATATAACACATTGTCGGTATACGGATATTTTTGGTACGGTATAATACCATACCGTAAATACATGGTACAATATTGGTATGCAAATTTTGAAAGAATTTGTATTTTGGTAAATACCGAAATACCAAACAAACGTGGTATGGCGGTGTGTGTGTGTGTGTGTGTGTGTATATATATATATATATATATATATATATATATATATATATATAGGGGTGGACTCTATGCGAACTTGCGAACTAGTGCTTTTATTATATACCAACAGTATTTTTATTGTACAATCACAGTGCTTTATTAATATTTTAGTTATATACATCACCAATGCTTTTATTATACAATTCTAATGCTTTTGATCAAATAAGYAAATACACAAAAAATKTGATCCATCCATTTAATTAGATCTAAGGCCCATAATTGACCCTATGTTCACATATAAGGACATGGTTCTCATTTGAACCTAATCATATATATATACAGTGCTTTATTAATATTTTAGTTATATACATCACCAATGCTTTTATTATACAATTCTAATGCTTTTGATCAAATAAGGAAATACACAAAAAATCTGATCCATCCATTTAATTAGATCTAAAGCCCACAATAAACCCTAGGTTCACATATAATGACATGGTTCTCATTTGAACCTAATCCTATATATATATATATATGATTAGGTTCAAATGGATGGATCAGATTTTTTGTGTATTTCCTTATTTGATTAAAAGCATTAGGATTGTCTAATAAAAGCACTACTGGTGTATATAACTGAAAATATGAATAAAGCATTGTGATTGTATAATAAAAGCACTGCTGGTATATAATAAAAGCACTAGTTCGCAGGTTCGCATATAATGACATGGTTCTATTTGAGCCCACCCCTATATATATATACACACACACACACACACTGAATATATCGTATGACCGATAATATCATGAATAAAAGCTGAATTATTTTTGGACTTCATAAATGGGCAGTGGCTCATTGGGCTCACCTAACTTTAACATTAACTTAGTTATTTTAATTTTTAACTGTATTTCCTAATCTAAAAAGCTAAAATACAGCTGTTTTGAATCTCAAAGTTAGAAATTAGGGCAAAACTCGAACCCAAAAATAATCTGCTTTCGCATTTCATTACTTTCTTTCACTTCAACTTTGAATTAGGATTCTTTATAGTGAGTGTAACTCTATGAGTGTACATAGTACATCCCTTCATCTATAGGCATTGTCCCCTGATCCCTCCTCCTCACGACACCAACTAATAACTTCGACGTAGATCCGCCTCAAGGTACCCCATCGAAAGCTCTTTTTTTATATTTATATTTTTCAATTTTTATTTGTATGTAGAAATTTGTTGAGGTTTGTATTGTTTTTGTTTTGAGGACCTTTCTTGAATATATTTAGTCAGGAATTTTTTTTTAACATTTATAAATTCATATCTAAATATATATTTGGGGACCTTGCTTGAATAAAATTATATCAAACATTTGAATTTTTTACTTTTTCTATGAGAGTCCTAGAAAAATCAATTTATGATATAATTTGTTTTTTTCCTGCTCCAAGATAATGAAAAGAACCAATAAATTATGAATATTCAGCTTCACATGTCTATATTATATATATTTTTTAGTATTCAATAAATTATGCATAACTTACCTTAAATTAATGCAATAAAATAATTAAAACATAACAAAAGAAATTGTAAATATATGACCTTCTGTATCTCCTTATTTATATTTAAAAAAGGGTTATATTTTAATTTTCATTGTTTCTTATATGTAAAACAGAAACATATTATATCTTTAATATACTGAAAATGATTGCATTTTTTAAAGGGAAAAATATTTTTTGCAACCTGTACTATAGGCGTTTTAACGCTTTGCAACCTTATGTTTTTTCCGTTGTCAATTGCAACCTGTACTACATTTTTGCAACCTAGAGCATGAAAAATAAAGCGTGAAAAAAAAATTTAGGTTGTAAAAGTATAGTACAGGTTGCAATTGACAACGAAAAAAATATAAGGTTGCAAAGCGTGAAAACGCCTATAGCACAGGTTGCAATAAATATTTTTCCCTTTTTTAATATAATATCAGGAGTTTGTCATTCTCCTAAAATGGAGTCTGAATCTCATTCGCTACCAAGTCCATCTAAAACACAAATTGTGACAATATTTGAAGCACATAATGAGTGTACGGTCAAAAATGAAAAAGGAAAGGTTCGACACAATTGCCTCCTGTATGTCCGAATTCGAGCAAGGGCAGTATTTATTTGGAACATTGTGATCGAGGAGAAAGGAATTTCGATGATGGGAGCATATAAGAAATAGGGATATGCAATAAATGTAAAGTTCAAATCCCGGTGTCTTATTGAAGTACTAGTGGGTTAAAATATTATTTAGAGAAGAGGTGAAAGAATAGTCCACTTTACATTGGGAGTGTGAGTGAAAATAGTCAAGGCGTATTGATGAATGAAACTATGGGGAAAAGGAGTGCCTTGTTTTCTCATACGCTTAATAAAAAATGATATGAGTTGAAGGTTACGGAGTATGTGATTGTGGACAAAGTGATATTTAGGGCTGTCGAAGGGAAGGGGTTTGTAAGCCTTGTATATGAATTGCAAACAAGATTCAAAATCTCTGATCGAAAGAAAGTTGAAGGTATGGTTATTATTAGTTAAAAATTTGAAAATACAAAGTGTGATTAGTGATCAGAGAGTTAGTATCATTCAAAATATAAATTACATGGTTATCGCAACTCATTTTTTGGTTAGTAACTGGAAAATGTATAAAAGAATAATCAACTTTACAAAAATCACTAGTCTTGCAGGAGAGGAAATTCGTAAGATACTTGAAGTTTGTCTGAGAGAATGGGGGATAGAGAAAATATTTTCAGTTGTAGTCGATAATGCTTCTTCTAATAATAGTGTTATCGATTACTTGAAAAAAAAGAATGAAAGTGAAAATTCAATAATATTTGAAGAAAAATACTTGCATTTGAGGTGTGCGTGCTATATACTTAACTTGAGCATTAGGGACGGCTTGAAAGAGCTTAGTGCTTCAATTAAATCCATACGGAATGCAGTGTTTCTTTGTACGTCAATTGTATCTATGGATGTAAAAACTAGGTGGAATGAAACTTATAAAATGCTTGAAGTTGCATTGAAGTATAGAAGGGTGTTTGATAGAATGGCTAAAGAATGGTTTCCTTTATGAAATATTTTTGCAAAAAGAATGAAAAGGGTAAACCAAAGATAGGGCCTCCAAATGAAGAGGATTAGGAGAACGCAAAAGATTTTGTTCAACTTTTAAAAAGTTCTATGATGCCAATATAGAGCTAAGTGCATCAAAAACTTCTACCACTCAGTTGATTTATCAATCAATGATTGCATTGTAAATTGAGATCGAGAAAAAGTGTATTGATAATTTGGTTCTAATTCTTAAAAAGGTTGCAAGTACAATGAAATTGAAATTTGACAAGTACTGGAGAAACTAGAGTAATATGAGCCCTTTGAGTTTTGTCGCCAATGTTTTAGACCCGATAAACAAGCTTCAAATGATTAAGGTTAGCATCAAGAAGTTAGGGGGCAATCATTCCAAGGTCCAAGACTTTGTCGATAAGTTTAAAAGAGACTTGGTAGCTTTGTGTACGGAGTACAAGGGAATAAATGAAACTTGTGATAATGAGAGACAAAGTATGAAATTAGAGAGTAATGATGGGGATGGTACTAATAGCGGTGGTAGTGGTCTTTGAGTTGAATTGTTAAATGATGTGGAAGCACAAAATGACGAAAAGCAACTTCAAGAGATATCTAATGAAGTGGGTAATTATCTAGCCGATGAGATAGAAAAATGATTCAATCAATCTTTCAATCTCTTGGAGTGGTGGAGAGGAAGTGAAACTAGGTATCCAATCCTTTCAATTATTGCTACGAATATTTTTTTCAATTCCAAACTCAACCATTGCTAGTGAGTCCACTTTTCGTTTGGGAAAGAGAGTTGTGGATCCTTTTAGGAGTAGTTTGAGTCTTAAAATGGTAGAAGCATTAGTGTGCACTAATGGTTGGCTAAAGGCAGAGGAGTTCAACTTTTTTAAGGATCCTACAGATGATGACCTTGATTTATAAAAGGAAATTGAAGAAATTGAAAAGAGTTTTTTTAATTAAGTACAAATTTGTCTAATATTAATTGTAATAATGTTTATACACACACACCACATACATATATGTGTATGTGTGTGTATATATATGTGTGTGTATGTATATTTATCTCAAACATGAATAGTGCTTAATTGCAAATGTTTAAGTGAAGTTTGATGGTATCTAATCTGACTTCTCTCTTTCTTTTTTAATTAGTATATTATTTGTGGAACCAGAGAGTACAAATACTATTGTTGAGCACCTTTTTGTTTATTTTATTTCATGTATAGCAGGGACAAAGTCAAAATTTGAATTTTTTAAAATAATTAATAATATGCGTTTGAAAATAATCTAGGGGCAAGACTTTTAATATGTGTATATAATTGTATTGATTCGAAAAAAATAGAAGTTGAGGTTTATGTTGCGCATGCGCGCGCGCGCGCGCGCACACACACACATTATGAAAATGGGCACCACATTAATTCATGTAAGTATGTTTAATAGCAGTTTCCACAGTTTTGGAAAATGGGTACCACGTTTATATTTGGAAAATGACCATTCAAAAGGGAAACTGATAGTAATTTCCCAGGTAACCTTAATCTCTTAAAAGAAGCAAATAATCTAAATTGCTATTATTTTATGTCATAGTTATTTCTATGTTATGATTGTTTGGAATAAAATTGATATTTTTTTTCCCTTTTCTTAGCCCGAACAGTAAGCACTTAAGTAATTTGATATTTTTAAGCTTTGACTTCTATTAAGAAATTAGACGTGATTTTTTGTTAATTATGTTGTTTTTTAATGTTCGTTATGTTAGATTGTTGGGACATGAATTGCAATGTGTGTTTTAGTTTGATTAAGGAGATGCCTCATGGCTTGAGTTCTGTAAACTAATATTTTGCAATGTAATGGACCATAGGGGCTGCTCATTTATGGTTTTTTTACTTGAACTAATATTCTCTAACAATTTTTTTATTTAAATTTCAGTATGACGGTATTATACTAATTATACTAATATTGTATATATTTCAGTATGACGGTATTATACTGAATTTTGGCAGGTAAAGATTTCAGTACGGAACTGTAACCTACCGATACCGTCCATGAATTTCGGTATACCGAAATCTCGGTATGAATTGTGTGTAATACCAAATTTTGGTAGACCAAAATGTTCAATTCGGTATCGGTATACATTTTGTATATACCAGGAAAAATCGGTACGGTATATGGTGTGAGTTAGAATTTTCAGTATATCGTACCGACCCAGCACTATGTCTAACATATTATCTTCCCTAAAGAAGATGAAATGTGTCGTGAACTCCCAGACTCCATCATCTATGTAATCTACCACCGATTGGCATAGAAACAAGTAAAATCGTGATGGAGTAACTACCCGATCTGTGATGTGATAACCCAACCAATTACCCCACCAGAAAGATATATCTCAACCTGAACCTACTAACCACCAAGATTCAAACTGGAGAGAGGTGACATGATTGCTAATGCCACACCAAATAGAGGAGACAAGCTCATAACGCTAAAGGTTTGAGGTCCAAAAATGAGAGTGGAGAAAATTCAAGTTGTAGAGTCGATTGTCAAAATTTCCCAAGTAAATCAAGATAAGAAAGACGCACTCATGGAAATAAGTGACTGTAGGCTGAGACCACCTTCCTCTTTGTTCGTGGTCACCTTTGACCAATAGAATGGTGAAACAACCCCGTTTAGTGACATCCCCCATCTAAACGAAGTTACGAATAACACTCTCCAACCATTTAATGAAAGGATCGGGCCTTCAATAGACCCGCATGGAATTTACTACTGAGCTAAGAATGACTAAATCAACAAGACAAACATGACCCGCCATCGAAAGCGATCGCCCCTTCCAGTTATCGAACTTAGAAATAATGCGATCGACCATCGGCTCCAAGTTAGTACGACATAGAACGCTCGCGAAGGACTACACACCCAAATACTTAAAGGGTTAAGACCCTTCCTGCATGGCAATAGCTCATAAGATAACCCACTTACTACGTACGTGCTTACCAAAACAAACAAAGGATTTATCTTAATTAGTGATTTGCCCCAATCAATAAATCACCATACTCCTCAAGCAACCGCCTAATCACCCTATAATTTTTAGTGGATGCCTGGAACAAAAGAATCACATCGTCTACATATAATAGATTAGATGGGAAAATGACCCCTCTAACGGCCTAAATGCCAATAAGCTCGTTCAACCTGACCTGTTCCAGAATAAGATAGTGCAAGATCTCCTCAGCTAGACAAAAGAGTAGTGGGGATAAAGGTAACCTTGAAAAACACCCTCGAAGCATCTAAAGTAACCCATTGGTAAGCCATTAATGAATACGATAGTCAAGAGGAGCCAAAAGTCGCACGAAACCAATCACAAAAAATGTTCAATAAACTAAAGCCCCATAGGATCATAAGCAAGAAATCCCATGACAAGGTGTCGAAAGACTTCGGAATATCAATCTTAAGCACCATATTTCCCCCGTAAGCCCGATAATCAAGAATGTTAATGCAGTCCCAAGCTTGGGCAATGCAATGACGAATTCAATGACCTATGATAAAACAGAACTGCCAAGGTGAGATAATCTCTTATGTGATCAAATTAAGTCAGAAGCCAAAGTAATATTAATAATCTTGAAAAGAAAAATACTAAGTATGATAGGATGGAAGAGGTCAACCCAATCCACCATGGTAGTCTTGGGTAAGAGCACCACAAAACTAGAATTCAACCCTGTCGACAATGCACCTGAATCGAAGAAAGCTTGGACTGATAGGATGACATTGTAAGTAATGATATCCCACACTTGTCGAAATAATCTACCAAGGAATCATTCTAACCAGAGGCACTGCTAGGGTCTAAGTCAAAAAATGCATCTCGAATATCCTCCAAGGAAGGCCATCTAAGAAAGGAAACATTCTAAGTCAAAGTAGCCACGCATGGATTAAATCTAAAATCCGACCATGAAGTACCGCTGAAGGGGTCAAGATGCGGCAAAAAGATCACAATAATAAGAGACGATATAACTCACAATCTAAATTGGACCACGAAAAATCACGTCGTTCATACAGAGGAATGAGATATTACTTCGACCTACTCAAATTTTGATGCTCGGATTAAATAACAAAGAGTTACGGTCCCCATCCTTCAACCATGTGACACAATTGTGTTTTGAGCCAATCAAACTCTTAAGCCAGATTTTTTTGAAGTAACATCGTAGTTTCCACTTCCTAACAAAACAACTCCTCGGTGTAGCCCCCAGTTGCAATATCCCTTGGATAACCCCTAAGGAATCGAGAATCTCCTCTTTCTGATGAAAATAACTCCCCAAAAGTGGTCTCGTTGCATTCCTTCAAATGAAACTTAAGAGGCTTACGTTTGCTGATAAGACGATGCCATAGATCAAAACTTTGAAAAGCCTCAACCGAAGAACTGTGCACCATATCAAGAAAAGACGATTTATAAATCCATATGGATTGGAACTAAAATGGTCGGGGACCCAAGAAGACACCCGGTTATTAAGAGAAAGAGATAGGGTTATGATCTGAGGTTGCCCGTGGTAATACGTGATATTTAATTGAATCCCATAACTCAATAAACCCCTTTATGGTGATCCATGATCCAACGAGACTCAATGTGCTAACTGTTATTCATTCAACCCTTATAATTATAAGGGTCCTCTGTCATGTACAAGTAAAAAAACTGACCATCCTCTAAGAATTCTGTAAACTCATGACAGAAAGCCACATCGGGAAATAAAACTCTATGTCATGTGCGCTCCCAAACTTACATTAAAATCACCTGTTGCAAACATCACATGTAACCAATACGTCAACAAATTAGCCCAAAGAAACTTCTCGGAGGTGTTATAAGTGTGAACAAAACTCAACCGAAATCTCACATTTGGCAACTCCACATCAATAATCACCAGCTAATCGACATAAAAACAATAGACAAAACAACGACAAAAGAAGCAGCAACAAGAAACCAAATGCTAGAACTCATACCCATACAAGAGTTGCGGACACCAACGAAAGACCAACAGACCATCAATAAGAATTATGTACAGCTGAGACATCCACTTTTGGTTCCAACACACATAAGAAATCTGGTTTCAATAAATTGCAATGAAGTATAAGAGTGGACTTAGAGAAATCTGAACCAATCCCAATAATATTTCAATGTAAAATATTCATTAAAAACATCTTGAAGCCCCGCTATAGAGGGTGTAAAATCATCATGTGGATCAACCCATTCTGCCTAACTCTGGCGAGCCGAGCGAAGAGGAAGGCTAGGAGCAAGGCGGTCCATCACTTGTTTCTAAAGATCGGCACGCTTGGAAGAATCCAAGTCGTCCTCTGTAGAAGTTGAAATGGATCCCCGAGGCATCGAGGGAAGAAAATCATCTCATTTCTAAGACGAGCGTCAATACCGTCAACATGATCAAGAGGGTTCATATCCGCCACACTTAGACTACCGATCACCCCAAAATTATAAATAGCCTAGGGATGACTACTGCTTATGTTACCAACAAATGAATTTGGAACATTCGAGACATCGACCTTCTCCTTGAATCAACATCAAAACCACCAAGAACCCCAAAGAGTTTGAATTAGCCACGATGGGCTATTTCGATGCGTCCTAAGGTAAGTCGACACCCTCACAAGAGTTTTTCAAAGTCGAAGAAATACTATCCGCCACCATAATATTAGAAAGTGCCACGTTCAAGACCCTCTTAGCTACTTTGGTAACATCATTTCCCTCGTTAACCACATTAGCAGCACTATTCACCGGCCTAAACCATCTCAAACGACTACAGCCTATTTCCTAGGGGTTGCATTTTTGGGACAATGTGAGGGGACGTGATGGACCACGCCACAAGAGTTGTAAAAATCCGACAAATTCTCAAACATAAAGTCCAGATAATGAGAGTGCCTAGTTCATTCCAACCAGAGCCATTTCGGCAAAAGAAAGGATAAGTCAACATCCACCAACATGCGAGCATAGTGACACAACGTGTTGTTAAGAGTGTGGCCATCAATACGAACTAGCGCGTTGACCACCCGAGCAATGCCATTGATGATCACAAGATCCCAATAAACTTAGATTGTGTATTTGCACCTAAACATGACCATGGAAGATTTAGCCATAGCCGAAACAAAACTCGGCATCCACCGTTGCAAACAAACAGTGTCGCGATTAAGAGGCAAATCCAATGAGATCAAGCCAAGGTTCATTCCTTCAGGCTCAAAAAATGAATAGTAAAGAATCCCTTTCCCAATGAGAGCAAACGAAAGTAATCAGGCACTCCCCAAGACGATTTAAGTTCAGCACAAAGTTGAAACAACGACAAGAATTTTGAACATTTGACAGAAAACATACGTCCAATCAAAGATTGCTCACAAAGCTTACGACGAGGCTTGTTGGGGGTGGGGGGAGTGGCGACATATTTATGTCTTCTTTTATGCTTCTTCTTTTTCATAATTAAATTCTAAATCTATGTTATTATTAAAAATAATTTTATTTTATTTTATTTTATTTTATTTTGATAAATTTTGTATAATGTCAAAATGGTAAAGGAAAGATTGCATGCATGGTTGCATGTGCACCATGCAGCAGTAGAACGCAGCCTTCAGGTGAGAATGTGGAAAACGACAAGGTGGTTTATTGAAGATATTTCTGGCACATGGATGATGACACCATGACGTCAGGAGGGATGAGTAACATGCTTGATCCGTATTTTAGGGGCTCTAGATCCTTATATACATGTATATATATATGATGTACAGTGGACTGCAGATCAATAAGAAATATAGAAAAGTTCTTCACATTTTATTTTTATCTGCTCTGTTCCTTTCAGCTTTAATGGCGTTTTCAAGCTTTCTTTTCCATTTTCATACTTTAACATGGTATCAGAGCAGGATTTTCGTATCCTAATCTGATTTCTTTTTATTTTATTAATTTTCTTTCCTCTATTCACCATGGCTGGACCTTCATCATCAGCCATGGATATTTCTCGGTCTGATGATGATAACAATCCATTTTTCTTACATCATTCAGATGGAACACACACCATTGCAGTGACTCCTCATCTTGATAATACCAATTACCTCACCTGGAGCAGATCGTTTGCTCTTACTGTTTCTATCAAGAACAAATTGGGTTTTCTAGATGGTAGCATCCAGATGCCAAACCTGGATAGCCCACTTTACTTACCATGGGTCAGATGCAATAATCTGATCCTATCATGGCTTTTGAACTCCATCTCAAAGGAAATAGAGGCTACTGTTTTCTACATCAATTCGGCTAAGGAGGTTTGGGATAAGCTCAGGATTCGGTTTGCTCAGCCAGATAACATCAGAATTTTTCAATTGAAGCAGCAATTGGGATCAATTATGCAGGGTGCCAGATCTGTGAGTGAATATTTTACTCAATTGAATGGAATATGGGAAGAGATAAGAAACTACAGACCACCTACATATTGTGTTTGTGGGAAGTGTACATGTGCAAGTGTACAATCTATGGAAAAAGATACACAGATGGACAACACATTCAAGTTTCTGATGGGATTAAATGAGTCATATGATGCCATTAGAGGACAAATCATCCTGATGAGTCCATTACCATCACTGGATAAGGCTTATTCTCTTGTACTTCAGGAAGAAAGGCAAAGACAGAGCAGGAACATTGGTTTGGCTACAACAGATGCATCAGCTATGGCTAGTTTCAAGAAGAATGAGAAATATGAAATTATCTGTGATAATTGTAAAAATCCTGGTCATACGCAGGATAAGTGTTACAGGATCATTGGATTTCCACCAAGTTTTCAGTTAACTAAGAATAAACAGAAAAATTTTCAGGGGAAGGGACAATATCAATCAAATCATGCTTCAGCTGCTGTGGAAAGTCCAGGTAGCCAGTTATCACTCAATTCAACTCAAGTTCAGCAGTTGTTGACCCTACTCAATAAGAATGTACTAGATCCATCTGATAACCCTATTGCCAAGGCAAACATGTCAGGTATTGCATTGCCTTTTGCATCCACACGCTCACTTTATCCACATCATCAAAAAGCAACATGGATCATTGACACTGGAGCCACAGATCACATGGTCTCCTTCACTTCTCACAAACATCATTCAATCACCTCACATCTATGTTCAACTGCCAAACAATGCAAAAGTTCCTGTCACTCATGTTGGGGATATATTTCTATATAAGAACTTAGTGCTGAAGGGTGCATTGTGTGTACCTTCTTTTCACATAAATCTGATATCTGTTAGTAAGCTGGTATCTAACCCTTCATGCAGCTTATCTTCTCACATCATAACTGCATCATACAGGATCACATCACTAGGATGATGATTGGGTTAGCTAAACACCACCAAGGCCTTTATCTGCTTGACACAGCCACACTCAGTAAAAACACCACACCACCTACTCAAAAGACTTCCTCATCATCTCTCTGCAACACAGTTCAAGAAAATAAATTTCCTCTTTGGCATTATAGATTAGGTCATCTCTCTGATCAGAGATTAATAGATATTGCTAGATGTTTTCCTAATGTAAAGAGCTATGGAAAGATCATTTGTAATATTTGTCATGAAGCTAAGCAAAAGCATTTACCATTTCCTATCAGTACTAATCAATCCTTGTCACCTTTTGATCTTATACACCGTGATATTTGGGGACCATATGCTCATCCCTCATTGCAAGGTCATTCTTACTTTCTGACCATTGTAGATGACTTCACTTGAACCACATGGGTACACCTAATGAGACACAAATCAGAAACAAGAAACCTTTTACAAGCTTTCATTAACATGACACAAACTCAGTTTAACCTTAAGGTTAAGACAGTTAAATCAGACGATGGTCTTGAATTCCAAATGATTGATTTCTTTAGAACTCATGGCATCATACACCAAACCTCATGTGCCTACACACCTCAACAGAATGGTATTGTAGAAAGGAAACACCAGCACATACTCAATGTAGCCAGATCTTTGTTGTTTCATGCTTCTCTTCCTACAAAATTTTGGGGAGAAGCTGTCCTTACTGTAGTCTACCTAATAAACAGAATACCATCTCCTTTTCTCAAAAACAAATCACCTTATGAACTCTTACACTCCCATCCTCCTTCATATGATCACCTCAAAGTCTTTGGTTGTCAATGTTTTGTCTCTACAAACATACAACATAGTTCCAAATTTGATCCAAGAGCAATCAATTGCTTGTTCTTAGGTTATCCTGCAGGAACCAAAGGTTACAAAGTCTACAATCTCCAAAACCACACAACTTTCATTTCCAGAAATGTGCATTTCATTGAAAATTCCTTTCCATTCTCTTCTCAGCCCTCTACTAATTCAGATAATCATTTCTTCATATCTTCTAATACTCAAGACATTCCTTATCCTCAATTTTCCATCACACCAGAAAATATTACATCAAAAAACACTCCAGCCTCTGCACCTTCCAGTTCTTTTGAGCACAATGACTCCTTCACCCCTTCACCCTTAGTTTCTCAACCAAATATCTCCACCAAAGTCTCACCATCATCATCTGTTCATCATGAATCACTAAACACTATCCCTGCCAGGAACCCTACAAGACTCAGAAAACCTCCCTCCTACTTGTCTGATTATCATTGCAACTCTGCTCACACTCAGTCATCCACATTGCATCCATTATCTGCATTCTTGTCATATGATAAGTTATCTCACTCTCACAAAGCATTTTCCATTACACTCTCACTCACCAAAGACCCATCCACCTATGAGGAGGCTATTGTACATTCTCATTGGGTAGATGCCATCAAATCTGAACTTAAGACTCTTGATCCGTATTTTAGGGGCTCTAGATTCTTCTATACATGTATATATATATGATGTACAGTGGACTGCAGATCAATAAGAAATATAGAAAAGTTCTTCACATTTTATTTTCATCTGCTCTGTTCCTTTCAGCTTTAATGGCGTTTTCAAGCTTTCTTTTCCATTTTCATGCTTTAACATATAACACATAAATATTATACATGTGTGTGTATGTGCTCGGAAAGTATTTGATTTAAAGTAATTTAGCGCGCGTGTTAATTGTTAACTCTATTAACTTAAAATGATATCAATCTAATAATAAAATAAGACTGAAAATCGAGTTCCTCACATGCGTCACAACTCAACTCATCCATTGTCCTAGTGCAGAAAGCCACTCTCTAGATAATAGTGCACGAATTTATCTTCAGGGACAATATTGTCCAGTCATTTTTCGATCGTTAGGTGTATAAAAACTTGAAATTGATAAAGATCTGGACGTCTACATACAATCGGACCTCGGTCGTTGGCGGTGGCGCTCAGTCAAATTTCAGTCACCTCCCTTTTACCAATTCATTTGATTATACAATAATACATATGGCTCTTTCTGGAATTTGTGCTCCCTCCTCAAACATCCATCTCCCCAATTTTCTCATTCTGCAAAATCTTGGAACAATTACTTATTCTCACCCAACAAATAAACCAAAATCACATCCTCCTTCTTCTAATGTTAGATTGACCGAGAAATTGTCACTTTCTCTCCGTAGAAGAAGCATTCTTAATAACCTCTCAGCTATTGGATTTCTGTTTTCACTCGAACAACCATTTTCAAGATTGTTGTTTTTCTCCAAGGCCCTAGCCTCGCAAATGTTGCAGCTCGACAGATACACTGATTCCAAAGAAGGGTTCACTCTCCTCGTACCCTCTTCCTGGATTAAGGTTTGATTCTTCTTAATGGAACATTTTCGAAAGAAAAAAAAAAATCACAAACATTTTACACGCTCACACTGTCTTTTGATTGGTTATAGCGAAATGGGCATTTATTCGTCCGTTTATGCAGTTTAGGAACATGAGGAATATTTACCATGTGCTTTTATCATGCATAACACACAGCAATTGCATATCCTTAATTTTAGGCACAATGCTAGTTTTGGTAACTAATATGGATAATATTTATTTTAGGGGTTCTTGGAGAAAAAAGAACAAAAAATTGGTTGGCAAATAGTTTAGCCTATTTTAGTTTTCTTTCATTGTCTCCAAATTAAAGATAAAAATCAAAATTACCATTGCATAATCAGTGAAGTTTAAATAATCATATGAGAATTAAGTATAATTTGGTGAATTAAGGGTAAGGGGTATGTAGTTAGAATTTCACGGTTTAACTATAACCATGTGAGGAAAATGATTATTTAAAAAGTAATTTCTTTTGTCGGGTCTGAGACGAAATTTTTGAATTTTATCCCTTTATTTTAATCAGGTTGATAAGGCGGGGGCAACTGTTTTGTTCGAGGACACAAGTAAAAGATCAAACAATATAGGTGTGGTGGTGAGTCCAACTCGGATTTCGAGTCTTGGCGAATTTGGGAATCCTCAGTTTGTGGCGGATAAGCTTATCCTGGCTGAAAGGCGCAAGGTTTGTCAGTTTTGGTCGTTTTTGTTAGCTGTGATAGGGATGCTGTTTTTGTTCGTATTTGGCTTTGGATGCAATTGTGGTGCAATGAAAGTGTGTGCTTCTAATTTCTGCTGATTGGAATTTATTTGTCAACTTGAAGTTCAGTGAATTAAATTTGAACAGAAAACTTATGTTTTCTCATACTAGTGTAATGGTGCCTCTGCTGTACTCACATTCCATTGTTCCAATTAAACTTTAAAACATAGGAATAAAAATTGGCAGCATTGTGAGATTATTATGTAGTTCAGTTATGGTTAGTTGACTAAATATATTCGCATTACTAAATATCTAATGTCAGAGTTAAACCTAAAATCTGAATTAGTACATCATGACCACAAATCATTTCTAGTAAATGCATAGCTGATGCCAATGATATCTTGTGTCAATATGTGAGTTTGTCTTCCCATTTCATGCGACAAAGCAATTGGATTTCAGAGTACCAACTATTTTGAAAATTTCACCTCTTTTTATATGTTCAAGCTTCAGTATTTCATCAGTGAGCATTTGTTGATTCAAGTAATTTTCTTTTTCTTATGTGAAACTATTTTGTGTACAAAATCGAAAGAATTAGGCTGCATCTTTTCCTTCCATCCCTTTTCATCTTTTGTTTGTTTGTTAAGCTAATTTTAATTTATACTTCTTCTCGGTTCCAAAGCTCACTGAGATGAAGCTTTTAAATTGTATAGGAAAGCACAAAGGAGGCAGAGGTAATTTCTGTGTCAGCGAGACCGGGCCACACGGGCCTCCAAGTGTATGAGTTTGAATACAAGGTTGATAGCACGAGGGGAGGGCTTAAGAGGGTCTTTTCGGCTGCATTCGTGGCATCTAAAAGGCTCTATCTCCTGAACATCACTCATTTGGATGGGTTAGATAACCCTTTGGACGTGGAGACAAGAACGACACTGGAACAAGTTATGCATTCATTCGATGCCATTCCTTCAACTTAAATGAGGATAATATTACTCTTCCCTAATATGGTTCCATTTTTGCAACACCTGCTTGAGCTCAAAAACTAACGTAAGGTGTTCAAGTTTTTCAGGGTTTTGATTCTCTTATTGTTGCTTGCAATTGAGGCACACTCCTATCTGGCGGTTTGGCTGATCTTTAGACAGTCCGTTTAAACTAATCTTAAAATAACTTTAAAAATACCGAAAAACAGAAAACTCTAATAAAACAAAACAACCTAAAAAAACTAAAACAACCCTTAGGCTTAGACATGTTCGATGGTTCTGAACCGGCGGTTCACAGTTCGAACCGTCGGTTCGGTTTGTCAAGAAATGACAAACCGCAACCGAACCGTGAAACCGACCGGTTGCAGGCGGTTTGTGAACCGCCGGTTCACGGTTCGGATTGGCCGAAATCTTTCTTTTTTTTTGGTCTTTTTTTTTTGTTCTTTTCCCTATGTTTTAATTTTATTTAAAAAATGTAATAGGTTAAGTGAGAAAATATAAATATATAACAGTTTGAATTAATTCAGAAAAAATTAAACTTGAACTATTTAAAATATTTGAAGTTAAAATAAGAAAATTTAATTTCTATTATTATTATTAATTTTTAAAATGAATGAGGTTAAATGAGAATAGAACTAACACTTTGAAATTTTGAATTGATTAAAAAGAAATTGAAATTGAACCATTTAAAATATTTGAAGTTAAAATAAAAATAAATTATATTAGAAGTATATTTGAAAACTTGAAGTTAAGAGAGAAAATATAAATAACATTTTAATAAATTCAAAAAAAATATTAAAAGAAATTGGATTTGGACTATTTTCAAATATTTGAATTTGAAATTTGAAATTTGAAATTTTAATTTCAAATAATTGAAAATAGTTGTCTACGTAGCCCTTACCGTAGGAATCAAAGTTCACGTATTTCTCACTTACCTTACTTACCTTAGGAATCAGAAGCGGTGGTGCTGGGGTGTCATGTTCATCCATCCTCATCCATTTGCCGACTCGTTGCTAGATCTCATATCATAATACGTCTCGCTCTCTTCATCTTGACTAAGAACGTTTTTTTTGTTTGCATCGGTCGGCGTTGACCCAATCATACAACAACATTTGATAGATTGTGAGGCTTAATGTTGGATCTCCGCGGGTCCCCAGCATGTACCCCCTTTCACTAAATGCTTGTTCGATTGAAACGGTTGATACGGGAACGGCATATTTCATTCGCAATGATATTAACAACGGGATAAAGTGTTTTCATCGATGTCAACCAATTCAAAATATCAAACTCGTTGTAGGCTTCATTTTTCCCCAACACTCCATACTCAAGAACCGTTTTCAAAAAAATTCTGAAATCACTCAATTCATCGGCATCGTCACCATTTCTACTAGGATTACCACTTCTATTAGAAGTTTGTCGCCCATAAGTACTCATAGGAAGAAGACTATCAAGATTTATACTATATTTTTAAATATATCAAATAAAACCTTTTTCACATTCTGAATAATATTTTCAAGGGAATGATATTCAAACCTTTTAAACGGCAATAAAGTATCATAATAACTGTTAAGATAAAGTTCTAAACCACTTTCTCTGTTATGACGATCTAATCATGTAACAATTAAAAATATATTTAAGATGTAATAAAAATACCTCAACCATTTTATTTCATAAAACAACACATTCTTCCACTCGTTCATTTTTCATGCACTCCTTAAAGATGAATGCAATTTTAACATAATATTTAACAATGTGAGAAGTAGGATAATAAACACCGAAAAAATAAATTAGAAGTATCATCAAACACTTTTAAAAGTTTTTTTAAATAATTACATGTAATCCATTGGTTTGTATATAACATAATTCCAGGTTGTTGGCTATAAAACGAGTAAAACAACTCTCTAAATGAATATGTATCTTTCAATAATTTATATGTAGAGTTCCAACAAGTATGCATATTGGTTGAAAAAGACTTTTCCTTCAAACCCGTATTCCTTATAAAATCTCACCCATTTTCGTTGGAAAGATTTATTTTATATGAATATACATGACTGCTGTTTAAATAGGAGAAAACTCATTTTTCAAAGCATTCAAACCATCTTAAGCTCAAAAATTCGAAATATGACATATGCATCTAATATGAAAAAAACATGTCACCAATAGATGGTTTACAAAAGTTCATTAATACTCGCCGTATCAGGAGTAGCATTATCAAATGAAATAGAAAATATTTTTGCAACTAGACCATATTCTTGAAAAAATCATATGAATTGATTGAAAAGTATTATGTGCATTGTGAGAAGGTTTAAAATCTCTAAATGCAAGCAACGTTTTTTTTCAAGTTCAACACTTATCAACTCATTGACATGTAACACTCATGTAAGAGTTTCATTCTCATTTATCTATCACTCCAAACATCCGAGCTGATTGGAACCTTTATTTGGTAAATTAGAAAATTCATTACATAAGTTCCAACAACATTTTTAATATCACGAGTAACAATAGAGCGTGAGACTTTCGTACTCAAGGGGTTAAAAAAAGTTGGCTGAACTTTTCATATAAATCATCATTGGTAAAGTTAAAAGGAAGAGATCTAGAAAAAATAAAATTTGTCAACTCCTTTCTATGAGTAGCGTCGGAATATGTAAATAAAGAAGAGGAGTTCGCACTTACTTGTCCTCCTTATTGTTGCGTTCAAGTCTTATCGATACCGGCTTTGTTGGGGTGTTTCTTGTTGAGATGGTTGCGCATATTCTCATATCCTCCTCCTTTTAGGAATTGGTATGATGTACAATAGTTGCAATTGGCACAGTACCTCTTTCTTCTTGCCATCTTCCAGAGGCGGCTCGTTTGCGGGTGGCGAGATCTCAACTTTTTCAAAATGTTTTGTGAAAATGTTTGATTTTAACGCTGTTGTTGCTTGAAAACGAGGTTCTCGAGAAGGATGGCTTGGAGGTAAATCATCGTGCTCCACCTCCTCTTGATCGAGCATTTCTTCACGGGCAAAGGCGGGGTCGGTTCGATAATTCGATCAATGACGGTATCACTCCAATTTTCGTCAATGTCGATGGGGTTGAGATTGTAGTCACCGACCGAATGAGTATTGCTCTGTGAGAAGGAATAGACATTGACGTCGTCATCAAGTGCTATGCTCTTTCCCTTATTGACTCAATGAGAACAAGAAGAACCTCCACGACTTGCCATTTTTTTTTTTATATATATTAACATGAAAAAATAAGAAAGTTTAGTAGGCTAAAGTAGGATTATAAATTTAGAATTAACTAAAAAGTAAGAAATACGTTCGTAATTATAACGCTAAACTTAAAATTTTAGTTTAGAAAGACTTGATAATTAAAGGAGCTTAGTAAATTACTAAATTTGCAAATAAGAACAATGTAAAATAGAGAGATTATAAAAGTGTTGATAGCTTGGTGTGAGAGAAATGAGTTAGAAAAGATGGATATTTATAGGAGTGAAAAAAAATGCGGCAGAACCGACAGTTTTGTACCAAATCGGCTGGTTTCGGTTCAAACCGGAGGTTTGATCCAACGGTCAGTTCATCTGGACCGTTGATGATCGACCGTTACTTGATCATGACCGCTGTTATCAAATGATATTTTGACCGCCCCGAACGAATACAATTGAACAGTTGAACTATCAGTTTGAATCGACGATTTTTTGTAATTTTCAAACCGACGGTTTGAACCGCCAGTTTTCGGTTGAAAAAAATTGTAAACTGGAATCGAACCGCCTTAATGGTGGTTCCGGTTCTGGTTCGAACCGTGGTCAATGGTTATCCCGACCGTTGACCGCTGGTTCAAACCGACGATTTGGCCAGTTGGGGCAAACCTGTGGACATCTCTACTTAGGCTGTGTTTGGATGAGGATTTTCGAGGTTTCTAAAGTTTTGGGATTTTATTTTGAAAGTCCAAATGAATATTAAAATCCTCGTTTGTTTGGGATTTTATAATTTTACTAGCAAATAAAATCATGTCTTTTTTTTATACTCAAAATTTCAAATCGTCGTAAGTTTTTCATTTCTTATCTAATTTAGATTATTAATATATCAAATTAACCCTATATCTGAGATCTACGATACGACATCCAAATTGTATATTAAAAATAAAAAAGAGGACATATTTTAAAACATAACTGGAAAAAAAAAGAATGTTGTACTTTTTTATAATATAAAGTAAATAGATTAATAGGTGTGTTTTAGGAATAGGGTTTTAAAAACCTTGGGTTTTTATAATGAAAACCCGAATGTGGGTTTCAGAGCCCCATTAGTTAGAGAACTCAGTTGTAGTGATTTAAAAGCGAAATTGGCCCTATAAGCACTCGAATTGTTGTGTTTCGTCATTGCGTAATTGTCTTAATTCTTAAATCATTCATGAATATAGAAAAAGGTCAAAGCTCATTCAAGTGTAGACAGAGAGGTCGCTCCATTGTTTCTTTTCTTCTTCTTTTTCTGAACCCCAATATGGAAATGTAACATCTTTTTTACATCTAGGTGTAACAAAATGCAAAATTCTCATGCTACTATTTATATTGAGTTATTATTAATTTGACTTACATATTCATCTTGTATCAGGTTGTATTCCTTAAACTTATCAAAAGTTTCAGCAGCTTCCTTTGTCCATTCAAACTTGGACCCCTTCGTAAGCGTTCTAAAGAAGGGAACGCCCTCTTCTGTCGACCTCGAAATGAAACGACTGAGACCTGCAATTCGACCAGTCAACACCTGGATATCTCGCATCGTGCGTGGATGTGGCATCTCCATGACAGCTCGTACTTTCTCTGGATTTACTTCGATACCCCGCTCTGTCACCATGTATCCTAAAAACTTCCCAAATTGTACACCAAATTCACATTTTTTTGGATTAAGCTTCATCCCATATTGCCTCAGAATAACAAAGGCTTCCGCAAATCTTCCACACGTGAGTCTACTTTTTTGCCTTTCACCATCATATCAACTACATAAACCTACATGGTAAACCCCAACAGGTCTTTGAACATTTTATCCACCAGCATCTGATAGGTCGCACCTGCATTCTTAAACCCAAATGGCATAGACACAAAATAATATATACCCGTCGAGGTGACAAAGATCACCTTGGATTAATCTTCCTTTGCTAATGGGATTTGATGATATCCTTGTAATGCATCCATCATGCTTAAGAGCTCGCAGCCGGAGGTTGAATCGACCAACTGATCAATACGTGGCAGCGAATAATGATCATTTAGGCATGCTTTGTTTATGTCGCGATAGTCCACACACATCCTCCACTAGTGTCCCAGTTTTGGCACCATCACAACATTAGATAAATACTCAGGGAATTGGATTTCCCGAATATGTCCTGCCTTTAACAATTTTTGCACCTCCTCTTCAATTAATTTATCCGGCTCTACTCCAAAATATCTCCTTTTTTGCTTAACAGACCGTGCCTCCGGACCAGCATTCAAATGATGTTGGGCGACCTCCCTGGTAGCTCTCCATCCCCAAAATCAAAGATGTCTCGAAATTCCCTTAATAATGCTATCAGCTCCTCCCTTATTGCCTTTGTCATTTGGGTTCCTATTTTTGTGGTGTACTCCAGGCAATCTTCTTCTACGAGATCTCCATCAATTCTTCATGTGAGCGAACATAATTCTCCTCCTCCCTCCTCTTCTTGGAGCTAAGCACTCCCTCCTGCACATCTCCCATCCTCTCTCGCTTGTTCTCACTCATGCCTTTCTGAACGCTCATCTGATAGCACGACCTAGCGACTTGCTGCTCTTCCAAAATTTACACGCTCGAATATTGACTTTCCATATCTAATGGTTTTCTCTCCTTCATGCGCATGTAACTACACCTTCCAGTAAGAGACCTAATTAATATTTAATATATATTCCTTAAATACTTGCTTTGACCTATAAGTAATAAATTGCTTAGTATTCATAAAATTTCCAAAAAACAATTTAATTATACAATTAAATATATTCGAATGATACCAATTCTCATTTCTTACGATGATTATTTGGCAATGAAACATATGAAATAACTCAACTCTATAGTTCAAGTGTGGTTTGAATGATCATCCTAGGCTCGTCTAAGGCTATGTTTCCATAGTATGCTCAATAAGAAGCGTGCCTGTTAATGAATTCCAAGAAATCTTAGGCAATGATCTTAGGAATCACATGAATATTCGGTTAGTTGGTATTAATAGTAATAAGTTACACTTTCTTGTTTTACATCCCTTAACAAAATAGGGAAATCCACACTTTTTTTGCGACTAATTAAAGTTCAATGATTAAGACTCATCTTTTACGACTTTATAATGGCCCTATTTCTATATGAATACATGCTAGAAATATATTTCTATTGCTCAAATCTGAACTGCTACAGGGCTTATTTGGACTTAGACTTTGTTAGGATTCTGAATCTTGGTATTCAGAATCTTGAATATTCAGAGTACCAAACAACTAATTAACTTTTAATCAATCAGTCACTTCAATCAACTAATTTATCAAGCAGTTACAATCAGTTATTGTTGGAAAATGTGGGCTCAAAATAAATTGCAGCGGAAAAAATATAAACACTCTTGTTTGTTAACACACAATTTAATAGTGAACTCTCTTAAACAACTCATACAAAACTCATGCTTTACAAATGAAGATTTACATGGCTATTTATAGGACTAAACTACATAAATGAAAAGACACAACTAATCATGTAAAGACACAACTAATCATGTAAAGGACACAACTAATCATGTAAAGGACACACATGTTCATGAATGGACACTATCTCAAAAGTCACATCCATTCATTTAACCATGAATCTAGCTTATATATATTCTTCAACAGTTATCAGCTACCATTTATTCATTATCAACTATAAACTCAACCAAACGGACCCTTGAGGTGGAAGGTGGCAAAAATGTTGGAACTTATTCAAAGTCCCTTCCCGTCTTTCTTTCTTCGTTTTAGGCTTATGCAGGATCTCATACTTTGCAAAGTATCATTCTGCTATGCACCGGCACACATAAAGATGGAGGATATTTTGCTTCTAAATAGTTATTCTTGAGTATGTATATTGGACTTATAGCTATATGGGAAGTAGTAAACATATTTGTGCTTGAAGTCATCGCAGTTATAGATATCATCTCCATATGGTGACAGGAAAGTTAAGTTAACCCCAAAGGGGAATAAAAAACATGCGATTGGAAACCAAAATTTTTGATTTCCCTCAACTAGCAAAAGAAAAAATGGCAAACAAATAATTGTTTATAACTCAAAAATTATAATTCACTTTTTTCCTCAAAAAAGGTTTTCCACATTTCTCTCTCATCTATTTCCCTTATCTCTCTTATCTCTCAACTAACATTAATTTTCTAATACACAAAAGCTTTATTTTATTTTATCTCTCTCATCTTTCCACTATCATTAATCCCACCATACAAGAACTTTTATGGGTCCCATTCGAAATTTTTTTTATATTCAATCACTTACCCAAAAAAACACAAATTATATCCAATCATTATCTTACCAAAACTTTTTTTCTCCCTAAAATTTTTATTTTCACTATTATCTAGTGAAACGAAACGAAAATGAACGAAAGGATATCCAATCGCACTCTACTTTGTAAAATGTCGTTACAGTATAATATGCATTCTCATATCATTTGAAAGGTGTTTGGGGGATTAGTAATTGTTATTATGCTTCCTCTTGTGTCTCTCTTTAGACAGTCGGCGTCATACGTGTTCACCTCGTTCGATATGGGATATCTAGCAAAGCATACGTATACGCAGCTGTTCTATCTCTTTTCGTGAGTCAGTATTCTCTCAACGGATACGATCTGCGGCGCATCTCCCCAAAGAAACAAAGGGCTTATATATATTGGCTCTTTACTTTTAGTATCCAGGTATTTCCTTGTTTGGCTTTTCTTTTCTTTCTTTCTTAGGTGAAATATTCTCATGCACATTTGATCAAATATCAATCATTTGCTAACTGCAAACACTTCTGCTGTTGGAAGAAGCTATTTTGTTGAAGCAGAAGTCCAAGTAGTTAAGAATCCAGAAGTATGGTTCTTGTAAATAGAAACCGAAAATCGATTTAACTTTAGAGAGTGCCTTCGGTGGACAAATCGAAAATCATTTTATTTGTGTGGGGAAAGTCAAACTAAAAGTAAAACAAGAAATTTTTAAGGCTATATTTGTTAGAGGATTATGGAGGATATTAGAAGCGGAATTGGATTTTGAAAGTCCTAATTAACAGTAGAAACGTTGTTTTTATGAAGTATTATGAGAAAACTCTTATTGTAAAATGTCTAATTTTGTCAATTAGTGTATGTTGTATTATTTTATTATATTTTCATGTATGGTGTATTAATTTATTTTGTGTAGTAATATGTTAATAGGTTACCGTTGCTTCATAAAATTGTGTGTTGTTTAGAATTATGATTTTGAGAATCCTGGTATTTGAAAAGAGAATTCCGATTCGATGCTGCAAAACCTGGAACAAATTAGCTCTATCAATTCTGAAAAAATGAAGCAAAATCAGAAGTAGAAACCGGCATTTGAAAACACGCCAAAATGCCAAAAAAAAAAAAAAAAAAAAAAGAAAAGAAAAGAAAAGAAGATTCTTGAAAACTTCAGTGATGTTTGAAACTCAATCCTGCTTATCTATATGACACATCTAATGAAACAGCGGGGGCATTTGTCCCGGGCCCAAATACTCTATGATGCGTTTCATGGGCGATATCATAGTTCAACAGGAGCAATAAATCCACTCTTTATGATATGGGGCTCGTTCTTCTTTGGTGGACTCTCGATAACCACCAGTGTAGCTAGAGTGCTAAGCCTGATTGTACATATTTCTAAGCTTCGACAAAACATCCTATTCCACTTTGTATTTTGTTTTATTGGATGATACACATGTGAAGGAAATATTATGTTTCAATTACAGAGTAAATAGAAGTCTCCTATGTTGTTTGATACGTACAAGGTTTCTAAGTCTTTTATTCCTTTTAAGAGTTTATTTTGTCTACGTATTATTTTGACTTTCTTGTCAAATATATTAGATATTAAATATTTAGAAAATACTTTGTACTTGTATTATTTGGTATTTATCTTGTATATTATTAGAATTAGTTTAGGTTGTAGTTATCTTTTTTTATTTTTAAATAAATTACGGTGCTTTTATTAAAAAAGGAGAAAAGAGTTCGAATACATAACAAATTGGTGAAAAAATGAAAACAAAGATACGCTTCACAAGGAATCTCCACTTAAGAGAACTATTTGAAACTTTGCGTATAGGAGTAGAATCTTCATCTTCAGCAATATCCGCCCAAAATTGTCTAGAAGCGATACTCATAAGGTGGAGGGCAGGAGAGGATTATCGTCAACAATGAAAGGAGTAGAAGACTTTTGTTGTAATTTTTTAATTCTATCAATTAATTCACGATCAGTGGCAGGTTTACGAAATAGAGGGGTGCGATGTTGGCTGCCAATCTCCGAATCATCCACTATGATGTCTTCGTCACGTGCAAGACAGGTTGTTAGAGTATATTGCGTCGTGGGAGAAACCTTATTCGAAGAACCCATGTCCACCTGATCAACATAACCCTTTCTTGAAGAAGTTGCTAAAGCCGGTTCCTCATAAAGTACAAGCTATCGAGAGGTGTCATAAACAATCTCAGTCGATCTGCAAACGATCAACTGGTTCTTCCTACAAAGCTGCGCAGTTATTTGTTCACCATTGTCTGAGCCACTATTAGAAGGCTTAGAAGCGATAGGTAGTCCTTCCCTTCTAGACCGGACGTAGTAACAAGCGGCGGCTTTAGGAACCGTGTTCATGTGGGCGGGAGATAATGACTTGGGACTCAAAGTACGCTCCGAGGTAGGAGGTGTTGAGGACCCGTGCAGGCTTCAGCTTGTAACACTTGAAATGTGTTAGAAGTCGTCAGAGAAGAATTAGTAGGCTTGAGAGTCGGGCGGGAATCCGTACGGTTACGGACCTGATGCTCACGAGAATCAGAACATCGACGAGAATGTCTGGAGTTAACCGTGTGCCAATCATTCCTATCGATGTTCTGAGCGAAACGAGGTTTATAATAGCGGCAAGAGCCAACGGGATGCCCAACCATTTTGCAAAAAGAATAGAAATTCGGCAAGTACTCATACCTAATGGAAATATACCCACAATATCTCTCCCTTTCAATCATTACCATCTCATGCAGGGTATTTTCAAATTTAATCTCAACCAACAAACGAACAAAATGGCCAACCGAGCCATTAATAAAATGCTCGTCAATTCGTAAAGACGTACCCGCAACCCTAGTAATGTTCATGATAAAAGAGCTATCCCAATATTCGGTCGGCAACTCATAAATCCGGATCCAAACCTGAGAGGAAGCCGATTGAACCATATAAGGATTGAAATATGGAGTCCATGGAAAAAGTCGAATGGTGCTAGAGCCAAGCTTCCAGGCCGTCTTGCCAAAGGCACGGTTTTTATCCTTGACCAAATCGAACGAAATACTGTAAAATCCTTTTCCCAAAAAAACAAATTTCCAATTGCTGGTGGTGCTCAAAGCAAAGGTCAGCGACTCTTTGATTTCAGTGATTGTAAGGGGCTTCGATCCTTTCACTTGAAGTAGTAGCCCGATGAGAGAACCACGTAACAACGAGACCAGGGATTGGTAAATATTTTCATTGATCTTTATCGAATAAAACTCTCCCTTTTTAACAGGCGGAGTCGGAGTCATTGTGATGGGGCCCATCGCAGCAAGGTGCTGTCGAGATGGAGTCGCAGTCGGCGGGATGGGGCCCGTCGCAGCATAATCGCCCTTCTTGATCGGGGGAGCCTCGAAGGAGTAAGTCACCGGAGAGGGAAGGTGGGCGAACGGGCCCGCTGGGCCCGGGAGGTGGGTCAAAGGCGTGGGGGTTGAATTGGACCCTTCTTGATGGGCTGCAAAATGGGCTGCTGGAAGTGGGCCTAGATCCAACAAAGGGTGAGGAAAAGGCTGGGCTACTGTTGGGCCTTCACTGCTGGAAATAAAAGTCTTGGGCTCCAAATGGACAGCTTGTTGGAGATAGGCCGCAGGATGGTTTATTGGGCTAACGCCCAATTCAAAAATTGGACACGCAGAAAGAGAGCCCGGGTTGACCAAAAGAGACGTCCTTTTCTGAGTAGGCGAAAAGGCTGGGGTGGTCGCAGTAGAGTCCGAAGTTACACGAAAAAAGCCATGCAGCATAGGCAACGTAGGATTCGAGAGGAAAAAGGATGGAGAAAATAGCTGTAAAATTTGAGAGTCTATGGTTTTAAAAATAAGTCTCAGATTTACGATGTTGTTATCAATGTTAAACAACACTGACTACCAAGATCAACCAGAGTAAAATAAAAATTATGCAGCAGAAATAAAAACTTAAGAACACGAGATAACAAATTCAGTTCACAAGTAAAAGTACTTGTGAACTTGGGTGTACAAACCCGAAAACTATATTACTTTCTTGTTTTTCGATCAATACAAAAATATTAAGTAATATATGAAAACTAAAGTATCAAAACACATGATACTAAATACTTGTCGCCTAGGTTGAAAAAGCTCTTCTCCGTTGGTCACGCAATTTCGAATAACTTGTCGATCTCGATGAATGGCTCCAAGTAGTCTTCGTGTTCTTCTCTTGCCCGTGCATCACGTCATGCGTCTTGCGTCGTCCGTATTTCTTGCAAAAAACCCGTGCGTAAAAGTCGTGAGAAGCTTTAGGATTATCATGTCTTAAATAGACAATCCTAAAATCCTAAACTTGGTAAACAAGACAAAAAAATCCTAAACACAATCTAGGAAACTAATAAAGTCTTAAACATAAGGAAACATAATATACTCTTAAATCTAGTTTCCTAACTTATTTTGTGCCCAAGAAAGGCAAATAACCAAATAGGAATTATTGCCAAGACTAAATTCCTCAACAATCTCCCCCTTTTGCCTTTCTGGACATAACACTACGACGCAAACAAAAATGTAAAATAAAAATACTAACTCCCCCTAAGTTAGAAAACTCCCCTTAAACAAAAAATCCAATGTTGTTAAAAAAATCAAACCAACATTAAAAACCAACATTGTTCAAAATATCACTTAACAAAACAAATCAGAATAAAGGAACTTATTGACTTCGAACCTTGTTCGAACGACGAGGGGATGTCGAAGTTCCTTCACCCCTATCTCTGCGCTTCCTCTTCTGCATCTTCATCATTTTTCTCAAGGCCTTATTGCGCGAGCGAATTCTCTTCCTTCGCCTTTCCTGAGCAAGACTGGCCAATGCTTCAGCAGCAACGGCATCTTCTCCATCAACATCATCTCCAGCAACATCTTCAGCAGCGTCTCCAGTAGCGACATCTTCAGCAGCGTCTCCAGCAGCGTCATCATCACCTTCTCCCCCTTTTTGACCAGAAAGTGAAAGGGCCTTCAAGAGAGAACCACGAAGAGCCTTCAGCTGAGTCAGCTGCAAATCAATGGAAGCCACATGTGCACGAAGGACTTGTGCAGAAATGCGGACCATGTTGGGATCGGCCATCCCAACACCACTACTAACATCGGCCTGAAAAGGCGCTTGCCAAGGCAGATCAATGACTCTAGCACCAGTAACATGCTGACCTCTCAAAGCAAACCAATCAGCTTCACCAGTAAGCACATCATCAGGAAGAAGCTCCAAGCCCTGATTCTCAAGCAGGCTGAATATCAAAGAGGGAAAGCACAACGACGCGGCTGACCTGGTGGTGGCAAACTTCGTAACAATATCAAATACATGTTGTCCAAAACTGTACTTGATTCCCCGTCCAAACCGGTACAAAAATTGGGCCTGAGGCCGAGTAACACATGTAGTATTCTTGGAGGGGACCCAGTTTTAAATGGCCACCTTGTGCAAAATAAAGTAGAGAGAAGAAAGCCTAGTGCTCAACAACTGTTCAAACCAAGTATGCACCATACCACAAGACAAAAACGAAATAACCTCATCCATATCATCCACAGTAGAATCACCCCGATATGGCTCAGTGCCAAACAAGTCATCAATTAAATCAGGGGTGAAACTAAATACTCGACCATGCATAAACACTTTTCCAAAGTTCACAGAGACTGAATAACCAATAGACGGCAACAAATTTGCGTAAAACTCAACAACAACATCCCTGACAAATGGCATTGCGGTGGAGACTATGGAATACATACCTTTGTGCTGGAAGTAGGCAATCAAATTTTGCCTCTCAAACAACTCGACAGGGACTCAGCGCTCTGCATTCATGTACCGGGTCCGGTACTCATCAAACAACTCGCCAGCTTGAGCAGTCAGAAACTTCTCCGAAAAAGGTTCCATATCCTCAAGTTCAAGGACCGGAGAAGGAGTGTCCGTGGAGGACTGGGAGTGATCAGAGGCGTCGGAAGAAGCTGGCGTGGGAGCACGAGAAGCAATCGGAACAGAGGCAGCGCTGGAGGACGAAACAGACGGCGAATGATGTGATGTTGGTATGGGGGAACCAACATGAGTAGCAACATCGTCCTCCACAACAACTTTCTTTTTCTTCTCAAAGAAGCACATCCGAGGAGGAATCAGGGGAATGCTCAAACAAATCTGGATCAAACGCAGGTTGATCCTCATGAACTGGAGACGAAGGAGGAACATCGGCAGGCGGTTTGGCGGAGCTGGTGACTTCGCCGGTGATAAAATCCAAAATAGTGTAGGGAGGGGGTGAGTACTCTGTGAAAGTGGAGCTAGGAGAAACCTTGACTTTTGTCGGGCTAGGTCTCCTGTCGGCCTTCCGCACAAGCTGTTTCCGGCGAGTAAACTTCTTTCCCGATAGACTCGGGGCAGAAGAAAGCGGCGGCACGAACCCTTCAACCGGAGCAGTAGGAACAAAGTCTTCATCATCAGGATCGGACATCACAATGACATCCTCCGTGAGGTTCATATGCTCAATCGGCACATTGCGGCGCGGTCTCCCCTTGCTCTTCGGTACTGCGGGTGGCACAACACCGGGTGGAATATTGCACAGGCGCCTCGACCTTTTCAAAGTAGGATTCCCCACGCGCCCAAAAGTTTCAGCAACAAACGCCAAATTGGGGGGATCATCAACATCAATTTCGTTCCCGGGCTATCCTGGGAACACTTGCGCTAAAGGAGTGGTGTCAATCGGCGGTGAAATTGGAATAGCAGCTTGAGAATTCTGCGCCGGCGAGCGAGGCGGTGATGTTGTTACCGATGGTGGATTGGAAGAAGAACCACCACCGATTTTGGCGCATATATCCAAGCCACCTACTCGCACATAAGGTGCAGGGACCTGTTCGCCGGTGCGGCGGAGTTCTGCAGGCAATTCTGGAACAGACGAAGGCGGCGGCGAGTTTGTCATCCTGCAAATTCTCAAAAGTACAAGAGAAAAACAAAAAAAAATCGAGAGAAATGGAGAGAGATAAGAAGGCTGGAGAGTTCAAGTGGCAGAGGGTAATGATCAAAAGGTAAAAAGTTTCAGATTTTTAAGCTTCCAAAAAGTGACTGTTGCCTAAGGAGAGAGAAAGCAAGAAAATAAAAGGAAAACCCCTAATTTTACTACCCAACGGATTTTTGACCCCAATTCAGATTTTATTTCCTTTAAAAAAAACACTACTCCCCCTTAATGTAGGCAACGTGATCAAAACGTGATCAGACCCACTACACCACACCATTATCTCTCTTCTTTTTTTAAACAAAATTGCACAACTCTGGTTACAAAATCGGCCGAAAATACAAAGCTGGATTTAATGAACCATCAGCCCAGTAGTACCAATCTTGTGCAATGTTAATTTTCACTCACCAAATTCACCTCGTCATTACCTGTCCAACCGTCCGATTTTAACTCCACTAAAACACTCAGTTATCTCGATTCAAAACAAAATCAAGAGATTTCTCGAAAGACAAGAACACAAGCAACAATACGCACAGCAAGATGGAATCTTCACAAAGTATGAATGTCTTAGGAGATGCTTAAGAATCATGACCTAAAAGAATATACAAAAACATATAATGATTTTAGTGACTTGATCCAATGTTGCTTTTTATTACTGACAACATTATAGACCAACATTGCCTTAGGTGAAGTCAATGGAAACTTACCCCTTAACCTAAGTTAATGACTACGTCAAGATCTCTCAAGAAGGTAATATTTAAAGATTGGTTCATTTTGTATCCAGATTTTCTTCATCCTTGAAGGGATTTGAATCTTTTAATCTTCAGCAATTGCTGTTAAAAACCTCTTGTTTTTGGACCTGGGAGAAAAACCATTTTCTGCGGGCAAATCCCACAATAATTGAAGAGGTTGGTTCTTTTTGCCATCACTTTTATGCAACACAGGACCTTATCGCACTTTCAATCAAACTCAATGCATTATGATTATGTATGATAAGAAAGATAAAAAATGCATGCAAACGTATACAGATGTTGTGACTGATGTTGGTATTGGGTGTCACAACATCACAAACCAACATTGGTTTAGACAAAGAACATACCGAGATCTCTTCAAACGAGTGAAGGTCTCGAAATCTAATGCCTTAGTGAAGATGTCAGCAAGCTGATTATCTGTTCCAATATGCTCAAGGCTAACAATATTTCTCTCAACTAGGTCTCGAATAAAGTGGTACCTTATGTCAATGTGTTTGATTCGAGAATGTTGGACTGGATTTTTGGAGATGTCAATGGCACTGGAAATGTCACACAGCACGGTCAAGATAGTACTGTGCAGACCATAGTTTTCTATCATCTGGTTCATCCACAGTAATTATGTGCACGCACTTCCAACTGCAATGTACTCGGCTTCATCTATATAAAGAGAAATACAATTTTGCTTCTTGTTATACCAAGAGATTAAATTGTTACCCAGAAAAAAACATCCCCCAGTAGTACTCTTTCTATCTACCACATCTCCAGCCAAATCCGAATCAGTGTACCCTACAAGTTCAGTACCA
>BMAC01000078.1:2512781-2527381 GCA_014905375.1 Phtheirospermum japonicum
TATATAGTTGCAATAATATTGAACCGAAAATGAAAGCATACAAACTTACGTTGAGGTGATTGGTGGAGAAGCAGTTTTGAGGAGAGAGAAGAGTCCAAACTTGTATCGAGGGAAATCCGAGGGAACTCTTCCCTCGGAATACTTCAATTTCCGAGGGAATAAAATCCCTCGGAATTCCGAGGGATTATATTCCCTCGGAAATTGAAAAAATCCGAGGGAGTATATTTCCCTCGGATTTCCGAGGGAGTCCCATTCCCTCGGATTTTTCAAAATTTCGAGGGAACTTTCCCTCGGTATTTTTAATTTTTTAATTTTTTTATTAATTTTTAATTTTTTGTTTTAATTTTAATTCTTGTTTAATTATTAAAATTCCCAAAAAATTGAAAAAGCAATTAAAGAAAAGTCAAAGAAATAAATCAATTATAATAAAAAATTTCCGAGGGATTGTCCGGTAATGGTTCCGAGGGAAACAATCCCTCGGAATTCCCTCGGTTTTGTAATTCCGAGGGATTTATTTCCCTCGAAACCGATTTCCGAGGAAGGTTTTTTCGAGGGAATTTTTCCCTCGGAATTTCCCTCGGTTTAACCAAAACCGAGGGATTTTTTCTTAATTCCGAGGGAAAAATCCCTCGGGAATTCTGAGTTTTTTTGTAGTGATTACTGTAACAAAGAAGAACGCATAGAACGATACGATGAGATAACTTGTTAGCAACATAATCACGAAGATATGGATAACACGACAACAAAAGACATGGAAGTTTTCATAGGTCAGAACCGACCAAAACAAGACTTCATAAGGAGATTTATGTTGCAAAATAGGTGAGGGTAACCTGTTAATGATGTAACTAGCTGCACTGAAAGCTTCAACCCAAAACCGAACTGGAACTGATGAGTGGAAAAGTATACATAAGCCCATTTCAGTAAGATTCCGATTCTCAGCACGCCCATTTTGAGCAGGAGTATAAGGACAAGATATAGTGTGTTGAATCTAAGTCGTGCGAAAAAGAGCCTGAATGTGAATATTTGTAAATTCAGTTCCACCATCCGATTGAAAACATTTAATAGTACAAGAGAATAAATTTTCCACCAAGGTCTTAAATTAAACAAATATTTCATAAAAATCGGACTTGAGGCGAAGCGGATAAAACCACATGAAACGAGAGTTATCATCAACAAAAATAGAATAATACGAAAAACCACCAAAAGATTTAACAGGAGCCGGACCCCATAAGCCACAATGAATAATGTCTAACACATGCAAAGCCTGCTTAGTGTTAATAGAAAAAGACAATCTCTTACTCTTGCCAAGCTGACACGACTGACAAGAAACAGGCTTAGGTAACATAGACGTTACAGATAAGCGACCTAGTTTATTTAAAGTAGAAATAATCTCAAAAGAGGTATGACCAAGACGTCGATGCCATAGTTCAAATGAAGCTTTTGTTCCTTTAGACTTCACAGCCGCAACAAGAGCCGCATGCCCACATTGCAAAACATAAAGACCGTTTTCGCGAATGCCTCGAGCCAGAGGTACCCCATTTTTCCGATTCTGAATTTCAAAGTGTGAATCAGTAAATATCACCTTTACAGGAAAGTTGTGGGTTAATTTACTGATGGGCAATAGATTTTTAGTGATGTGCGGCACAACCAAGACATCAAACAGAGATAAATCCGAAGAAAATTGACGTGCGACCAGTATGAGAAATAGAGAGTGAGGAACCGTTACCAACAATCACACGGTCATTGCCCGATTACGGAGAAGCGAAGTCGAGAACCGAGGAAGAGTGAGCAACATGCGTAGACGCACCAGTGTCTACATAACAATCAGACGCATACGACGGCTGTAGCGAACAAGATGTATTAAATGCTTCAACAGATTAGCCTGTGAAGGTGTCGAAGAATAACGATCCGGACAAGCAGTAGCGTAATGCCCCTCGGCTCTGCAAATTTGGCATTTCAGAGTGAATTTCCCTCTGCCACGACCACGACCACCGGAGTTTGCAGAGGACTGGTTCTAGAAGACCTTACCACCGGAAGAACGGCCTCCACCACCTCGACCACGATAGAAGCCAGAAATTCGTTGATTTTGTTGCGCATAAAAAGCGGTCTGGGATGAATTTGCGGAGGATTCAAGCGAGAGAGTGAAGACTTCGTGACTCGAAACTTTGGCAAGCAACTCCTGGTAGGTGGGTAGAAGCGTAAGATTAATATAAGCAGAGGAGAAAGCATGAAACTCGGCACCTAAGCCCCGAAGAAACCAATAGGGTTTGTCAGTTTTGTGGATAGTACAACCCATTGCAGCGAGTTGATCACAAAGACTTTTAATAAGACCCCCCTATTCAGCGATTGAGCGATCGTCTTTTTTAATAAGTTGCAATTCATCATTTAACTACAACTCTCGAGCCTTAGACATCTGATTATAGATAGTAGCCAAGGTCGACCATAGAGAGGCCGAAGATGTGCAACCGATAACAACTGCCATGGTTTCTTCCGTGAGTGTGGACATGAGGAAGATGCGGATGACCGGATCGTTATGAACCCACTTGGCGTAGGAAGGATCTGTGGAGGGCGGCGCCGACGTAGTGCCGTCAACATAAGGCAAAAGGTGTTACGTAGCGAGAAGAGGAAGAACAGCCACATGCCACATCAAATAATTTTTAGCTGTCAATTTGATAGGAACAAGATGAGACATCCATTGCTTTAGGCAGTACTCTTCCTAAAGGGTTAAGGGAGAATCGAAAATTGAGTCAGGCGATGACGGAGCGGCCATTAAGAACGATGGAGGAGAAAAAAAAAACTAGGGTTTATTCGAGAATGGCTGATACCATGTGAGGATTTTAGATTGATAAGAATTCCTCAATTGAGGATGTATCGTATATTACTGAGTATATATATATAACCAAAAAGGGTTACAAAAATAAGAAAATAGTATCTACAAGATATTATGTATCTTTAACTAACTCTAGTCTAGTAAGTTTAGTTACGAAACCCTCCCTTTTTTCATTCAGAATGATAATTACCCCCTTGAATGATAATTACCCCCTTAACGTATTACAAATACCTTCAACAAAGGGTGGGGTTTGTAAAACAGAAACAAATGTCATGGAGATATTTATAATTTTGAAAGATGACTAGACTTTTTTGCTGTAATATTTCTAATATTTTGCTGGTGTCCAATTATTAGAGAAAACATATAAGTTTTGCTCCTTCCAGCATTATATACATAAACATATAGTACATAAACCTCAAAGGTACAATTTATGACCCATATATATCTATTTAGCATTTAGCACTGTCAGAAACATGTTTTCTGGAGGAGAATGGTTTATGAAACCATTTTCCCATCATGAAAAGCCGACATGAAAGTGCCATCGGCTTCTAAACTACTTTCTTGAATCTTTCCATCTTGAGAGACCGGAAAACGAGTAGGCATTAACTGCGGCTGAGATTTAAGCACTTTCCATTTTTCTGTAAACAAATTGTAGCTTGAATTTTTCGCCAGCACATCAACATATACCTCTTTCCTTTCGATCATTCCAAGTGCGTATCGTTCGAACTCTTCTATCTTTCCAAACAATAGCAAATGCCTGCTCAAATCCATTTCACTCGTGATTTTTTTGATATTGTCTATTGTTTCTTCAACTCTAGCCCAAAAACACGAATCCTGGGTCAAACCCGCAAACTTGCTTCTCGGGTTGCTCTCTTCGTCTCCGGCTTTTCTGTCTCTCCACCACATGTCGAAAATCTTGAACCTTTTTTCCCGTCCGTGCTCGATATAATGGCCTTTCTTCTTATGCAAGCCCATTCTGTAATATTCGGAAATTTCCAGAGGCTCAACGAGGAGTTTGTAAAATTGAGACGCGTTCACGTACTTTGGGAGCTTGTGAAAATCGTGAGTGAGTTGATTCGTTTCCAGCATATTGATCACTTCGTCCCAAAACTGTCCGAGCCTGATACGGTTCATATTAACTTTGGAGCCTCTCTTTGAAGCAGTTCTTCCCTTGAACGAGTCGTAGTATCCCAACTGATCATCTGAGTCATCGCAAAATACTTTGTACCACTCAATCTGTGCTCGAAGAGGAGTGATTTTGGCTAAGGAAACAACCATCTTTGCATTGTTAAGGCTTCACCTGCATCCTAATTGGCTTGCCATTGCAAGGCAGTTTTTTGCGGCCACGTAGATTGGTTCCTATCAGAAGCAAGCAAAGCAACTAGTTAGTAGAATCCTGTATAGCATAGGGAGTTTTTGACTGTTTGCAAAAACTTTTGCTTTAAGAAGAAGTGTAACATTGTTTTAAAAGCGAAAAGTGGTAAAGAATCAGAAGCCGGTAGTGTTTGCAATAGAAGCTAAATGGCGAATAAATTATAGGGATAACTACAAAAAATACCTTTGAGATTTGACCTAATGAAGAAGAAAAAGAAGAAGAAGAAGAATAAGAAGAAACCGCTAGCTCTCAAAGTTACAAAAAATATTTTGATTTACTTTTACAATAAGGGGCTAACTGTAATATCGTTATAAACATGAATTGGGTTTTGAATTTTTTATTTATTTTTAAATTTGCTTTTGAATGGATTTGTAATACAATAAAATCAAGGGAGTGTTTTCTGTAATTTTGATTTTTTTTTTTAATTAGATCAAACCTCGATGGTACATTTTTTAATTAACCCTAAATTAAAAGAGAGATTACTTGGTGAATAAGTTGTAGAAATGTTTTATTTGCATCAAAAAGTCAAAATAAAAGCAAAATCTGAACTATAAAGCCTCCCTCCACACATGCTATGCCAAATCAGAAGTAGAAGTTGGCATTTGAAAACGCTTGAGGTACCTGAAAATATATTCCCGATGCTTGTAAGGCCATTGCAATCCCTGCTTCATTGCTCGAATCGGAAAAGCACACGTCGGTCAAACATTTCCTCTGTAAATACTGCCAATAAACTTGCCCGACATAGTATTCATATTTGAGATGATCCTCCACACATGAGTTAACACAGCCTTTTCCTAGTAGCATCAAGTACAGCAACTTGACAATAGCTACTCCGTGATCCAAGCAAATCGCTCCGTTTCCCGTGCAAAACATGTAGCTCCCAAACGGCCAAAACGAACTTCTACTTTCTGTTGAAAATAATAATTCATATTTTTCAACAATAAGTTGGAACATCATTCCAACATGTAGAAGTCAAAGAGTATTTCTTGTAAGTTGTTTACTCTTTACACTTCTTAAGAACTTGGGATTTGGAATGGAGTGCCTCTTTGTATCCATTTCTCTCCTATAAATTGTATCCATGATCATGTTTATTGATCATCAAGAAAAACAACAAATAAATAAAAACTCTTCTTTTATTCCTTAACAAATTTATTCCGCATATCTAATACCCAACACTTTCTCGATCTTCATCTCCTCGCAACCTCTCCTCGATACAAGCCAACACTTTCCCGAATAGCTCATCCATGTCCTCGTACGACAACTGAGGAGCGAGTCGCGTAGAACACGAAGAGGCCATAGATAATTGCCAGAACTCGAAAAGGGCGCGCAGCTGACCCATGAACGGAGATGCCGGAGCGAATAGCAGTCTTGGCACTATATCGTTCTGAGCCACGACATGGAAGAAATTACCAGCCCATCTTTCTTGGAGGATCGCTCTGGAAAAGGATTGGTTTCCGAGCATCGGTGAGCCGAACGTGACGCATAAGACCTCGATGTTGGTCTGAATGACAGAGAGAAGCCAAAGGGCTGAGAGGGAAGCAAGTGCTCCTCCAAGGGAATGACCGGTGCAAACAACTGATTTGCATTCGTCCAGTATTTCAAGCATCTGCATAATAGAGGATTTTATGATCAATGACACAAGAAATTCAATTTGTGTTTGCTAAATAATAAATAAAATAAAGTAACTTAGGATATGTTTCATTCTTGTCCCCTCTTGTCAAAATCATTGACCGCTTACGTTTTTCTTCCGATTAGGATTCGCGCAGTCATATTTCTAGAGCACCTTATCAGAACACTGTTGTTATATCGTGCAGAATGGACGAAATTCAAAAGTAACCAAAAACTATTATTAGAGAATTTCATGACTTTAATGGTAGACTTTTCTTTTTCTTTTTTTTTTTTTTTTTGCCTCATTCTAAAGTCACGAAATTCTGTCAACAATGATTTCTTTGTCTTTTTATTATTTATTAAGATAAATAATTAAATAATCATTACACCGTTAAAACACAGATAGTCTACCGTAAGGGGATGAATAAAGCAATAAGAATTTATCATTTATTAAGTATTGGTTACTTAATAAGAAAAGTTTTTATGAAATAAATGCATCGGGAAGCATAAGAATAATGGTATTTAGATGATCAAGGGAATTTTTTATGGAAGAAACTTCCTCTAAATGATAACTAAACAAAACCTAGGTTCTAAAATTAAAATATAATGTGCATTTATTTATATATAATACTATATATATGGAGCATTTTTAGAAATTAAAGGTGGGCGTCGCCCCTCTTGGATGGGACAGTATACCATGGACCCAAGTGCACCTTATAAGCTGCACCTGTAATTGAATTTATCATATATAACTGGTACATATCATCACATATAACAGATACATATCATCACATATAACTAGTACATATCATCACAAGTAATTGAAATTCTAAATCTAAAATTTAAAATCCTAACATATAACTGGTACATATCATCACAAGTAATTGAAATTCTAAATCTAAAATTTAAAATCCTAAAATTAAAAAAATAAACCTAAAACAATAAATTAAATCCTAAAAATGAAAAATTAATCCCTAAAATAAAAAACTAAACCCTGAAATTGAATACTCCCTCCGTCCCAAAAAGATAGTCCACTATTCCATTTTCGTCCGTCCCACAAAGATAGTCCAGTTACTATATTTAACATATCATTAATTTTTCATTTTCACAAATACCCTTAATTAATATTCTTGAAATACTGGTTTTCTACCTCGTAAATTGAAAATTGATGATTACAATGCATAATCTTACTATTCCAATAACAAATATACTAATTCCAACACTGATTTTTATGAGTATTAATTGACATTAATAAATTCAAGAAGGGCATAATTGGAAAATACTAACTAAATTAATGACTTAACTATATAAACTACCAATTTCTTAATATGTGTGAAATCAACCGTAGGACCATCAATTTGGGACGGAGGGAGTATTAAACTCTAAATCCTAAATTTCTATCGCATATCATCACATATAACTAACACATATCATCACATATAACTGGCAGAATGATAGAAATAAAATGGAAAATTAAATTAAAAAAACAAAAAAACTAAACCTTAAAATGAAATATTAAACCCTAAAAATGAAAAACTAAACCCTAAAATGGAAAAGTAAACCCTAAACTCTAAATCTTTGACACATATCATCACGTATAACTACCATATATCATCACGTATAACTGTCAGATATCATCACATATAACTATCAGATATCATCACGTAAAACAGGGTGCACCTAGTAAGGTGCACCCAGGTCCACGTAATAAATTGCCCTCTTGGATATGTACAAGCTTATGGTCAAAAATTTTTTGACTAGTTTAGCATAAGTTTAGGCTGTGTCTGTTTTGGGGACTTTTCAATTCCAGTTTTGGACTTTAATATTAGACAAAGAAGGTTTTGAGAATTATTAATAAAAAATATTATTTTAATATAAAAACATAATAAAATAATATAACACATCAATTAACATTCTATAATAAAATTATATAGGTGTGTGCGTGTGTGTGAATATTAGTATTTAGAAATTTGGGTAATTTCGAATTTTGTTAATAGTAAAAACTCTTGTTTGTTAAATGTTTCATAATTTTTTAATTTTTTCATGTAATATCAAATCATATTCGAAAAATAGATAATAATTTATTATTATATTGTATTTGATTTAAAATCATATCTGAAAATTAAAAGATATTGTATTATAATATTATATACAATATTTAATTATTTAATTATAAAAAATTATAAATTAAGTATTTAATTTTTTGATTTACAACAAACGATTATTTATTATTCAAAATACTAATCCGCTCTCATGTGAAAGAATATATTCTGTGTCGATCTTATTCCTTGAACAGTGAATATATACAAAACTAGCCTGCCGTTACCTATCTAATTATACGGCAATAAATATGAGTCTATCCCATCTATCAAGGCTATAAAACAGACAACGAATATTGACAAAATATTTACAATATCTTCATAGTTTATCACACCCCCGCAGTCGAAACGGGAGAATCACAAACATTGAGACTGTCGCGAAAATCTTCAAATAAAATAAGAGGCAAACCCTTAGTGAAAATATCCGCAATTTGATAACGAGATGGAACATGACAAACCTGAACCTCGCGCAACCTTTTCTCGAACAAAATGAATATCCATTTCAATATGCTTTGTGCGCTGGTGTTGAACGGGGTTTTCGAAAAGATAAATGGCACTTATATTATCACAATAGACCAACGTAGCTTTTAGAATCGGACAATGCAGTTCCAACAGAAGATTGCGAATCCAACAAGATTCAGAAACAACATTGGCTACCCCCTGTATTCGGCCTCGGCACTAGAACGGGATAGAGTAGGTTGGCGTTTTGACGACCATGAAATTAGATTGTCTCCTAAAAACACACAATACCCCGATGTGGATCGTCGAGTATCCGGACAATCACCCCAATCGGCATCAGTATAGGATACAAGATCTTTAACTGAGGTAGGAGAAGGATGTAAACCAAGATGTAACGTGCCCTGAACATAGCGTATGATATGCTTAAGAGCATTCATATGCTCGTCCCGAGGGTCATGCATATGTAGGCAAACTTGTTGAACAACATATGAAATATCGGGCCTCGTAAAGGTGAGGTATTGGAGAGCACCTGCAAGACTACGATACTTTGATGAATCCTCATATCGATTACCCGACTTAGCACTGACCTTTGGTTTAGTGTCAATTGGAGTAAGTGTCGGTTTGCAAGAAATCATACCGGCTCGGTCAACAATTTCCTCGGCATATTTACGTTGTGATAGAAATAAGCCACCCCTGTGACGAGTCACACGAATGCCCAAGAAATAATTCAAAGGACCCAAGTCCTTCATTGCAAACTCAGAGCTAAGACTAGCCATAATAGAACTCAAAAGATTATTAGAAGAAGTAGTCAAGATAATATCATCAACATAGAGCAATAGGTAGGCCATATCAGAACCATTCCTATAAATGAACAAAGAATTATCTGATGTACTGTTAGTGAAACCAATGACTGAAACGAAGTTATCAAATCTTTTGTACCATGCACGAGGGGCCTGCTTAAGCCCATACAAGGACTTGCATAGTAAACATACATAATCGGGATGCACGGAATCCCGAAAACCCATAGGTTGATGCATATATACAGTCTCCTTCAGCTCACCATGCAAAAAAGAATTTTTGACATCTAATTGATGTATCCACCATTTTTCAACAAAGAAAGGCTAAGTACAGTTCGAATAGTCGCTGGTTTAACCACCGACTAAAAGTTGCTCCACAATCAATGCCAACCTGTTGTGTTTTTTTACCATTACCTACAAGACGGGCTTTATGCCTCTCAAACGATCCATCAGACCTTTCTTTATGAGTAAAAATCCACATTGAACGAATTACATTATAATTAGGTGGATGGGGCACTAAACCCTACGTCTTATTTTTAATAAGAGCATTAAATTCATCATCCCTGGCCAATTTCCAATTTGGGTCACGAAGGGCAGCTAGTGGGTTGTGAGGAAGAGGGGACTTTGTAATTGTGGTATTAGGGTGGGGTATATTTTGGGTTGGGCTTATATATACCATGTTGGCTACGAGTCATTGGTCGTTGTGTTGAAATTGGAATAGGCTGGGGTGAGAGTTGTGTGAGTTGACGCTGGGTAGCATGTGGAATAGATGTAGGGTGCTGAACTGGGCCATGGGACTGTTGGGCCTCAGTGTGTGAAGATGATGTTGCTGGGGCTTGGGCCGCAGGAGAATGAATGGTTGGACTCTGTGTATCTATTTCACAAGATGGTTGAGACGTAGAAGTATTAATGGTGGGGAAGTTAGGATTTGTTGCAGGCTGGGTAGAATTTTGGAGGTGATGGATTGTATAAGAGGAAACGCCATCATCTAAAAAATTATAAGCAGGTTCTTTTAATTCATGCAGTTTTGAAAAAGGAAAGATGCTCTCATTAAAAATTGCATGCCTACAAATGAGAATTTTATTACGTGACAAATCAAAACACTTATAGCCACGATGATTAGAGGGATACCCTAAAAACACACAAGGAATCGAACGTGCTTGTAACTTATTTATTGTAGTGGACGGGACAAGCGGAAAGCACAAGCACCCAAAAACTCTAATGTGAGAGTAAGCCGGATCTCTATGGTAAAGAGTTTTGAGAGGAGAAGTATTTGCTAAAAATTTACTTGGAAGAATATTAAGAAGATATGTTGCCATTTGCAATGCATGATGCCAAAATGAAGGTGGCAACGAAGCATGATGAAGGAGTGTCCTAATGATATTATTAATAGAACGAATTTTTCTTTCGGCTTTCCCATTTTGCGGGGAAGTATGAGGACAAGAAAAACGGAATGAAATACCATTGGACTCACAAAATTGCCTAAACGTGTTATTATCAAACTCCCTCCCGTTATCACATTGAACATTTTTAATGTCACGTTCAAATTGAGTACGAATATGAGCTTTTAATGCAGAAAACTTTGAGAATACTTGTGGTTTTGTCGCAATAGGTAACGTCCACAAATATTTTGAATAATCATCCATGAAAAGCACATAATAACGATGTCCCGAAGAACTCAACACGGGGGAAGTTCAGAGATCACTGTGAATAATATCAAAAGGCATATATGTAATAGATGTCGAAGCAACAAATGGCAACTTAATATGTTTTCCAAGTACACATGATTGACAAATATTAGACTTAGAGGGGCTAGTACCATCAATTAATTTATTTCGCCGAAGAGAACCTAAAATCGAAGCTCCTGGGTGACTCAAGCGATCATGCCAAAGGGTGGAAGCTAAAAAACCAAAATGAGGAGATACTGGATTTGGACTGGTGATGGGGTAAAGGTCACTGGTGCTATCACATCTCATTAGCTGCGTCCCCGTCTGTAAATCATGTACAGAAAATCCAAATGGATCAAAAACCACAGACACTTGATTATCAGTGGTAAATTTTCTTACCGAAACCAAATTCTTAATGAGATTAGGTGCATGAAGTACATTTTTTAACYACAAAGGCGGGTTTGGGTGGGGTAATGATGCATGACCACAACCATGAATTGGAATTGATTGACCACCGGCAACAATAATACCTTTATTTTTGCTCAAATTAAAATAAGACGAGAGATTACCTTGCGTGGCCGTCATATGCGATGTTGCCCCGGTGTCCATAAACCAATTTGGATCGGGCTGAGAGAGAGACATTGTGTGCATTGCGGACTCGATGTCAGTTGGAGCCCACTGAGTTGCATATGCCTGTTGTTGCTTTTGCCATGGCTGCTGCTGTGAAGGCCTTGGACCCAAAATGCCAGGTTGTCTTGCTGGCCCGGATTGCCTAGCCCAAGGTTGTGTGGGATATGGGCAAGGAGGCATGGCCCAAGGAGAAGGAGAAGTTTGCATCCACGTCCACCAAGGAGGTGGCTYCTGCCATGTCTGTTGCCYTATTTGCTMGCCARCYCKGCTAGTTTGACTACCACCCCGATGACCGTCGCGGCCACCTTTCTGATCACTGACACCAGATTGACGTCCATGACCTCCCCCACTATATTTGTTGCGATGTCTATGATTATTGGTTTTGTTGCGATTTTTGGAAGGATGAGGAGTATACGAGTCGTCAGAGTCCCTAGCAGCCACTACCATTGCCTCATCACCATCGGCAGTCGCCTCCTTTAAGCCGGCTTCCTCCAATGTCAACATAGACCTGACTTCATAAAAGGGGGGGAGAACCTTTTTGTGGCGAATAACCGAAGCCACACCCTTATAAGCAGGGGTGAGACCAGCTACCATGCGTAGAACCAGGCGATTGTTGGAGACAGGAGCCTCGACATTCTTGAGTTGATCAGCAAGAGTCTTAAGGTGTTGACAGTAAGCCGAGATAGAGGAAAATTTCGCAAATATGTCGTGGAGAATTCATGTTCAAGAGCAATAGCACGAGGATTTTCATTATTCTAAAATAGATCACGTAACCTTTTCCATAAGGTCATGGCCGGAACATCAGCTTCAATGATGCTGGTCAAAAGATCTGTAGAGATTGTGGAATAAATCCATTGAACAACGGTGGCATCCAGAGTATCCCACAGTTCTTGTTCGGCAGCGGTTAGAGGAGGCGTCACCGTGCCAGCTATAGGTGTAGGAGGAATTATATGGTGAAGAACTTTGTGAGAACGGCAATGGCCTTTGAACAACTCCGCCCAATTTGCATATTGGACGTTCTCCATAGCAAGGGTGATCGGAACATGGGTCTTGATGTTAGACACAGCAAGAGCCGAGTGGAAAGAAGATCTTGTGTCGCCCATGTCGACGGGAAGAAGAATAGGACAAAAGAAAAGTAGCAAAAATTGGGGCTGCGGAAGAAAAAGGAAAGATTAGGCTGATACCATGAAAGAATATATTCTGTGTCGATCTTATTCCTTGAACAGTGAATATATACAAAACTAGCCTGCCGTTACCTATCTAATTATACGGCAATAAATATGAGTATATCCCATCTATCAAGGCTATAAAATAGACAACTAATATTGACAAAATATTTACAATATTTTCATAGTTTATCATCATGCTCACCATAGATTTTTTTCGCTTTACTTTAATTGAAATTTCAAGATTCATGAGGCCCTAAAAAGATTAGACATCAGAAGATGGACTGTGGACATATAAGTATGGATTTTACTTCAGAATTCAACCGAAATTTTATTTCTTGCCTCTTGGTAAGCCATATGCTTCCAAAATGGAATAAAATAGAAAAATAAAGAAAAAGTCTCTTATCTATTTCAGTGCGTGGCTAATCCATTAAACAATAAACAATGAATGACGATAACGACAGCTTAGCTTAAGCAAAGGCATTGGATAAATAATACACTACTCTGTTGTCATTATCTTCTTTTAAATCTTTAGAAATGGAACAGCTTACTCTCAATTAATCAATTTTTCATCCGATAATAAATTTAATATATATAAATCTCCCCTGTATATTAATTCAAAATCCTCATATCATATGTGTCTGTTTCCCATGCTTCGTTAGTTTTGGAAAAAAATTTGGTGTTACGGTATCATCCGAGCCTAATATTAACCTAATTTAGTATTTTTTTTCTTTTTATATATTTACCTACTCTAATACTTTCCTAATATTATATTTTGCCTAATTCAATATTTTTCTTTTATTACATCTTACCTACTATAATACTTTCTTTAARATATTTTGTCCAATTCAATATCTTACTTTTATTTTCTAATATAAAAATATAAAAAATTTATATCTAATTAGAAAAAACATATATAAGTTAAATTAGTTTTTATTTACAATAAAAGTTGAAATAATTTTATTATAATTCTAAATATTTATATAAGAAAAATATGAGTTATATAAAGTTATTACAAAAGGGAAATAAATATAAAAATATAAACTTAAAGTTTCTTTTATCTAATCCCAATATAATAAATTAAAAATAATATTAAAAATATATATGAAAAACTATTGTTACACCAAATAAAAAATAAAAACAAAGTGAAACAAAAAAGATAACGTAATACTAATACTAATACTAATAATAAATTATTATGCCTTGAAAAATAAATATTAAATATATTCTAAATATTTCTATCTAATTCAAATATAATGCATTGATACATATATATTATATATCTGCACGAACAAATTAGTATCTTACGCAGAAAAAATAAAAGAAATTAAAATAATATAACATATACTACAAGTTAGATGCACGATATTTTTTCAATAGAATTACCATTGTCTTATAAATTTAATATTGTATATCACATATTCACATGTAACACGCGGGTGTTGTATATTTTACATTTATATTCTAAGTCTTTTTATCTAATTCAAATATAATGCATTGATACATATATATTATATATCTGCACGAACAAATTAGTATCTTACGCAAAAAAAATAAAAAAAATTAAAATAATATTACATATACTACAAGTTAGATGCACGATAATTTTTCAATAGAATAATCAGTGTCTTATAAATTTAATATTTTATATCACATATTCACATTTAACACGCGGGTGTTGTATATTTTACATTTTTTCACACTCAATTTTATGCGAGTTTCCCCGTTATTATTAAATATTGATTAGATATCGATACAATGCGACACGAGTTGAGAGTATGACATCCGTTTATGTTTTCGAAGTATGTAAGTTATATTATTAACGAATTTAATCTAAATATTAAAATACAAAATAACGTAATAATAATAATTAATAATTAGAGATTATGCACGGGTTTAGAATGTGACTTCTTTCAAATTTTTATAAGTATGTAAATAAATTATTAACGAATTGAATCTAAGCATGAAA
>BMAC01000079.1:38534-76804 GCA_014905375.1 Phtheirospermum japonicum
TAGGAATGCCGGCGGTTTCGTTGACGGCTTGTGCCACCAGGAAATGCCCGCCAGTATTACTGTCGGGTGTTAACCCGTCAGCATTACTGGCGGATTTGGCGGCCAGTATTTACTAGCGGAATTGACCGCCAGGATTTACCAGTAATTAATTTTAATTAAATTAAAATTAATAATAAACAAATTTTAAATAAAATTTAATTAATTAATAATCAAATTAAAAATAATAGACAAATAATTAAATAAAATTTAATTAATTAATAATTCAAAATAAATAATCCACTAATAAAAAAATGAAAAACAAATCATTTCAATAACAAAAAATCGTTTAATCAATCGGATGTATAAAAATATAACTATCCATCTAAATCTCCACCATCTGGACTACGGGGAGGCCGACGACTCATGGCCCGAGCAACAACTTCTTCAATCTGCTGTTGGAGCCTCAACTGGGAACGCTCCTGCTCCTCACGGATCCGCTGAATCTCCAGCGCCTGCTCGTCGCGGATCCGCTGAAGCGCGGGTTACAATTTCCGTCAGGATGCTACAATCCTGACCGCAAATATACTGGCGGCCATAATCCGTCAGGAGGCCGTCAGTATTTGATATACTGACGAAATCCTGAAGGATTTGGCCGTCAGGATTGCCGGATTTTTTTGTAGTGATATAAGAATATATGAGTTAGTACTAGTTTATAGTACAAATTATTTCGACAATAAATTGTCTCAAATCTTATGGATATTTCAAGTAAAAATCAAACTATTGGTTGATTTATATTCTGAATTGTATCACCACGAGCTTGTAACTCAAGTGGTATCACTAACCATTTATAATAGTGTTAATAAGGGTTCAAACCCTGGACCTCTCAAATTATTTGAGGTTTATCTTTACTTTCCGACCACTCCTCCCAACTAATTTAAAAGAATATTGTAAATTATGGCAAAATAATTATAGAAACTTTACTTGTGACATTGTTGAGATTTGTACTATTTCAAAAATACAATTAATTCTGAAAAAATATATGAAATATCAATATATATGAATCACAAGTATTTGAACAACAACATCTATTTAAATATCAAATTAAACAATTGAACTTTTAGAATCATCAGGATTCAGTACTATCAACTTAAAGTTCAAAATTTATAAGAATCCATAACATATAAGTAATACTTATGGCGTATTTTTTTTTTCAAAATTGATAAATTTTTGTATAAGAAATATGCTCTCCGAGGCATTATCAAGTAGTAATGATTGATTTGATGTGTTACTCGTTCGTGAATATACTTGGTTTTTAATATTGCATATGACACAATGTCGTTTTTAAGAGCAAAGAGTACCCAATAGAATATTTTGCATAAATAGCACTACTTCAGAAGCAATATATCAATATTATTCAGGAATATATAATTAAAAAATAAATATATAAATGATTTACTGGGGCATATAATGTTCGTAAGAAATATTATTAATAGTTGTGTTATTTCAGGAACAACAACATAATCATAATGTAGATTATATATCTTATAATGTTCTTCATGAACATATCATACTCAACTGAGAAATTACGATATAACATCATATTTCTTCAGAAATCATGATTTATATTTTAATAATCTTCTAGACTATTAAGAATTGTGAAATTGTATTTCAAAAAAAATACTACGATAAACACGAGTTGAAAATAAATTTCATACAGTGCGCAAATATACGTGATTACATATTTTATTAAGAAAAGAAAACACAGCTTGATATTTCAAATCTATCATGCTTGCATATAAATTGTGTCATTAAACTAAATGACAATAATGAAAATTGAACCAAAATAGTATCCTAAATTCTTATTAGTAACTATTAGAATCATATTTACTATAATATTTGGAATTCATAGCCTTTTAACTGAAATCACATCACGGGAAGTACTCTAATTACCACATAATGCACAGTAACAACTATGCAATGCATTCCAAGAAAAATGGGGATAAAAACTTCTTTTACTAAACACCCACAATCAAGTCTCAAAATAAAAATGCATAAAATACATAGATTATGCTTCATGCTAGCCCGTAATTATCAATTCAGCAAGATAAAAGTTTCTAATGTCATGAATGTAGATACATAGTAAAGTTTCAAGAGAATTATATTATTGTATCCCCCTTCTTTTTTTTTATAATAAAAGATATAATTCATTAAAAAATTTATAAGAACAAAAACAAATTCATAGTTGAAGCACATAATTTTGGATTAACATCTATATTAAAAGAGTAAATATGTATCTTAATTGGATAGTCTCTTCGTGCAAAATATGTGCTGGTTGCTAGATTCTCAAAACCTTTTGATGAACTTGTGGACAAGCCCTCGTTTATCAATTGTTCGAAAGAAAATAAAGGTAACTAATCTTATGAAGAAAATATCTGATCTAGAACTATAATGTCAACAGGACATAAATATTAAATTTTCTTCAGGAATAAGTTCATAACATGCGGTACTTAAAGAGTACAATGATTTAATTTAGATTCTTAAAAAAAATCCATATTCTTCAGGACTATTGAATTATCACATGGAATAAGAATAAGTACATATATTCTTTCAAAATAGTATACTTAGTTGTATAACTTCAGGTGAAATAATTTGAATTTATATAATTAAAACACATGTCAGGAAAATAAAATAATAAAACAATAATTAAATTAAAAAAATTAGTATTCTACAATAATATATCGAAAGTGGAAGAAATCGGTTTCTCATAGTGTTTCTTCAAGATACAGTTTTAAAACCATGACCTTTTATAAGGATAGCGATACATAAAACTGATCTCCACCGTCCAGAATTAACTTGTATATGTATTAAATAAGGGAAAATTCTCAAATACTACGAAAACATTCATCCCAATTACCGCATAATCCAATGATTCTTTTTATTCACATATAAACCAAAAACTTCCCATTTAATAAAAAATTATCTTTAAATTATCAAAAATACCCCTAAATCTCTCCCTCTTTCTCTCTTTCCTGCATTCTGCCCAAATGCCTTCACCTTCCCTTTCATCCTCAAAATCCTAAGCCGCCCTATCCCTCCCTCTCCCCGGAGCATAGATTCACAGCCACATAATCAAATCTGGTTGCCACCTGGAACCCTTCGTCCAGACTGCTTTAATATCCAAATCCACCGCCGCCGCCGTCTAACAGCCACCACCACCAACGTTGGACAATCCATCTGATGTTAAACATCATCCGAACGAGGAAGTTATACCACATTCGACAACATAGCAGAGAAGAATCGACGAGCGAGAAAATCCACCGATTAACCCCCTCCCCGTGTCGTCGTGGCTTTGTTATCCCCAGCCCAGCACAAAATGGCCAGGACCACCGACATCTAGCAGCCTTTTGTCCAAATACCCGCCTCTTGAGACCAAGAAGAAAAGACGACGAGAAGAGTGACGCACCGCTGTAAATGCCAAAGTGGCATGTATTGCGCCAACCCAAAGGCCGCCTTTTTCGTCGATGATGTGAAATTCTGGGGAAGGAGCCTGCGGCCCCGATTCCAAATGGGCCGCCTCGACTGATTTCCAAATGGGCCGCCCGCTGGTGGATTGGTGTGTGGGGTTCAGTGGTGATTGCGAAGTAGTTTGTAATTTCTCAAGAATTATGAGAAGTAGTATGTAATTTTTTAAAAGTTTCTGCGAAGTAGTGTGTAATTTTCCAAAAATATTCGAAATAGTTTTTAATTTCTCAAGACTTATGCAAAGTAGATATAGATATAACATAGTTACAACATAGTTGAAGTTTTGGGTGGAGTAGTATATAATTTCTCAAAACTTTTTGCGAAGTAGTTTGTAATTTTTCAAGCATTGTACGAAGTAGTATGTGATTTTTTTAAAAATTTCTGCGAAGTAGTGTGTAATTTTCCAAGAATTATGCAAAGTAGTTTGTGATTTTTCAAGAATTATGCGAAGTAGTATGTATTTTTCTAAAAGTTTCTGCGAAGTAGTGTGTAATTTCTCAAAAATTATGTGAAGTAGTTTTTAATTCCTCAAGAATTATGCAAAGTAGTTTTAGATATAACATAGTTACAACATAGTTCAAGTTCTAGGCGAAGTAGTATGTAATTTCCCAAAAACTATGCGAAGTAGTGTGTAATTTTCCAAAATCTACACGAGTAGTTCTGAATTTTTGAAGAATAGTTTTGAAATTTACACGAGTAGTTCTGAATTTACATGAGTAGTTCTGAAATTTACACGAGTAGTTTTGAATTTACACGAGTAGTTCTGAATTTACACGAGTATTTCTGAATTTTTAAAGAATAGTTTTGAAATTTACACGAGTAGTTCTGAATTTACATGAGTAGTTCTGAAATTTACACGAGTAGTTTTGAATTTACACGAGTGGTTCTGAATTTACATGAGTAGTTCTGAATTTACGCGAGTAGTTCTGAATTTACACGAGTAGTTCTGAATTTTTGAAGTACAAAAAAATAGTTAAAAAGGGTAATTTAGTATTCTTATATAATATTTTAGATTAAATGGGAAGTTGAGATTTCAATGGCCTATTTGAGAAAAAATATTTCACTAATGGTCTATATGGGAATTAATCCATTAAATAATATATACAAATCAACTTGATCCAACGTTAGATTGTGTGAAATTATTTTTTGAGAAAATCTCTACCGACAATCCCATGAATAAAAAATTGTTTTGTTCAGAATTCATTATGGGACTTTGGAAAACGGTTTTTCAAGTTTTATGAGCAGAAGTTTTTTGAAGGCTATTATTTCTCAATCAATCTCAATTGGTTAGAGATTTTGGTTAGAGATTCGTGATGATAACATGTTGTGAGACCAGAGAAAAGAGAGTGATCAAAGAGTGTAATTTATTATGAAGATTAGAGTCTCTTTTATAGGTACAAGATTAGGGTTTAGGGGTAGGAAGGTCATTCACATATTATATAATTATTATATTTAATTAATTACAGAAAATATTATTTTTTTAGTAGTTTTTCCATCACAAATATATTCTCTACCCAACCCGTGGTCGTATTTATGGGCTATGTGATTGTCTATATTCTTGATTTGAGAGTATAGTCTTAAGTAACCATGGAATGAAATCGTATAACGTTGTTTGTTTTTTATTCTAATGGTTTTGTGAACACTAAGAGCATACCAAGCGACTGTGAATTCTAGAATCTTATTGTCTTGAATAAATACATCTTGAATTCTTTTAAGAGTTTTTTCTTATTGTTAATAATTGTATATATTTTAGTGGGGACTTCTACGGTGCCTTTACGGCACCATTCCCCACTTAGTGGGGTGCATTTACAACCATTAGATCAATTTTAGGTTTTTTAGATTAAGAGATCTATGGTTGTAAATGCAGGGGGGTGGGGGGCATGGTGCCCTTAAAGGCACCGTAGAGTATTCCTATTTTAGTAGTCTTGAATAACCACTATGTATGAAATTCTTGATTTAAATTACCATAAATTAGTATTATTGATTCAAGATCAATTATACACGAAAATCTGACTTAAATCAATAGACTAAGATTATATATATATATATATATATATATATATATATATATATTAATTTCAAAATGCTCCCTCTGACTTTCGTACAACGTATCTATTTTAACTTTATTTTTTCTATTAACGTAAATGGAAATTATCGCACCAAAATCAATTATACACTGAAATTAGACTAAAACCAATAGACAATAATTTGAATTCAGTTTATAATGCAGTGTGTATATGGAAAGTTAATTATACACCACAAATCCAAAACTAATTCCAAAATCATATATCTGAGGAAAAGTATAAAAGAAGAAGATACAAAGGAGACGATGGAGACGGTAGAAATCAGGGTTCTTTTATTCATCAAAGACTCCCTTTATATAGGGTATCAAATACATGTTTCCATAATATATAAAGATAACAAATACTTAAATTGTCTTTCATCAGTTACTTGTTGATGAAGACACATTAATTATATTTTTTCTTTAACACTCCCCCTTGTGCCAAGTCAAAGGGTGAAATGGTGTTTCATTGTTGCCTCGTTAAAACCTTGCCAGTAACAAAACCCAATGAGAAAAATAAAACTTGGTCTAAGGAAAAAGAGTATAGCACACCTATATTTAGACTCCCCCTAAGTCTACACCTCTCTTTGATATGTAAATCTATCAAAAAAAACTTTGAAAGTCTCCACTTCCTCAATTTACTTGATTCTTGAGAAAATGCATAAATGTTGGTTGTAGAAGAGTTGCGGTGATATTACTCGTATTATCACGTTTTCTTCAGTGATAGAACTCAAGCCCTTATTATCAGATATATGAATGATTATAATATTTACCATTGATAATCATGAACAACTACATGTATGATAGTGATCTCTTTACATAGATCGAATGAGTAACCAACATCAACGATACTATTTGATGTTTCACAGTAGGAAGTAAACTCAACATTTTCTTTAGGGGTTACAAGACCATATGCAATCCCAATTATATTTGGTCAAATGTATTAGTAATGGTACAATAATGTGCATATTGTACATAGGAAGGGAATTTCACCCCCCGCCAGTTCTTCGTCATTCCGCTGGCGAAATTGATCTTTCCTCATATCTTCACTTTGACCAATAATAGGAGTGCTATCATATTGAACTTACCCATATTTAATCACCTCATCATCTTTTGGATATATGCAAACTGTAGAACTTAGTATTCCACAAACTCGGGTTTAGTTTAAAGGCTTAACATGACCGAGTTTTCCCATGATTCATTATCTAAAATTAACAATTTCAAAAAACTATCGATATCTATTATTTCATTAAGAGTGGATATTATGTTCATATCATCGACATATATAACTATAATCGCAAATTTGAAACCTATTTTCTTTATAAATACGCAAGGGCGTAGATTATTTTTTTCCAATAAAGCAGTCACTTAGACGGTTATATCACATCCGTCTGGATTGTTTCAATCCATAAAGTGAGCGTTTCTATTTAATTGCAAATGCACTCCGTGGCTTAGGGTCACTTGCCTTGGCAAGGAAAGGCCAACAAGCACTTTCATATATATATATATATATATCATGATCCCCATAGAGATATGATGTAACCACAAGTATAAGCTGCATTCTCATTCTTTAGAATTATAACATCTATTATGGGAGAGTATATATCCCCATAGTCAATTCCATGGCGTTGTGAGAAACTTTGTGCTTCAAGCCTAGATTTCAATCTCATGGATTTATTTTTCTCATTGCGTTTTCTGTCAAAACATTATTTATATCCTACAAGCTTTACACTTGGTGAGTTTAGCACTACCAGACTAAATACACGTCTTGTTTTCAGTGAATTTAGTTCTACCTAGATTGATTCTTTAGAATTAGGTCAATTTGCTCTTTATTGACATTTTAATAAAGTGTGGTTCGATATCATCGTGCTCTATGATTACTTGAGCAACAATGTATATATATCATCAATGTGTGTGGAAATTTTTTCCATGAACTCATATAAACTCTCATAGTACATCGAGATTTCTTGATTCTTTGGAATCACATTAAACATCGGAGCGTCCTCCAGTAATGATTCATGGACATGAGTATAACTAGAGTTAATCTCATGAGAATAATTATCTTCATTGATGATCAATTGAAGTTGTGCCATACATGCCCTCTTATTCCTTGGGCGATTATTGATCGAACCAAGTGACCTCCCCCTGTTCCTTCATGGAGTCACGACCTAACCCACACCTCCACTAAGTATAGTTGCAATGTCTTAATTTGTGACATTATGACCGGGTCTTTTAACCTTGCAGACACATTTGCAGCTGGTATATATATGATCTCGTCACTTTAGAAATTGAGTCTTCTATACTTTGAAGATCAATTTTTCACTCTACTTTACTTTCACGTTACATTGTGGAAATGCGGGGATTATAATGAAATATTGTGTGAAACTCTTCATGTCGTTCCATTAGAAATTACTTTTTCTTATCTCCCTCTAACGACGGGAAGACTGTCTCATTAGAGTGACAAATCCAAAGATTTAGCGGTAAAGAGATCGTCTGTCAAAGGTTTCAAATAGCGGATGACTGTTGGAGATTCATATCCAACATAAATACTTAACCGTCTTTAGAAACTCATATGAATGCGTTGTGGGGGCGCATTAGGCACATATACTGCGTAACCAAATATGCGTAGATATGAATTATCAGGCTTATATCCAGTTACCAACTGGTATGCAAAATACTTGGTTAGCAGAGGTTCATAAACGAATAAGTAAGAGTTGCATGCAATATTACATAACCCTGTGCAGAGACAAATATATGAGTGCGCATAAATACTTTTTTAGTCACCATCTATATTCTTTTTCGACGGTGTCTTCTTTGAGACCTTATTGTATATGCACATTAGAGTACAAGATGCATTACATCGATCTTGATTAAAATGCAATAGACATCAAATACTTTTGATGTAAACTCTCTAGCATTATGAGTTTGAGTGCTTTATAAGAGAGGTGAGTCCTCAATCATACTAGATGTGCTAGAAGTTTTCCAAATGCAATATTTTTATGGACAATACGTGTCGAAGCATCGATGAAAACTATAAAATACTTGAAAGATCCGCATTTTGAATGGTTATGTCCACATGTATCACCAATTATCAATTATAATAATGGAACTTATACTTTATATCTTTAGCATATGCAGGTCTTAATCATACGATTTTGCTAATGAACAAGTTTTGAAAAACATGAGTGATGTATCTTTGAGATATGAATGTATGTAGTGCTCCTAGTACTTTAGAATGCAGTAGCTGTAATTGAACAACATTAGTTCGACACTATACTGTGGATCAAATTTCTATCTCATTTTTTGTTTCACTCAAAATAAAAGATGACCATGTTAATTTATTATAATATGGACCATCATATCACGACAACCAAAGAATCTATGTCAGTCATGTCAAAACTTGAATGAGTCAGTGTCCAAAAGTTCTTTGTTGGTCATATCTTATGATTCAACAATCAAAAAGTAGTAAAGTAAAATTACTAGACTCTAAAACATGCTTTCTTCCACATAAATTAAAGGTATATTTTCATTCTCATAATGTATATCTTAATGATAATCATCAAAATGAATATCATCAAATTTAACAAGGTTCATTTGGCTCTTGGTCCATACTGAGATTTTATAACTTTAATCAAAGTGCCACTAGGTATCAAGACTTTTTCACATATTAACATCAATTCAGTGAGTAATTATCTATTCATCGACTTATTCTCACATTCTTCAGAGATAATTGAACGAAATACTTTTCATTCTAATATTACATTATTTGCTAGATATGTTACTTTATATCTTAATAGTATACTCCTGAACCTTGTATGTGAATGTGTGGTAAATAAACTCAATTATATTCAATTCTTCAAAATGAAATACAAAATTTACAAATAAGACAAGAATAATAAACCAGGCCACATCAAATAAATCTAACTCAAAATAAACTTTAAGACCAAATACAATAGTCTAATATGAATGATTGATTGTATTTTCACAAGTTCTTTGTAAAGTAAGAAACAAACAAATTTCATCAATCAATATAGAGGATACCCATTGAATAAGCAATGTTATTGGAAGAACCTCCATGACTTCTACCACGACCAGTAAATATCACAAACTCTTACTTATCTTACCTTGTGGTTCATTCTTCCCACATAGGTAGGGATCAACATGTCTCTTCCCCTTTACTTTGAGGTTATTTCCACTATTCATATCGATCCTAGTTAGCCTCGAGAAAATTCATTATCCAGAGGTCTAACATTGGTATTATGAAGAATAATGTCATGTCTCTCAATGGCTTATTATCTTAATTAATATTATACAAGTGCATCAGTATGTATGCTCAAGTGGAAAAAAATAAAGATAGAGTGATATCGTATCTCTCAATTACTTATTGTTATTTAAAGTGACTTTCTTTTCCACATATGGTAAGATATGTTTTTATTTGCAATATATTAAAGTCATTGACCCTTTTTAGCGAGCAAACAAATTTTTTTTTTCACTGAATTCTTAGGCTTGAAAGTATTGTTTTATAATATTGACGAAATATTCATTTAGAGCGCATCCCAAAGTTTATTGAAATTTTGTAACTAAATATACTTCCAATATAAGATTTGGGGGTCAATATAAGTCTCAAATTCATTAGAGAACTGACTTTAACTTAGTTTCACGATTCTTTGTCAGTCGGGGTTGAATGATATTATTTTGGAATCGTAGTTCTTCTAGTTTCCACACCAAACTAAACCAATGATAGTAGTACTCAATTTATTTTGAGTATATTAAATTGTATTTAAATTGAGTTAGTTCAATCAATTTCTTTAGATAATGAATTTGAAGTATATCATAATCTTTCTTTGATATTATGTGAATATACTTTATCATAAAAGACTTATTTACACAATTTTTTATCGTTCGTGAACTTTCATTATCATGAAAATAAGCAAATGTACAATCCATAACGCATACATTGAAAGTAGCTTATAAAATCAACTTGAAAATAATTACCAACATACATGAATCTATCAATTCTTCAAAACTCATGATTAACATATTGACAAAATCATGATCAATCTCTCATCTAATCATGTAAATAACTTTATTTACGATTTCTAAAAAAGAAATATTGTAAATCATCTAAAAGTATAATATTATATCATGTACTCTTTGAATTCTATGAATATCATTAAAGTATTGCAAAACTCCACATTTGTCAATATTGTACATAACATCACATGCATATACTCATAAGTAACATATATATATATATATATATATATACATGCTTTGTATATAAATGCACAATAATACATACCATGCCATATATCCATATAAAAAAATATTTATTATTCATATAAAATAAATGATAGGGTAATTCGAGTTATCTCCTAATTTTGTTTTGCAATAGGTTTTTCTGCAATATGTTTCTGATGACATAGACCTTCAATCCGATCTCCACCGTTCATATTTAACCAATATATCTCGTGAATATTATAACCAAAATACAACTTCATCCAACAGTAAGATTGTGCGTAATTGAAATTTTAAAATAAGATGGGCAGACAGTTTTGGGAAACAGGATCAGCTCTATTCAAAATACATTATAGAGTTCTTTAGACCTTATATTCAAATATACACCATTCATAATGAACTTACATATGTATGGAATCATATATCCAAAATTTTGGCTTGATCCAACGATTCTATCTTGCGAAATCTTGTTTTCAAAAACGCTGCACAGAGAATTTCGAAAATAAAATCTGCTTTGTTCGAAAATTTATATATATTTCTACGTAACTCTGAATCCAATCTCCACCATTCAGAATGTAATTTAACAAGTCTTGAAAATGCTGTAAAACTTTTAACGTGATCGAACGGTTGAAACGTGAGAAAACGATTTTTCAACCTTACAACGCGGTTAGATTTTTGACGTACGAGAATTGTGTAATTGTTGCTTTGGTTCGGGAGGCTTATTTGTCGATCACTCTCAATAGGTTAGAATTTCGTGGTGTTAACATGTAAAAGAAAAAGTAGAAAAGAAGAAGATATAAAGGAGACGATGGAGACGGTAGAAATTAGGGTTCTCTTATTCATCAAAGACTCCCTTTATATAGGATATCAAATACATGTTTTCATAATATATAAAGATAACAAATACCTAAATTATCCTTCATCAGTTACTTGTTGACGAAGGCACACTAATTGTGTTTTTTTTTCTTTAATAATATCATTATATATATATATATATATATATATATATATATATATATATATATATATATTACATAGTGTACATATTAAACTCTATTTGTGAATTATTGTCATTTGATCATAAACATATTTAATTATTTAAATTTTATTGGCACAATAGCAAAATGAATATTTATTTTTCATATGCATAATTACAAATCATTTATTCGTTGGTTGCATTGAAGACCTACGTTTCAATAATACATTTATATAATATAAAAGCATATTATTTAATATAATGCAATATTGCACACATACTATATAGATAATTAATTATAATCGTGTAACGGGTAAAATTCATATGTTCGCATCATATTTGTAATCAGCTGATATTTCTATACCCACACTTAACCATATACTCGATTACCTGCAGCATAATATTGATATTTCTATCAATTATTGATTCGAACACGAACATACATGAGTCTCAAAATACTTATTGCATTCTTTATTATCATTTTTACAATAAAAAAATTAATATCAAAATTATCCCATAAAATAATAATACTCTGCTTCTTCGTGCATCATACGGTAAAACCTTAGTCTATTAAAATTACGAACACAATAGCCCCTCTAGACCTTCTTTGAGTGTATACATAAATAAAGGTAAGGCGTTGTTGTTATTATTATTAAGTATTTAGAAAAATTTAAATAAAGTGGAAATAGAGAAAGGCGCGTGAGTGAGAATTTGTTTTGTTTGATGTGCACATGTTATAATATTTGTTGGAATTGTTTGTAAAGGGAGCTTTTAAGGAAGGCAAGGCAGCCAATATGTCTCCATCTTCCCCTCTCTTCAATTATGGTCCTTCTGGTAAGTTTGGTGTGCACTTTAGTAAATCTATTAATTTATTTTTCTCAGTTCTTATGTGCTTTTGGTATTTCTTACCAATAATCGTTGCCCATCAATTATCTTGTCACTCGATCATCACTCATGGGAATACAAATTAAACATTTTCCATCACATTTCTCACAAAGACGTCCGATTGCAATTTCAGGTTGCTTTCGGCTCAAGAGACAAGAGTTTACACCGGTCAATAACTGCCAAATGATATATAAATAGCTTTCAGTAAATAAAGACACAGAAAAAGTTGAAAAAGTATCGCAGAAGTTTTTAGGTAAATTCCTAGGTGTAGATGTGTAAATCTCATTACCAATATGTTGTGCGCCAACGGATTGAACAACACTTTGCAGCTGGTACGCAACAAGTTGTGAACTCTTGTTTGGATTCGATCAAATGCTTGTTAAAGTCTCAATTTTCAAGTGCAAAAATGATTGAAAATAACTTACATTGTTAATTCCAATCAAATTGTGCTTCATGGCCGCACCGTGCGATAGTCTTCAAATGGGTACAATAATTTCTTATTACACAATTTTTGGGTTTATGAAAATAAAATGTAACAATAAAAAAGATATACTTATCCGTTTAAAAAAGATAGACTTTATTTTTATTTTGAGTGTACACTATATTCTGGGTTTATGAACATGTTCTAGAATGAGACTTGTTACTATATTTACTTTGTTCATTTCCATGCGTACCCCAATTAATTAATATATATACTACTACTAAACTTCTACACTTGAATAGATTAGCATTTGCGAAAGTTGAATAAGAAATGAACAAACAATTAATTAAACACAAATGCATAAATGGAAAAGACAATAATTAAATATATTAACTAGAAAAACTTTAAAAAGTGTGAAATAACACTACACTTTTTGAGATGTGGAATATAATGTTCCAATTTTAAGGGGTAATTTTTTTCATCGAGATTATTGCGTTTTTCATAATTTAACATACGAACTTTTATTTGTGATAAACTATCACGAATTATGCACGATTTGCAATTGCCTCCTAAATTGTGATTTTGTGACAGAATCAGATGATGTGGCACAACCCAATTGTGCCACGTCATCCAATTTTTTGGCACAAAGCCAAGAAATTCTAGTTTAAGGGGCAATTTGCAAATTGCGTATAGCTATATAATTATTTATCAAAAATAATTTGTATGATAAACTGTGAAAACTATCACAGTTTGGGGCAAAAAGTTTTAGTCTCTAATTTAACTTATCTATATGATGCGACCAAAAAAATTGGCTCATCAAGAAAGAGGTCGCAGCTCTTCAAAGTGTCTTCTCCAACTCGAGCGACCTACAAAACAAAACCCAATTCGGACAGTCCCGACATAGGCCCTACGATACTTAAGTCAATATCCATACAAAGTGTTAAATCATGAGAATAATCTTGATTCTTCCCCATACGAATCGTGTCTCGTGATTTCATGATCCTTCAAAGTTATGAAATAAGAGTCTAAATCTCCCAGTTATTTGATTATTTAGATTTGTTCACCAACCAATAGGATTCTTTCTTAAAATGGGATTAAATCTCCTAATTGTACTCAATCTCCATAACAAGGAAATATTCTCTTACTATGATTCTTACTTTCCATAATTTCATATTAACCATAAAATCTTATTATTACCATGTTATCAACCTGTCGGGGCCCCATAAACATATTTAACCATAAGACCATATTAATATATGACCATAATTCCCTTATAGGACGTAACCTAAAATCTTTTACCTCTTTTGCTTACTTCTTGCCATAATAGCGACCTGTCGAAACTTATTTACCTTGTTCCAAGACCTATTTATCAATTTTCTTACCATATATGGCCGAGACGACATTTGATGTCGTATCAACTAATCCTCAATATTCTAACTAATTGAGATACGAAATCAGGAAGAATATAAAAACAAAGAATTCTGCAAATTAGACATTAGTCCTTAACAAATATCACCATTATTTTCATAACCTCCAGAACTTAATTCAACAAATAAGAAATCATGTATTCTTTAAACCATATTTCAACCATAATCTTAACCTCAAACCCAAAAACCTCATTCTCCGACCTAAATCAAGTGTCATGTAAAAACTTATAAACTACAACCATGACCCACAAGCCATAAACAATTCTTCCGACCTAAAATAAGTTAGGCACTCACCATAACCAAAATTATAAACCATTCATCTGACCTAATATGGTTGGTCACAAATCACAACTATAACCATAAATCATAAACCATTTATTCGACCTAAAGCAGGTTGGCAAAAAAATCATTCCATACGCTAATCATAAACCATAAACTCCTTTACCATACACGCACACATATTTAGATCATGTAACCATGAACTAACCATCCACCTAAAATAGATCGGTCAAAAACTATAACAATCGACGTAAAATAAGATGACCCATAGGTAAACCATATAAACCCAATAAATTCTATAAAACTAAATATATAAGTCATATTAAACCATGTCAAGTATACCAAACCAAATAAACCATATAGATCAAACCAAATAAATCATATATACCAAACCTAAATAAGCCAAATAAACCATATAACCATCTCTAATATAAACAAGCGTCGGGCCATACATATCCATATAACCATATAACCACCTCCGACCTAAACAAGTATTGGGCCATACCATATCCATAACCATACCATCTCCGACCTAAATAGCGTCGGGCCATACCATATTCATAACCCTACCATCTTCGACCTAAACAATGTCGGACCATAACCATTTAAAACAAACTATACACCATAACCATTTAAATTGAACCAAATAAACATTATACTTAAAATCTTAACCACAAAAACCATCTTTAACCTCATAAAGAGTATTAGACCATATCTATGTAATATATATACTTATTTATCATACCTAAAATAGGTCGGCCAAAAACCTACAACCATAATTAGAAATCATTCATCCGACCATATAATTATACATATAATTAGATCATACCACCATATATCATAAGGGAGAAAAATAAAAGTAAACCATATCAAACCAAATAATCTGCTAGTTCCCCATGTTTAAGATAATTGAACCAAATCAATCAACCCAAATCGTATTAATTCAAATAAACTAGCTCAAACCCAATACACCTTATTAAACCAAACAAACCATATTAAGATAAATAAACCATAAAAATCAAATAAACTAGATAGTCCTTCTTATTTAAGTTAAATAAATAAACCAAACCAAACCAATCAACTAAACTATATTAACCGAATAAACCATATCAAATAAAACTACAAAAGAACACGAAAATGCCGACGAAATTTACCGACGGGTAGCATTCCGTTAGTAAAAGTCTGGTCTTACCGATGACATTTCCGACGGCTTATCGACGGACGTAGCCCCTCGGTAGTTATGTCCGTTGGTAAGTTGGCGGCAGTTAAGCATGCCGAATATGCCGACGGAACATGTCCGTCGGCAAGTTTAAAAAAATCGGATTTTTATATGCCGATGGAAACAAAGCCTTTGTCAAGTTTAAAAAAGTTAGATTTTTATATGCTGACGGAAATAAAGCCTTCAGCAATCTCGATTTCTATTTACCGATGGATTATTTTCATCGGCAACGCTGGGTATTTCTACCGGTGGAATTACCGACGGCTCTGCGCCCGTCGGTAAAGTTCATAAAACTACAGCTCCCACTGCAGTTTCCCTCATTTCGCACAAGCAACAAACAAATACAAACAAACACAAAAAAATCCGTCTAAGCCAGAGAGAGGAAAGGGAGAAGGGAGAAATATCTGCACACACGAGCACCGCCACCGTCATATATTAAGGTATGTTAGCATTTTAATTTAAATTGATTTTTTTTTTAATTTAGGGTTAATTTGATTTGTAATTCAATTTAGTAATTGGTGTTTAATTCAATTTATGATTTATGGTTTTAAGTTACGATTCAGGGGTTGAACTAGGCTATAATTTAGGATTTAAGGTTTGAATTTAGGAATTAGATTTTGAGAAATTTATTCGGGGGTTCAATTTAGGAATTTAGGCTTGATTTATGCAATTGTGAATGATTTTAGGTTTAGGGTTTGATTTAATTCAATCATGGTTGGATTTGTTTTTAGTTTTCTATTTTTATATTAAAATTTGTGTTTATTATTTATTTTATTTTTGAGATTTGTTATAATTGTTTAAAACAATTTTAAATTGAATAAATATAGAAATTAGATTTTCTGATTTGTTTTTAATTTATTGTTCATTTTTTTGTTTTTAAAATCTGTTTTCTTAAATAAAAAATAATAATTCCCTGTTTCAAATTAATTAAAAATAGAATATTAAAATCTATTTTTAGTTTTATTTCTAAATAATTAGGATTTGATCGTATCTAATTGGATAATTAAGTCCCAATTTCGAACTTAGTCATAGTTTAAGGGTAAATTAGTTAATATTTAGGAAGTTAGGGTATAATCATATCTAAACTAGAAATGTAGGTTTCGATGTTATTGAATTTAGGCATAGTTTAGGTTATCGTATTATATTATCGAATTTATATATATTGTGATGCATGCCGAACATTTTATTTTATAGGTTTGCATGGGAAGGCCGTGGTGGGTTTTAAAAAATATATATATTGTACATGCATGGGAAGGCCGTGGTGGTCGGCTGAGTTTTAAAAAAGATGTATATTATACATGCATGGGCTAGGTAGGGTTTGATTTGTAATTAGGGCTTAATTGTGTAATTATGCAATTATCATTTAAAGTGTATGTGATGGTGGTTTTAAATGCCGTGATGATCGATTGTGTTTAATGTATGTTATAGTTTTTTGTTATATACATTATGATTGATTGATGTTGTGATTGGTTGGGTAGACGTCCGTGATGATGTGGTGTACGTCGCTGACCTGGAGGTTTTGTCCCTCCAATAACGGTTTGCAAAATTATTTAAAAAAATGATGGTGGTTTTAAAAAGTTTTAAATTGTTGGGGATGGTGATTTTGAAATGCTGTGGTGATCGGTATGTGGATGTTGTGTTTAAGATATGTTATGGTTTGTTGATATTGTATACATGTGATTGATTAGTTGATATTGTTATTTTTAAATCTTGTATGGTTAATATAGTAAGAACAATAGGTAATTTCAACTTGTTTAATTCGATTTAGTATCAAATAGAGAGTTTGATACTAAAGTTTGAATTGTTCCCTTCTAAAATACGTACCTTAGACCCGTTTGGGATTACTATCAAATAGGGAGTTTGATACTAAATTTCGAATTGTCCCATTTTTGGACAGTTTGAGATTGCGGGTGTAGTATGGTTATATCTTATGCGTATGTGTTATGTTGACTTTGAAATTTCGATTTATGCATCTTTCTTTTGTTCTCGGGTGCACTGAAATATGTGTACTTAGAGAACTAAGGGGAGATGCTGCTGAAATTTTGAAGCCAACAAAAATGCATACTTTAAGATAATACATACTACTAACATTCTTGAATGGGATAGAAGTCTTACGAATCAAATTACTCTTCTTCCTTGTAATGCTACCAAAATTTTGCCATCCACATTCTTTTCCTCTCACAAAATAATGATCGATCATTCTAGCTAGTATCATAAATAACTAACATGCTAAATTATAAGATGGATAGTATTGATCGTAGTTGGATGTACAAACGGAAAGGGGATGACGAATTTCTTTTGGATACATTCGTAAAAGGGGTGTAGAGTTTTGTAGAATTTGCACTCACGCATGATTCTAAAGAGAGGGATGGTGCTAAGTTGAAATGTCCTTGTAAACAAATTAAGTGTAGGAATCGTAGTTACCGCGATGTCGATGACATCCAATATCACCTATGTGCCAAAGGGTTCTTTCCCGATTATCATATTTGTAGATCTCGTGTCATCCCGTTGTAATTTTGAAGTCGGGGGATCATCTTCCGTAATTCCTGAAGACTCACCAAATGTGTACATAAATATGGTGCAAGATGTTGTCGGAATTGATTTTGAGATGAATGATGATGCAGAAGAACCGCCTAATCCGGAGGCGCAAAAGTTTCTCAAAATGTTGGAAGCTGCAAAACAGTCTTTGTATCTAGGTTGTGAGAAACACACCAAACTCTCTTTTGTTACATGCCTTATGAATTTAAAGTCAGAAAATGGCAATTTTCAGAAGTGTTATGATCAATTCATTGATCTAGTCAAAGAGATTGTGCCTGAAGACAATAAAGTTGCAGATAATTTCTACAAAAGTAAGAAGCTATTGAGGGGTATGGGCTTACCTGTGGAGAAGATAAATTGCTGCAAGAATAATTGTATGATCTACTAGAAGGATGATTGTGAACTCGATAGTTGCAAGTTATGTAAGGAACCCCGGTTCAAACCCGCGAAGCAGGGAAGTGCAAAATAATGTAAGTCCAAATTAGTTGTGTACAAGAAGATGTACTCCTTAACTCCCCTTTTGTAAATAGTGTATGCATCTCCATCTACAACGAAAGATATTCGATGGTATGATGAACACATAGTCGACGATGGTGTCATGCGTCACCCGTCAGATTCAGAGGCTTGGAAGTATTTTGATAAAACTCACCCAGAGTTCGCCACCGAAGCTCGAAACATCATATTGGGTCTATGCACATATGGATTTCAACCTTTTGGTAGTTTTGGATCGCAATATTTATCGTAGCCGGTAATATTCATACCATATAACTTGCCACTTTGAATGTGTATTGAAAGAACATTATATGTTTCTAATTGTTCTTGTTCCAGGCTCCAAAAACCCTAAGGACAATTTGGATGTTTTCCTACAACTTCTAATTGCATAGTTGAAACAGTTGTGGATGGATGGTGCTAACTCGTATGATGTGTCCAAGAAGCAGATCCAAGTTGGGCAGCCCTTATGTGAACAATTTGGGATTTTTCAGCATACTCCATGTTGTCGGGTTGGAGTACGAACGGTCGAACTACTTGTCCATATTGCATGGAGCAATCTAATGCATTTACTCTAAAGTGTAGCGGAAAACAATCTTGGTTTGACAACCACCAGAAGTTTCTAGAATGTGATCATCACTTTCGAAAAGACAAAAAAACTTTCAAAAAAATAGGAAGATTGATGCTCCCCAGCCAAACATTCATTCAAGATTAAAGATATTGGCTGAGATAGATAGACTTGGGCTTTTGAAGGTCATTGAGATAGAAGCAGAACATGTTAATGCTCAAATTGCAAAGATGAGCGATTGGAAAGAAAGAAGTATTTTCTGGGATCTTCTATACTGAAGCAAAAATTTAATTCGTCATAATTTAGATTTCATGCACATTGAGAAGAATGTGTTCGATAATGTGTTCAACACGGTGATGAATTTGAAGGGGAAGACAAAAGATACATTGAAATTAAGAGATGAGATGAACGACTATTGTGTTTGTCCGTCGCTTCAAGCTGATGACTTAGGAAAGTATCCCAAAACTTTTTACAAACTCGATAAAAAGTAGATAATTTCTTTGTGTGAATGGGTTAAGACTCTTAAGTTCCCAGATGGATATGCTTCAAGTTTGGGACACTGCATCCATATGAAAGGATTGAGATTGCATGGGATGAAGAGTCATGATTGTCATGTGTTTATGCAACAATTAATTCTAATTGCTTTTCAAGAACTACTCCCCCATCCAGTCTGGAAAGCTTTAATAGAGTTGAGTTTGTTCTTCAAAGACCTGAGTGAAAGAGTCATCGAAACTTGTGCTATGGATCATTTGGAAAAAATATTACTCTGATCTTGTGCCAACTTGAGAAGATCTTTCCCCCGATTTTTTTCGACTCAATGGAGCATTTACCGATCCACTTACCATATGAGGAAAGAATTGTTGGTCCAGTGCAGTAGAGGTAGATGTATCCTTTTGAAAGATATCTTCGTAAATTTAAAAATAGTATGAGGAACAAATCAAGTGTCGAGGGCTCGATAGCAAATTCTCATCTAATTGAAGAGGCGTCAACTTTTAGTTCGTACTACTTTGAAGATCAAGTCTCCACTAGAAGAACAAACTTGAAGCGTAATGAAGATGTTCAGAATGATGTAGACGACGATGATGAGATTCCATCAGTATTCAAAAATTATGGTGAACCCTTCTCATCCGAGCAGAGAAAAATTGTTGTCGGATCAAGAGTTTGATGTGGCGAGAAAATAAGTATTACTAGATTGTGGTGAACTCGAAGATTTTAGCAGGTATAGTTGATTATAAACAATATTTTATGTATTACTTGATTTAATTAATTGCAATAATATTTTACTTCATTAAATATGCAGCATTTTTATGGAGGGCATTAAACGCCAACAATCAAATATTTCAGATAAAGAACTAAATGGAAAATTAGAAAATGGATTTCCCATTTAGTTTGAAAACTACATGAGTCAAGATTTTTGAGGTTTGTTTATATACATATATTACGTATTTGTATTTGGATAATGTAACTTTACATCATATATTATAGGTTCGGGATCCCTTGAATAGTGTAACCAATAATTGCATTAAGAGTTTAACATTCGGTCCATCGCGTTGTGTGATTACATTCAATGGATACAAGATAAATGGATACGGATTTCACACGATTGCATACGAATAAGAATGATCTACATCGAACATTAGGGTCTGTATAAAAGGATCAACTTATGGAGAAAATGAATATGACTATAACGGTCATTTGGTAGAGATTGTTAAACTTGAATATTCAGGGTCTGTAAGCACACTCTTGTTCAAATACGAGTGGTTTGATTCTACTCCAACAGGCACGAGAGTGCACTCTCAATATAAGCTAGTCGACGTTAATCATAAATGTAGATTTAATCGTTACGAGACATTCGTACTTGCGGCCCAATCTACTCAAGTTTAGTATTGCTCGTATCCGATTTTGAGACGAGACATGCTGGTTGGCAACTTGATTAAGGCGAGATCAGCAATAGATTTCATAGAAGAGCGAACGCCTGAAAATTCATTTTAAGAGGATGTTACTGAAAAGCATGGTGCAATCTAGTTGGAGGATGTTGATTTCTAACTTAATGATCCACTTAATGATTACATCGACGAGCTTGTCGATCATGTCGATGTCGAACTTGTCGATGATATGAAAAATGAGTTTATAAGTGAAGAAGAGACATACAATGACGATTAGTTTGTAATTTGTGTCGATCAAGGTTATAACATTATATAATTAATTAACATTTAGAAAATAATATAATGTTTTAATTTTAATTATTTTTAATTTAATTTCAACAATGTGTTCGAGGTCGTTTAGATGAAGGGGAAGAGTACTGCTGGAGCTGGTTGTTCAGGATCTGGTCCCTCAGGTTTTGGGTTTTTTGACTCCTCTTCGTCACGTAGATTTGGATGGACTGACTCCTCCCGAGACTGTACCAGACAACCTTTCTATTTATGATGAGTCGTGCCGACTTTCTGGAGGCATCCTTGTTTATATCATCGATCGGAGGAAATTATTAGTATTTAATAGTTTTTATTAATAATTATATCATTATGAATTATAAGAAACTTCTAAAAAAATGTTCATTTTAATTTATTTGTTTTTAGAGTGCGGAGTAGCTCTACAGATTTACCTTCGATTCTTAGACGGATCTTCGAGGCTCGCGTGCATCCAGATGGATGGAGGTATAGGCATATTCCTGAGTATCATCGTGATAGGTGGTGGCCTCTGTTCTAGGTATTTACATTAAATACAAACTTAATTTATTGCATCACATATGTTTACATTTGTATAACTAATTACTTGTTTTATGTTGTCTTAAATATGCTTTACTTTAGAGTTTATGTTATTGGGACTGGAGGCGATATTCTAATGATGCTATGCTTCAATCCTTTTACGTGTCGATGTCTTATGCTTGGGCTAACCGTGTTAATGAGTGGTGGTAGCTGTATGATGCCAGGAGAGAGATACCGATTGCTGTCGGCGAGCAGACCTGGAGGGCTTGGCAGGAGGCGTGGGTGAGGCCAAAGGAGGTTGAGAGATCACGGAGGGCTAGCAGGAACAGGATAAACGAGCCAGAGGGTCCTGATATTGGGATATCTAAGCATAGAGGCGGGTCTCAGGGGGGCGAATCACATACGAGATAACATCGTAGGTTTTATAATAATATATATGTGTGTTTTTATGTTTACAAATTTATAATTCAAATAATATATATATATATATATATATATGTGTGTGTGTGTGTGTGTGTGTGTGTGGTGTGTGTGTGTGTTACGGCGGAAGGAGACGGGTAGGGAACTCGTTGTGTACGAGCTTCTACTGAGTCTGCATCAGAAAGGCGACGACTCATTTATGGACCCCAAATCTTAGCAGATAGCTGTAAGTTTATTAAATTTCTAAACTCAAATTAATTTATATATTAACTTTATTTTTGTCATTATTATGCATGAAATCAATTAAATGATTTTATTTTATCTATCAGACGGAGGTTCAGGCTACTTTGGAGCGCAGTCGTGTTGCATCACAGGAGTCTGGCATGTTTGTCGACTCGAACGACGTCTACCTCTCCATTGTTAGGCCCAAGAAAGGTCGTCGACTTGGGATGAGACTGCTCGCTAAGGGAGTTTGATACAGGCTCTAGTTCCACGTCATCCCAGCAGGTCGATCCTTGCCTGGTGCAGCTACAAACGCAATTTGAGGAGGCTGAGACGAGACATTAGGAGGAGTTGCAGAGGATACGGGTGGAGTCTCGGGATGAGTGGCAGAAGATGCACGAGGCACAGGCGTAGTTCCAGATGGATTGCGAGCAGCGACTCCAGAGACAGGTTGAGGAGCGTATTAGGGCCGCGGTGGGTGCACAGTCTCCTCCTCCTCCTCCTCCCCCTCATGCTGATTAGATTGATCTCGAGATTTTGGATTATTTTTGTAGAATTAATTTTGAATTATTATTGCCGAATTCATTTGATTTTGATTCGTATTTATATTTATTTAATTTATTTTGTATTTGTGTGTTTTTAAATATTTGTAAATAGGTTCGCGTGGATGAAAAAAAGCAGGTTCATTATTCTAATTAATAAAAAAAATATTAAAAAAAACTAAAGAAATATTTACCGTCGTCTTTAATGTCCGTCGGTAAAATGAAATAGTATTTTATTTATTTTTTTAATTAATTACCGACGGGCATCAAATCCATCGATATTATTATTATTTATTTAATTAATTATCGACGGGCTTAAAATCTGTAAGTATTTTTATTTATTTATTTAAAATCCAGTTTGTATTTATTTAAATAATTTTCGACAGGCATACAATTCGTCGGTAAATTCAAAAAAGAAAAAAGAATCTCGACGGCAGTTTATCGGCGGTAGTGTCCGTCGGAAAGCCATCAGCATTTGCCGAATGGTTTAGACATCCATCGACAATTGAAATTACCAAAAAAAAATTCACTGATGGCCGTTGTCCGTCGGTAAATGGTTTACCGATGGATATGGCCATCAGGAAATCCAGTATTTTTTGTAGTGTAATAATAAACTAAATAAATAATATAGAACAAATTAAACCAACTACACAACATCAAACCAAATAAATCAGATAAACCACATAATCATATAAACCAAATAAATCAGTTAAACCACATAAAATCATATAAACTATTCATTTAGGACTTTTAAAGATATTTTAAGATTTTTAAAATCTTGGTGTATTTAATTAAAATATTTTAAAACTTATAAAAGTCTTGAGAGAAAAAAAATTTTTGCCTCCTGAACTTAGGGCGTTTTTACACTTCACCTTCTGAACTTTTTTTTGGTGCAACTTGCCTCCCGAACTATACGAAAGTTTCACTTTACCTCCTGAGTTCGTTTTTCGGTGAATTTTCTGGCGGAAGGTGACACACACGCGTATGTTGAAGGGTAAATGCGTCTTTTCACTCTTAGAACATGGATATAATAGTAAATTACTTCTTCTAACTACCACATATACATATATATTCGATCTTGCCCTCAGCCCTCATTGTTGCCCATCTGGTTCCCGGCGAAAATGTGGAAGAAGACCGGCGAAGTCATCGTGGATGACTTTTGCAACTGTGGAAGGAACGCCATGCAGAGAACATCTTGGACTGACCTCAATCCTGGTAGGAGGTACACAACCTGCAGCAAGTTTCGGGTAAGAAAACTTAACTCTGATTGAGATTTTGTCTTATTTTTGTTGCAATGGATGATTTGAATGTGGTGAGAATTTTGGATGGGGGAAAAATACTTAAAGCTTTGTGATTAAAAAAAAAAAGCCCTATTTTTTTCAAAAAGTAACTGTTAGTTTGGGGGTGGAGTTGAAGGATTGTTGAAATGAATTTGTTGAATGTGGTGGGAATCGTTGATTGGATGAAAATCAACAAATGATTTTAAAAAAAAAACCCTAATTTTTCAAAAAAAGCAAAACTAATTATGCCCTAAAACAGGTCATTTGTTCAATCATCAAAATTATTTATTATTATTTTGGATGTTCAACTTGTTTATTGTTTAATTGATCCAATATCTATACACATATAAATCATGTGCATTTGCTAAAACAGGTATCACTTGTAGAACTTGATGCTATTGATAGATTAAGTTGTACAATCGTATTTGGGTTGTTTATTGGTTAGAAAAATACTTAAAGATTTTATACTGATTATGGAATAAGTATAGAAGAGCAGGGGTGTTAATTAGGTCATACCAATATCCATAACCATTTCACAACCTTGATTCATATTAATTTTATTTTCTTATTGCTTGTTTTAATATCAAACATCTCATATTTTATTTGTATTATAGGAAATTGGGGGTTGTACCTATTTTTCGTGGGTTGACGCTCCAATGTGTGACAGAGCACGACATATAATTCCTGGATTGCTGAGACGTGTGAACCGACATAAAGCCGAAGTCCGTCGCAAGAATTTGAGGGAGAAATTAGTTTGGGTGGCTTTGGTTGTTTCATGGTCTGTCATGTACCTCTTGAAAAAATGATGGTTGTGGATTATTGTTGTAGTATGGCTATTGAAGTTGGAGTAAACTATTTTAGTATTGTGGTTTATGTTAACTATTTTAGTACTGTGGTTTGTGTTTTAGGACATGAATGAGTTCTAATTTTCCAATGTAAGGGGAATTCACAACATGATCCATTAATGTATTCCAATTATCTATTAATATTCATGACATGATCCATTAATGTATTCCTATTATCTTGTAGTTTACTACATCTGTAATGATTGATCTGCTTCAATATATAACTTGCCAAATGATAAAAAAAAATGGAGAAACTTCACTTCACTAGTTGAACATAACATTCATTCAAACCATGCCAACCCTAAACTATATTAACATATATAACAACTTAATGAACAAAACATGGAAATCAAACTGCATTCAAGATTAACATTTCTGTTCCAAATAAATGATACAGTGGTTCATCAAAATATACTGCAGTGTATCATTAAACAGCAAACAAAAAAAAGACAACCAATTGCCTCATTCACCAAAACACAAACAAATGACCACTGATTCATCAGAAGTATATGGACAGAATAATTATAACATTCCAAATCCAACAAAAGTAAATAAGCTTGACTACATCTGCTTGCAAGGTGGTAGAGCTTCTTCTTGGGAGGTATGATATGGACTTTGAGTGTCTGATGCTTTGAACATGGAGAACAAAACATCACGTCTTATGTGATAGCTGCTTTGGTCAGATATGTCCCATGCAGGCTTAACCAAAGTCACTGAACTAGGGTGTGGAGTTGAGATGCCTGTGTCAACATCTTTACCTTCTGCAGCACTATCAATCCCTTTGTCAGCAACATCTTCTTTTTCAACATTCTCTGTCCCTTTTTCCACAGCCTTTTTGCCCTTTGACTGGTCCTCTTTGCTATTTGACTGGACCTCTTTGCCCCTTGGCTCTTTTGTTATTTTCTTTTTTACCTAAATTAGAACAATTGTTAGAATATTATACACCATAACAAATAAGTACAATATTGCTATTTAAAAAAAAAATTACCTGCAGCTTGCCCTTACCAACCTTTTTTGCCATAGTATGAGATTCTTGTGTAGGTGCAACCAGAATAGTTTTATCAAAGCACTGCACACAATATTAGCTTTATCAAAGCACTGAACAGTTTTAATAAATCAATATTAACCTAAGAAATTGGAAAAAAATTAAAAAAATACCTCCTTGTTCTTTGGACTTGCATTGGCCACAGTGCTTCTTGTCARCCTTGAAGGAGACTGGAKCAMATTWGCTTTATCAAAGCACTGCACACAATATTAGATAATTAATCTTGACTAATAAATACTAATTAATCAATATTAACCTAAGAAATTGGAAAAAAAATTAAAAAACTGACAAAAAATTAAAAAAAAATACCTCCTTGTTCTTTGGACTTGCATTGGCCACAGTGCTTCTTGTCACCCTTGAAGGAGACTGAACACAATATTAAATTAAAATAAATGAGTAATAAATAAATATTAACTTAAGAAATTTGGGAAAAAAAGGATTAAGAAAATTGAAAAATAAATAAATACCTCCTTGTTCTTTGAACTTGGATTTGCTTTTCTTTTCCTTCTCTTTATTGTCTTTGACCTTTCACACTCAGACCCTCCAAACAACCTTTTCTTAGAACTCTTTTYTACTCTCTCACATTCTTCCATTGCCTGCACAGCCTGTTCAAAATAAGAAATCATTTGGTCACAATTGTTATACAATCAAATGGTTAAAAAAAAGCCAAACAATTTATTTACCTCACAATCACCAACATGTGGCTCTTCTTCAGGGGCTTCTGGAAAATTGAAGCCATCACCAACATGTGGCTCTTCTTCAGGGGCTTCTGGGAAATTGAAGCCATCACCAGCATGTGGCTCTTCCTCATGGGCTGCTGGAATATCCAGACCACTAGAAGACCTTGTCTCTTTCAAAAGAGGACAGCCCTTAACATTGTGGTTTGGTTTCTTACAGTTTGAACAATGCATTGTCACACCTTTCCTTCAGATTCTGACACCTTTTGTTTTTGTTACAATGGACTTCTCAGGCTGCTCACTTACATCCTTCTTTCTTGCATATGTCTTTGGCCTTCCAGGAAGCTTCTGACTCATAGGAGGTATAAGAGGTGGGTAATCCACCTTTGGCCATTCTTCCCTGGCATTAAGTGCATTCATCAGGTGGGAATATGTCTTCATAAAGGTATCCTTGCTGTACCACTTGCTCACATATGACTTAGGGGCATATCCCATGTAGTAAAAAGCACATATTGCATGTGCACATGGAATACCAGTGAGTTCCCACCTCCTGCAACTACATGTCTCATCCTGTATATTGACTTTAAACCTGGACCCTGTAGCATTCTCAATTTCAAACTCATCTTTCCCATTCCAAACAGCAATGAACCCCAGTGCTTGTTTCTTTAACTCCTGTATATTGACTTTAAACCTGGACCCTGTAGCATTCTCAATTTCAAACTCATCTTTCCCATTCCAAACAGCAATGAACCCCAGTGCTTTTTTCTTTAACTCCTCCAACATGTTTGTGATTTTTGGACATAAATCACCTTCATACTTTGCCATTTGATCCCTATTCATATGAACCCTATTCATCAAAATGACTCTCACAATTTCTAACATAGTCACAATTGGTTTAGATCTAGCCCCAAGTATCATTGCATTAAAGACCTCTGACATGTTATTCAAACAAATGTCACATTTTGGTTGAGTGCTAAAATGAGACTTAGACCAATTTGCAGGTGTCCTTTTCACCAACCACTCATATGCTGAGACATCTCTTTTCTTCAACTCCTCCATAACTCTTTCAAAGTCAGCAACCCTAGTTGCCCTTGCAGCTTGCCAGAGCAGGTTTTTCAAAGCCAAACCCTTATGAGACAGCTTAAAATTCTGATATAAATGCATAACACAAAACCTATGCTCACAACCAGGAAGAAGTCTATCAATTGCATCAATTAACCCTTTCTGTTTATCTGACATAATAGTCCAATTATAAGGGTTTTCTATTTGCAAGTCCTGGATCATCAAGTCAATAAACCACTGCCAACTCTTTTTTGTTTCTTTCTCCACAACAGCATAGGCAAAAGGATACAAGCAATTATTCCCATCTATGCCTAAAGCTGTAAGTAATACACCCCCACAGCCAGTTTCCAGATGACACCCATCAAGAAAAATGATAGGTCTGCACCCTTCTAAGAATCCCCTCTTCAGAGCACCCCAGCATATATACATCCTCTTGAACATTGGCTGGTCATCAACAAGTTTTGCACTTTATCTTTACAGTTGTACCAGGGTTTGAGCTTCTGATCTCTTCAGCATAACTCCATAAACTGGCATATTGCTCAGCACCAGTCCCAATCCCACTTTTTTAAAGCTGCCCTCTTAGCCTCTATACAACTGACTCTTATTAAAAATAAGGCCCTTCTCTTTTGGATTATTAACTGCATAGACTCCACTGGCCACTTAGGATTACTCCCAAATCATATCTCTATAAAACCTCAGCCAACCACTTAGAGGTTGCATGGGATACCTTCTGAACCCCTAGGGACATGTATGTTTCCCATTCAGAGTTTTGATCTGCATTGTATCTTCACCTTGAACTTGTGAAGCATAAACTAACCATGAACATTTAGTATGTTTACATTTCACTTTCACTTTGTTCCTATCATTAATATTAAAATAGATGTCCTTTGCCATTTACCCTAGCATGTTGTCTCACTGCATTTCTAAAACTGTTAGTGTCAAGCAAATATCATACCAATTTCAAAACTTAGGAATTTTCTTGGTCAGCCTTTGTATTGAAAATTGGATAAGCAGATTGCACAATAGTAGAACCACCAGATTGCAACTCACCTACACCCTGATCACTAGTTCCCTACTGCATTTTTGTGACTTAGACATGTGTAGCCCACCCCACTCTATATCTAAATCAACATTTGAATCAAACATATCATCATCATCAACAGAATTTTCACAGTCACTATCATCAAATTTTTCTGACAAATCTGAATCTGATCCCATAGATTGTTCATCATCATCATCAGAATCAAGTTCATCAAATATGAAATCAGTTGCATGCATTTTCTCACCCACATCAACCCCTACATCTGCCTCTGCCCTATCAACACTATCACCTGCCTCTACCCTATCAACATTATCACATACCTCTACCCTATCAACATTATCACCAACAAAGTTTAAGGCTTCATGAACAGTTGGAAAACTCTGAAAGCTACTTTCAAGAACAATTGATTGAATATTCTCTGCATGTTCTACAAAAACCCCCACCATTCTATATTCATCAGCAAAAATTTACCACATTAATAGCATCAATGTCATTCATAATTGGGTAAGCATCACTGCAATCATTAACACCACCTTTACTGCAATGAAAAGCAATGAATTTACTCAAACCTATGTCTGCAGCCATTAAATTTAACTCTTTCAGTGACATCCTCATCAATGTGGCTGATCTTGCCATCCAAATACACCTTCTTGCCCAGGTCAGCAAACCTCCCAGAATGATGAAGTGTAATGGTGTAGTGCTCAGAATTAGAACCTGTCAAGATAATGTTGTGATCAAAATAAGACTTATATAAAAACAAAACCCTAAAAAGCACCCACTTTAATAATGGAAAACAACTCAATTTCTAAAACAGTAAAGAGTCCTCTTTTGTGGGGACAAGGGTTCACGGGTAAGACTTCAATACACTCACCAACCAATTACTTTAACCATTAAAACACTACTTTGTGGGGACCGAAGGAAAAAACTATAAATAGACAAAAATCCTTTCAAAAAAAAAAAAACCACGCCCAGAAAATTTCGAGTTTGAATTATTTTCGGCCCGTACAAGAAAACACACGGACTTACCATAATCAGGAGCATCTTCTTCTCGTATTTTCCAACCCATTGCACCGATAATGTGAATTTATGGATTTCAATGTGAGTTATTGACTGAACGCAATTTAGGGAGTTGGGGAGTTTGGAGAGCTTCGTTTCTCAGTAAACCCTAATTGTAATGAAATTGGGAATTTGGTTGGGCTCTCACGCGTCTAAGGTTTTGAGCGGGGGGAAGGAAGGCTGAAAAGACGCATTTACTCTTCAACATACGCGTGTGTGTCACCTTCCGCCAGAAAATTCGCCGAAAAATGAACTCAGGAGGTAAAGTGAAACTTTCTTATAGTTCGGGAGGCAAGTTGCACCAAAAAAAAGTTCAGAAGGTGAAGTGTAAAAACGCCCTAAGTTCAGGAGGCAAAAAAAAAAATTCTCAAGTCTTGAGGTATTTAATTGAGATTTCTAATGAATTATTAAATGTCCATAAAAGTCTCAAGGTATTCATTTGAGATATTTTGAGTTCTTAAATTGTCATGGGGTATTTAAAAAGTCAAATACTCTTAGGATTTGTAATTTGACTGTATTTTCCTAAACTTATAAGTTAATTATATATACCAAATCCCACTACCAAATCTCATTTTTAAACATGAGATTTCACAAAACTTTTATAAACTCCCAACAAATATGTAAAATCAATAAAAATAAAAAAAAATCCATACAAATATTATAGTGAAATAAATCTTAAAATGTCTCTAAAAGTTCCAAATGAATACACCTCCCTAAATAAATTGGCTATACCACATAAAGTCATATAACCAAAATAATATTAAACTGAACAAATAAATTAAGAGAAAAGTTTTTTTTTTGCCGTCCAAACTTTACTCAATTTGACACTGTCTCCTAATCTTTTTTTTCGTACCTTTGCCTCCTGAACTATGATTTTTTTTTTTTTAGTTTACCTCCTTGAGCCATTTTTCAGCGGGAAATGTTGTTGGAATTGTTTCCGGCGGATGGTTTTTGCACAATTGAAGGGCAAAGTCTTTTTTACATATGACTCTTCTTCAAGGTATGCTGGAATATTGTGCAAGGAAGAAGGATTTTGCATTCGATTATGCAAGAACAACTCCCGAAAATAATTTTCAGCAATAATTTCTGCCGGAAAATGTCTCAAGAAGGTAAAGTGTAAAAAATGCACAGTTCAGGAGGCAAAGTGTATGAAAAAAATATTAGGAGGCAAAGTGTCAAATTGAGTGAAGCTTGGGAGACAAATGAAACTTCTCTAATATTAAACTAAATCAACCAACTAAACCATGATAAATATAGCAAATAGCCCAAACAAAACATATAACCACATAACCAAATAAACTTACTAGACCACACCAAGTAAACCATATTAGACCATACAAAATGCCAGTCCCCCACATTCTAAACCATATCAAACCAAGTAAATTAGCTAGACCATATAAACCAAATAATCTAGCTAACCCATGTAATCCAATTAAACCAAATAATATTAAACTGAAAAATAATATTAAATTAAATTAACCAACTAAACTATTTCAAACTAAATAAACCATATTAAATCACATGAATCAGCTAGTCTCCCATGTTCTAGCTAATTGAAATAAAAAATCAAGTAAGGTAGATAAAGGAAATAAGGAACCATCTTTTTTATGAGATTTAAACGAGCGTACCTGACATGCAGTCATGTTTATGCCAAAGGAAAATCTTACCTATTCTCGAATATCCAAACACATGACCTCTTTACCTTCAGGTAGCAAAACTTCATGATCACCTCCCTTTAAATGTTTGGATGCGCCGCCCGTCACACTTATTCATACTCAAACATGTCATATCACAATATATCATATCCCCGACCTAAAAGTAATGCACCGTATAAAAACCATATATTATCCTCAACCTAAAAAAGTGTTGGCCCATTCCTGACCTATCGTCTCATCCTTCAATACGACTTAAATCAAGTTTGAGACTCTTCTAAACCACAACCATTTAAATCGACTCAAATAAACCTTATGAAACCAAGTAAACCGTATCCACTAAACCATACCAAATAATCTAAAATCTATAAACAAAATAGACTCAAATAAAATAAATTAGCTAACCCATATAATCTAAATAAACCAAATAACATTACCGAACAAATAATATTACACCAAACTAACCAAGTAAATCATGGTAAATAAACCATATAACCATATTAATCCAAATAAAACACATTAAAATATATCTATATCTTCCAGAGAGCTTAAGAAATCATATTACAGAGAGTTTAAGAAATCAAATAAGTCCCTTCAGCCAAGAATTAAACCACATAGAATCAAATAAACCACATACGTATGTCCTCATAGAATTAAACCACGTAAAATCAAATATGTCCCTTCAACCAAGAATTAAACCACACGCGCATATCCCCATCTAAACACACCAATCATCACCATTGTTACCCATGATTGGTGTAATATGCCTGACCCCCCATATTTCCAGTTTAAAATAAAGGAAAATAAATACTTATCTTGATTTTTGATGCCTCCGTAATTTAAGGTCCTTTGATCAATTGGTTTGGAACTCACATATTTCTCTCAATCACTCGATGTCACTCGTATTCCCATATACGATGCCATTTGATGCAATCAAAAAGACTGTCTCACCAAGAAGATAGGTCGTTGACCTCCGAACTGCTTTCTCCGACCCGAGCAACTTACAAAACGACATCTAAGTCGGACAACTCCGCCGTAGGCCCTTCGATGCTTAAGTAAGTAACTTTTATAGTGATAAATGAGAGTTCAAAAGTAGGAATAATCAACTTAGAATAGAAGTGAGGCATGTGTCTCTTTATATAGACAAGAGACATACTTCCAATATAGGGTTTTCATCCCCTATTCACTTCATAATTCCATAAATAACCCACCAATTTAGAATTAGAATTAGAATTTCTCCTTTATGCTAAGTTATCATAATTATTAGAACTCTCATATTTTATTAAGTTACCATTTAATACCTTCAACCCACCGGGGCTCATACCATACCAGCCCGCCGGGGCCTATACCATACCAACTCGTATAAAGCTCAGCTCTTCCAGTCGACTTGATTTAGAAGCATTAATACCCTTTCACTTTATAGAAGTTCGATAATCCCTTTAAAGATTTCGCTTCTCCAACCTAACTCGGCATGCATACTGACCTAAATATTTGATGTTGTATCACTGTATAATGACGTTTTTGTCACAATGCTAATGTTTATACTATTTTTTATTTAATTGGGTGAAACTATTAAGAGTCAGAGTGATATTAGCATTGTCCTTTATATGAGTAGATCAGTAGGTTTTTATATAGTCTCACATTTTTTTACTTATACATTGAACTTCTCAATTGATTAAATGTGTAATTGAAATACTACTCGGTCTTTGACTTTCCCTATTGTGTAATCTTTTCTTTTCATTGAGATAATTAAATATACTGTTTTTTTATATTTTAAAAAAATATAGCCCTTTTTTCATAGGAATAGTGAGTATACTTTAAATTTGTCATTTACATAGTTCCTCTCATTAATATAATTTGATATTACATTATATTAATTACCTATGCATAGAAATTATTGATATACAAGTGTATGCAAGTAAAAGTAATGTAAAATTTAATATTTAAACTAAATTATCTATGTATCTATATGTTATTAACCATAAAACTATTAACATGAGACATAGTATTTCAAGATAATTATTTCAACTACGTACCCTCATAAATAAAAATGATGATATAAGCAAAACATCATTTTTTTTTTAAGCAAAAAAATATATTAATATACTAGATATAAAGAAAATTTGAACTTTACTAGCAAGTTAGTCCATAGGAGGGACATTTTGGGTGACAAATTATTAGGTACACCCGAGTTTATGTTTTACCATACATTTGAGTGGAAAGAACAAATTTAATGTGATAAATATTTATCTATGTCAAAATAAAATTTTATATTTAATTGTTATTGGTTCACTCCGAAATATTTACCACTGCGATCAGCTGCGCACCTCCCCGAATTGGCTGACCACACAAAAAATAGATAGAAAGGGACCACCGGGGTAATTCCGGCGAACCCACTTCAATGCTCAAGTTATTCGGAATATGAATTCAGGAAGAATGAATAACAAATCATAATTAATTTTAACGCGAACTCCCTAGTTATACTTATACTATGGGTCAGTTGAGATTTCCGGGAATCTCGGGCTGTTACAGCTTATTCAGATAATTCCGAGTGCTCGGCTCTGCTGGAACAAGCTAACCTACACTCACCATTTGTTAAGAACAGAGCTGAGCCTTCCATACTATCTCTTATGTCCAAGAAGCAATTTCATTTCAACTTAAGTCCAGAAAAGGAGCTAATCCTCCCTCTCGTGTGAACAGTTTAGGATTTTCCTCCTCTTTCATGGCATTAGCTGAGCGCTTCCCCAACCATTTCAACTTCTCCTCCTACCGATGGCGACTGACTTAATGTACTTCCTATTCAGTTTATCCCCAATAGTTGACCTCTATTTGCATGCGGCGATTGGGACCCATTTTCATAGCCCCATGTGAACTTGGCTCATCGAGTTTCTTTGGACTGAATTTACTACCGGGTCGGCTCTCATGCAACTTTGTATCTTCTTTGGTCACCCCACCTCAGGCCTATCTAGGATATTTTTAGGCCTTATCAGTTATATAAATTTTCATCTATATTGTGATAAATATATATTTATGAATGCGTAACAGCTACAAAAAATGGTCATATTCGTTGTGATAAAAATATTCATGTCTGTTTTGAAAAATGTTTATGTTCATTGTGATAAAATCAATTTTCATTATCGTAAATGTATATATTTTTTAATCATCTCCAATATGGTAAAATTTCTTATTATATAGATGAACACGTAACAGAGGTACGGTCGGTCATAAAAATGTACATGTTTATTATATTAATATTTATGTTAAAGTGCATGGTATAATTAGAGGTGTTCAACAGTTTGGCCAAACCGCCAGTTCGAACCAGCGGTCAATGGTTTGGTTAACCAATGACCACACTTCGATCCGGAACCAAAACCGAAACTGCCAATAAGGTGGTTCATTTCAGGTTTGAGCTTTTTTTTAACTGTGAACCGGCGGATCAAACTGTCGGTTTGTCTTCTTTTTCTTTGTACACTTATAAAACATTTGTTCTAAGTCATATTTTAACACCAAACTCGTTCGATATTTTGAATTGGTGGTCAACAAGAAAAATACTTTATCTTATAAGTAATAACCCCATGATCGCGATGGAGATATTAGTCATTGTTGGATCTAGCAGCAATTCGATAAACTGATGATAACTTATATCATTCGCCCTCTCTATAGTAGGTAAGATTCGAGGAAACTATGTGCACTTTGATTTTAAGGTGCGGAGTTACAACTTAATATATAACTTATTTCAATTGTTTAAAGTAATAATTTCAGATTTTAAATTCGAGTATTTAAAAATTATTCATTCTCACCCATTTCATAGTTTATAAATCACGTATGCTTCTCATATATATAATTACTTGAAATTAAAATTTCAGATTTTAACTTCAAATATTTGAAGATATTTCAGGTCCAATTATTTTATTTTTTTAATTTATTAAAAGTATTATTTCTATTTTTTCACTTAAATTCAGAATTTCAAGTATACTAATTTTTTTTTAAAACTTCAAATATTTTAAATGGTTCAATCTCAATTTCTTTTTAATTAATTCAAAATTTTAAAGTGTTATTTCTATTTTCTCACTAACCTCATATTTAAAAGAAATTATAATAATATAAAAAAATTACTTCAAAAATTTCAAATCTTTTAATAAAATCTTCTTATTTTAACTTCTAATATTTTAAATAGTTCAATTTTATTTTATTTTTTTGAGTTAACTCAAAGTGTTATTTCTATTTTCTCACTTAACCTCATTTTTTTTAATAAATGAAAATAAAAATAGGAAAAAATCAATAAATATGAATTTAAAATTTTAAAAATTATAAAATAAAAAAGGACATATCGGCCAAACCGAACCGATGGCAACCGGCGGTTTACAAACCTCTGACAACCGGCCGATTTTACGATTCGATTATAATTTGTCATTTTTTGACAAATCGGAGAATTGTGGACCGCCGGTTTACAACCATTGAGCATGTATAGATATAACTAGTATTGTACCCGTGCGTTGCACGATAATTTTTTATTTTATTTTATTTAAAATAAAAAGAATTATTTAAAATGTATTAAAATATTTAAATAAGCAATTGTATATATATATACTTAAATTATATATATCTCTTATATTTCGTTAAGAACCATCACTGGTTCTCACACCAGAGATGGTTTTACCATAACTGCTCCCTATATATAAATCATCTAAATATTATTTAAAGATCGAATAGTATTCAAAATGATATAACCTAATTCATAAAAGGATTGTTATTAGACGAAATATACTTTACAAATTATGATAAATTTCTTTATACACAACATTTTTAGTTTTGTTAACATGTTTATTCTCATCATCGTCGATCAATATTTATAAACCTATACGATTGGTCACCCTTGATATAGCAACGTATAACTGACCATGGCTTAAAACAGGCTTCTTCAGGAAAATTCCAACGTGAGAGAGATATTGTCCTTAAATTTTGTTGATCAGCATAGCATATGACACGATCAGAGGAAAATATCATTGTTGGAACTTGAAAGGGAACCTCGAATTGGATGGTGTGACAGTCATTCTAAGGATTAACAACAATTCACTTGCATTGTTTCCTTGAAAAATATTAGCCTATACAATATGACCGTCAAGTAAACAACTAACATTACACAACACAAGGGAATGATTGATATTTTTCAACAACATGAGTGGAATTCTAATTTTTAGTTTTAGCTCATAGAGGCAATCCATAACATTTAATGGTATTTAGAAACTCTAGTGAGTAAACGTCRTACAATYTGTCAATGTTTGAGTCAGATATGCATGCATTATCAGAGCTAAGATATACTTCACATTCCCCCTTTAATTTTATGACATCATATATTTATTAATCAAATCGACGACATCAAGTGTTGGGGAWAGAYTAMCCCGACCCTCCAAATAAGCGAAACATTCAGCAGTTTTTCCAAATTGTGGATATGTACTCGCCACAATTGACAGAACATGGTCTCCATCATCTTTCAATAATAGATAACTTAGATTTCAATTTAAACGATACCATCATTTGGTCCTCCAACTATTACATCTCTTATACTATTTATCAAGTTGAAAACATTCTTTAACTTGATACAATTGGGATCTGCATTGTGATTTTGCAGCACCACATTCTTGGTCTACTTCAAAACTATGTAATGAGTCCATATATGCGAATATTTGATCACTGTGTGAACTATGTCTGGTCTAGTACTTTCTGGAATAACCGACAAAATTTGATGAAAATCTCTACCATGAATTATTATTTTGTTACCGAATAGAAGCTGTGTATTAGAATTATTTTGCAATGTCATCACATTTTTCAATGTTTTGTCCGGATTTTCAAAATAATGGTTATGCATCATTGGAGTTTCATCCCAAATAATGAGATGCGCATCCACCATTAATTTTGAAAGTGGAGTACCAGTAATGATCGAAATCTTAGTGGATATGTTTCAACCCAAAAAGTGAACAACATCGAGAACACCTAGAATCTCGAACACCTTCCTGATCTGCACCACAAACAAGAGTTAGAAAGGACCACCGGTGGTTTTCCGGTGGAAACCTCTCTGATGCTTAAGTCAGTAAGCGTTTGAGGTGTTTTTCCAGAAA
>BMAC01000079.1:105935-121581 GCA_014905375.1 Phtheirospermum japonicum
GTATTTTGGACATATATCAACGTTTACAAAGAGCACTACATTGTTCTTTAGAAAGCACAATAGATTAAGAAAAAAAACACTACGATTGTATACAAAAAAGCATCGCAAATTTCGTCTATAAACTGCAAATTCAAAAATTTGAAATGAAACTCAAATCTTCAACAAAACATAACTTTTTCAAATTTTATTCGTTTTGAATGAAATATATATCAAATTAATCACATTCTCAAGATCTACAATTTAAGATACATATTGCATGTTTTAAAACGTAAAAAATATATATATATAATTAAATTAAAAAAATTGAAATGATTTTAGCACTACGGAGTTCTCATTTTAACCCAATCCTATATATATAGATAGATGGATAGATAGATATAATATACACTCTTGTATACGTAATCATAGCTGATCTTTAGTTCAGTTGGGCCGTAGCTAGTGATTATTATTACTGGGCTTATGATTTCATGACAAGTGAAGAAATATTATGGAGTTGAGCTTTAAAATAGATCTGTCGGTCTAAATGGACGTAGTAGTTTCTCGTGCATTGGTACTGGGCCACCTGCCTTGGAACAGATACAATAATAATTAGGCCCTGGCTTGGAAGAAATAATAATAATAATAATAATAATAATAATAATAATAATAATAATATTTTGTTGCTCAAATTGTCTATTGGTTAAAATAATAATAATAATAATAATCTTTTGTTAGGTTAAAACGCGTATTATATCCATGTAATATCTGTACATGTAATAATTGATTTTTCTTTTTTTTAACAAATCCTGAACTTGTTGAAATGTATATTTTCTTGATATGTATAAGCACGTTTTACACATATCGCTTATAATACATGAGGAATAGTACTCTATATTAATTTTAAAAAATAGATTTTTATAAAAAATTAAGATTTCTTAAAATTTTAAAAATATACAAATACCCAAAAGTATGTTAAATTATAAAAGTATTAGTTAATACTAAAGAATCATTTATAAACACATTTTCCTAGTAATCAAATGTTTTATTTACTTAGAATTATCAGATTAAATAGGATTCTCACATTTAAATAAAAATTACTTATAATTTTCAATTAGGTGCTACTATTATATAAACTAATTAAGACTATGTGATTATTTTTTGTTAATATTATAAGAAAAGTAACATTTCAAAATAGTAATAAATAATATAGTAATCATTTACAAAAGTATTTTAAAATAGATGGAATTATGAAATTTTTAAAATTATTTTTCAATATGTATTTTTACTAAAATAAGCACAATATATTTAAAAAAAAAAACACTAAAATAAGACATATTTTTACTTTCGTATAATTTAACTAGGCTCAAAAGAAAGAAAGAAAACAGTTATCCTATAAACTCAAACTTACGGTGGCCAAAACCATAAAACATAGCTGTCCTTGTTTCAATTGTAATTAATGGTTAATTGCAAAAATGACCTTTGAGATTTAGAATTACTAAATAATCCGATCAACTCTTAAATTGCATACTAGTCATAGTTTCCCAGTGGCAACGTTAATCGGATAACGTTGCAATGAATTTTCCACACCATGTAAATATTCAGCAAACTTAGCAACAGGGAACAATAATTGATGATTTTAAAGTGGCGACACGTCATCAATTGCGGCCCTGATTATGATAGGTGAATATATCCACAAATTTGTCAACCACGGTTGATGTTTTCTTGTATATTTTAAAAATTAAAAACTCATTTATTTTTAAAAGTATGGTTTTAACAGACCGTTGTTTATATAAGCATGATTGATAAGTAAATCAGAAAACAAAATTACTATGAAATGAATGGAAATGAGTTTACAAATATAAAACTCATTTTTGTTTTAATAATTTAGACCCAAGAGCCGTTTAATTCAAAGACACGTTTGTTTATTGATAAAATGTGATTTTATATGCATCTAATCATATTTTATGATTGGTTATATTATATTTGACTTCATTAATCTCATTTTATGTTATTGATTTCAAGCATTTTGAATGAGATTACATTTTACTCGTTCTGCATAAATTTATGATGAATTCTCGGTATTAACCAATACTGAGCAATACGCATAACGCGAACCATGATATATTGGAGTTATGAAGTATAGGTGGCCGAAAAACGAGATTGAAAGGCGTAAAAGTGGGACGAGAGCAAAGAAATTGATGCCCTGCACAGACGTGAACAACGAGGTCGTACAACCATGATACTGGCGCCCAGGCGCCTATGCCCGTGCAACATTGTGGAAATCGGGCAGAAAAGACATGCACGGTCAGGTCGCACAAATTTGACTTAGTTGTGGTTGTGTGAGTCGGTCGTGCGACGCTTGTTGGGCTTGCTAAGGCCTTGTTTGGTCTAAGACTGCGAATACTCGGATTGGGATTTCGAATCTCAAACCCCGTTTGTTCTACGACTCTAATTTTCAATTCACATCCAATCATTTCTTACACCTAACCCATACTCATCTCTTTTATCACATCATCATTATATTTAAAATATTACTAAATACAATATAATCCACTTTTTAGACATGATTTGACATTAAAAATAATATAAAAATACATTATCATCCACTTGCCAGACATGATTTGACATCTACAGTAAAAAGTAAAGGATTCTAAATCTTATAACAAACAAAAATTCTTACTATTTATAGGATTATGAATACTCAAGATTCTGAATACCGAAATTCAGAATCCCAACGAAACTCATTCCAAATTTGTGTGAAAAGTCATTTTCATAAATTTGTGTGATTTGGAGCACTATAAAAGGCCCTAGGGCGTCCTAAACATGTGATATTCAAATATGATGACCATTAAACACGAACATGAGATAATTAACACATTCGAGCGAGTTCAAAACGAGGATTGACGACGAGCGAGTCCAAGATGGAGCGCGAGTTTCACAAAGATTTCTATATCTTCTTCCTCCATATTTTCTCGCATTGTTCCTTAGTTTTGAACTTGTTCGGTTATAATTTGTCTATGAATTAAAATTACACCATGTCCCCCTAACTTTTTCGATTCGGTAATATCAGAGTAGATTGTTATCGATGCTATATGACGATATTTTTCGATTGAGTTTATATCATGGAAACCCTTGTTGTTGTGAAATATCTTGCTAGGGGTAATTTGGCTTTTCGTGAAGATAAAGAAAATATTTATCAAAATAATAATGGTAATTTCTTGGGTTTATTGGAACTAATTGCAAAACTTAGTTTGTTATGCAAGAGTATTCTAGATGTATTCAAAACAAGGAGATTAATTATCATTACCTAAGTCATAAGATTCAAAATGATTTGATTTCAATACTAGCTTCTAAAGTAAGAAGTGCTATAATTGAGGAAATAAAGAGGTAAAGTAATTTTCTAATTCGATGTGTTGATATGTCAAGTTGCCCAATAAAGGGTAGAGGAATATTTCATTCACATCTTAAAAGTGGTTGATATTTCTGGATTAGGGCTTTCAATGAACTAAAATCTGCTTTGGAATCAATGGAGCTTGATATTGATAATGTAAGGGGACAGGGTTATGACAATGGTTCTGATGAAAGAAAAAAATCAAGGTGTAAAAAGGAGATTTCTTGAAATCAATCCAAGAGCATTTTATATGCCATGTGCTTGTCATTATCTTAATTTAACAATATGTGATATGTCAAATTCTTGTATTAATGTTTATATACTTTATTTTGTTAGTTCTACAAAAAGATGGGATATTTTCAAAGATCATCTTCATCACTTGACTTAAAGTCATTATCACCAACACGATGGGAAAGCCATATTAATAGTATTACATCTATAATAACTCAGCCTAATGAGATAAGAGAAACTCTGTTTGAGTTATCAAGAGTCTGTGAAGATACCAAAACTAAGAGTGAGACGGAGTCTTTAGCGTCTCATGAACTTGAGAATCTTGAATTTTTGTTTGGCATGACTATATGGCATAATATCTTGAATAAAATTAATTTGATTAATAAGAAATTACAATTTGAAGATATGCAAATTGATGCCGCAATAAGTATTTTGAAAATTTTAATTTCTTATTTTGAAAATTATAGGGAGGAAGGTTTTCAATCGAAAATGTCATTAGCCAAAGAACTTGCATTTAAAATGGAAATTGATGTCTTTCCTCAAAAGCGTAAGATTCAGAGATAATTTGATGAAAATTGTCATAAAGAGATTTCGTTGTCTCCTTAAGAGTCTTTTAGAGCTAATTATTTTATTGTTGTAGTGGATATTGCTATTTTATCTTTAAAGAGTATATTTGAACAATTAGAAGTTTTTGAAGGTATATTTGGCTTTTTGTTAATTATAAGTTGTTTTCATTTAATGAGAATAGATTGCATGAATGTTGTGTTAAACTTAAAGATACCCTAAAACATAATGATACAATTGAGATTGATGTTAATGATTCTGAATTGCAAGTGCTACAAGCGTGTTTGGCAACAGAAATAAATTAAGTCATTGAAGTTCTTGAGTTTGTTAAGATCTCAAACTGTTTTTCTAATATTTGTAGTGCATATCGAATCTTGTTAACTATACCGGTAACTATAGCATTTGCAAAGAGAAGTTTCTCAAGACTAGAATTGATAAAATCATATTTATGTTCAACTATGTCACAAAAAAGATTAAATGGGTTAGCAATTTTATGCATTGAAAATGAGATATTAGTAAAACTTGATTTTGAAGACTTTCTTGATGATTTTGCTTCTCAAAATGCTACAAGATCTAGTATATTTTATACTTATTTCTTCTTGTTTGTTTGTAGTGCTTCAAGACTTGGAATGATGAAAATGATCATTGGCCGGGTGGGATTCTTCAGCGAAACAACATTGCACGAGATGAAGGAATTTCAAGACTTGTGTGTAATTAGTTCGAACCAATAAGTCAGTTTTTGAGTTCTATTTATTTGTTTATGTTGTTAGGGGGAAAATGATTTTTTTTCATTGTAGTATGAATTCAACCAAGTTGGAGGGTTTTTTTTCCCCTTAGAGGTATAAAATGCTATTGTTTCATAAAAAAAAAAAAACAAAAAAATAAAAACAAACAAACGAGGACCCCTTTTTTTTCCTTTTTGCCATGGGCCCCCAAAAGTTCAGAGATGGCCCTGGTGCCGTGTACTGTTATGTTGTTTTTCTTTTTCTTTTTTAAGATCCTTTGTTTGTTTTTTTCCTAGTTTTGCTCCTTTTTTTTGTTGTTGTTTTTGTTTTGTCATTTTTTTTAATGTGTTTTCTTTTTGCTTGGTGGTGGAAATTTTAGATTGTGGGCTAAAGTAGGCGAAGTGTTTTTGTTGTATCGCAACGTGTTCGGCGTTTAGTGGATTAGTTAGTTCCCTCTGTTGGGGAGGTCGGAGTCTTATCGAGTAGGAGTGGCTAGTCTCCCTTGCGGAGTGTCAATCACTTCTAAACTAATGTGTGTATTAACACTGTGAGGCTCTTTTAAAAGTGTAAAACAGTTATATTTTATACAAGATTTTTAAGTTTAATGTTAAGTTCTATAGTTTAGAAAAAAGAAAAAAAAAAAACACATCTTTATTAAATAGTATGTTTGTCCCCTGCGCGGACTAAAAACTTGGTGAAGAGTCAAATTAGAGGATTAATTGAAAGTATTGTCTCAAATTAAGGCGAGTTGCATGTATAGGGACCACCCTTGACACAATTGCAAGATTGTGATTGAACTTATCAATAACTTATAAAGTGCTGAATGTAGGGCACATGCAAATTGCGACTCAAGTGGATAATTAGTTACCACTTTCATTTTTAGAAAGCAACGCAACTGGGCAAATACATTAAGAACGATAATTTTACACTAAAAAGGCATGTACAAATGAAAATTATTAAATGCCCAAGTGAGTCGCCACAACTAGTACCCACCAATTCATTAATGCATACGACTAAGGTATATCCATTATTCAGCAAGATACATTGGCCTTTGGGTATTCACTAAAAGCCCCTTGTTTAAGCAACACTACCGGCATCTATAATTGAGCTTAATTAAGATTACAATTGAGTAATACTTATTTATGGGGGGGGGGGGGGGTTGACTTCTCGGGCGTTTATTTTTAATTGCCCGCCCAGTTGACTACGTAAATTGCAATAATATCAAATTGCTTAAACTTGATCGGAGATCAAACTTCAAACTCCAACTCAGTAATTATTTTGGTTATCTTGGTGCTAACAAAATGCACAAAAGTATAACTATTTATTGAAGAGTATGGGTCCTCGTTCACAGAGTACAACTGTTAAAGAATTCTATCGTTAGATTGATTTACGACAGAGTAGAAAGAGAGAGAGATGTTAAGAGTAAAACAAACTCTTAAAATTGTGGACAATGTGCTGCCGTCCCCGTTTGGTCCTTCCAGAGATTTTATTTCACCCAATGGGCCCATATTCATGTGTATTTTGGGCCCCGCCCACATGTCTTGGCAAGTTACTTGAATAAGCTGCGACTCTGGTTCTAATGAGTTCCTCTGCTCATTATTTTATTATAAAATTTTTAATTTGTTCCTAATACTAATATAATACTACGTACTGGTGATTTTTTTTTCCAATTAGAGTAATAATTGCTGACTTTTACGAAACGCAAAGCTCATATAAGCCTCAGGAAATTGTAATACTATTACTTACTACTACAATTACTACAATCACGCCTTTTACAAATATGACACTTGACAAATGTCAGGCACTTTTTTTTAAGTATAATGCAATATTATACTAATAAATTACACGACATGGAGGTAACGATTTTGACATAGCTATTTAATAAAAACTAGCAAAACAATTGTTATTAGTATAACCATTTGACATAGCCGTTTGTTTTATATCTTCAAATGAATTACTTTTAGACCTTTACTATCTGAAAATCTCAAATTTCTACTCCCTTTTGGTTAGAGAGTAGTAAACATGAAATGTTTTCGCCTCTCTAAAAACTGGAAATTTTGAATAAAGTGTTATTTAACACTTTCTTTTCTTAATACCCACAAAAGGTCACTATTTGACGGTTTGGGATTTTAATTTATATCAGCAGATATAAGTTATTTATATTTGATGTGGTCTACCAATTTAAAAATCGCTAACACCTTTTATGTCAAATCAATAAAATATCATTTGACTAATGATAATAATAGATCTCACAAATTATTACATCTATGTTAAAATATTCTTATTATTACCTATAAATTGTTCTTTTGAAACTACTATCATAGTATTAAGATAAGATAAGATAAGATAAATTTTAATAATCAGGTTTTCTTATACATAGATAATTGTGAGTAGATGTAATAATCATGTCGCTATATAATTCAATTTCATGAATTTTGTCCGCCCAAAAAAGTCAATATCTTACTACATAGTCAATATATATAATATTTTATTCACTCAATTATTTTGATTTGAAAATTAATGGCTCCAGAGTTACTTCTTCGCATGTTTATTTCCATAATATACATATTAATATTTCATCTATGTATAATTAGTTTAACACTAACATGTTACGCGGAATTTGAAAAAAAATAATATTTATTAAGAAATATTAAAAGAATAATATTAAAAAAATTACATATATATCGTAATATTATTTTTCTATTTACAAAAAAATTATTTTTCAAAATAAATAATTTTTACACATATCGTAGCATTATTTGTTACTGGTTTCACAATAAATTATTTTTTATTATTTTTATTCGAAAATTACGAAATTAGTTGTAAGACATAGCAAAATATCCTATACTTAAAAAGAAACTTGTAGAAAATTGAGTTTGTAAAAATATAAAACATAAAACACCCGCATGTCGCATGTAAATATGTGATATAAAAAATTAGAATATATAAAACACTGATAATTCTATTAAAAACGACGTATATCTAACTTTTAGTATATGTAATATTATTTTATTATTATATTTTATTTCTTTTTTTTTCGCGTAAGACATTAATTTGTTCATATATATATATAATGTGTTTATCAATGCATTTTATTCGAATTAGATAAGGAAATTTAGAATATATTTAATATTTATTTTTCTAGGTGTAATAGTTTGTTATTATTAGTTTTTGTTGTTGTTGTTTCTCTTTTTTTTAGCGTAAAAATAGTTTTTTCATATAAATTTTTAATGTTATTCTTAATGCATTATATTAGGATTAGATATTCATATTTAAGTTTATATTTTATATATGTTTCTCTTTTGTAATAGTTTTATATAACTCGTATTTTTCTTAAATAGAATATTTGAAATTCTAAAAATAAATTTATTTCAAGTTTTATTACAAATAAAAATTAATTCAACTTATATAGATTTTTTCTAATTAAATATGACTTATTTATTTTTTTATATTAGTACAATAAAAGTAATTGAATAGGCAAAATATGGTAAAGAATATATTGAATTAGGAAACATATAGCAAAAAAAAAATTAAATAAGAAAGAATATAATAATATAAAAATATTAAATTAGGTAAAAACATATAAAGGAAAAATATTAAATTAGATAGATATTAGGTTCGGTGACATTAAAGTAACAAAGTTCTTTCCAAAGCTAACAAAACATGAAAAATAGACACATAAGATTGGAGGATTTTGCATTAATATATAGGGGAGATGTTTAAAATTTTAAATATCACAACGCGCTAAATTTGGCACAAAGAGTTCAATTTGAAGTCATTTTACTTTGACAAAACTTGCCTAGTTAATCTTACTCAATTATTTTTGTAAGGTTTTTACAAGAATTATACTACTATTAATTTATATTCACTTTTCTCTACCAATAATCAATTAAAATGTATATTTTTAAATAAACAATCAATGCACTAATGATTCACATTTTGCCGTAAAACTCAATATTCATTCATTTACATAACTCTAATTATCAATTATATTTAATTAGTATTATACTATAATTTCATAATTATAACACAATTTCTCTTTTTAAATCTCAAACTATATCATATTTTTTATATTTGTTTCATACACTTACTGGAATATTTTCATATTTGTTCCATTATATTGGTCACATTCCAAAAAAGGTATGTGATGTTGGCCATCAGCAAACAACGTCTGCTAAATTGACCAACATATCAAAAAATGCCCAAAAAAAGTCCGATCGGGCTTTTCTGCTAACGTGGCGTGATCAATATTTCTAATCATTTTTCTTTAATTTTAATCATTAAGTTAAAAGTGGGGCAAATTCATTTTGATTCATTATATTGACCATATTTCAGAAAAGGTACGTGACATTGACCATCCTCAAACCACATCTGTTAAGTTGGCCAATTGATCAAGAAATATTCAAAAAGAGTCCGATCGATGTTTTTTGGTGATTTGGTATTATTCTATATTTTCTTATCAATTTCTATAATTATAAAAACTAAATTAAAGACAAAAATTGTTTTGCTCTCCCTTTTCTTTTTCTGTTTTCTTTTATCTTTCCGTAAATCTAATTAATAAAATTTTAATCAATAAATAATTAATATAAATTATTTTTAAATATAAAATATAATATAAATATTAAAAGATTTTATAATAAACATAGAAATCTCGAAAATCATTTATAAGAGATTTTCGCATATAAATTTTATAATATTTTAAGACTCATTTTATATTTTTATATTATCTTCAAGTTTATTAGTTTTTTTAATTAAAATTTTAATAACAAAAAATCATGTAAAATATTATATTAATTTTATAACTTTTTAAAATTTATTTTATGTATACATATTTATCACTGGTTTTTTTTTATTTCCTATTAATTAAGATTTTATTAATTTGATTAACAGAAAAAAGAAAATAAAAAAAATAAGTTTTTGTCATCAATTTAATATTTAAATTAAAGAAAAACGATATAACTAATATGGAATCATATGAAAAAAAAACCTGATAAAGCTTTTTTGAACCTTTTTTGATAAATTGGTTAACTTAACAGATATGATTTGACGATGATCAAATGCAAGTATCTTTTCTGGAATGTTACCATAATGGACCAAAATGAAAAATTTTCCAATTTTTTATTTTCAGTTTAATATTTAAAATTAAAGAAACATGATAATTATTTGATAATGACCAACATCACGTACTTTTATGTAATGTGGCTAATATAGTGAACCAAAAATGTAATTTTCCATACATTTACTTATGTGCTTCTATTTAATACACTTTGTTATCAATAATGAATAAGTTATTAATATTTAAATATATATATATAATTAATTTAATATAGATAATGAATAAGTTGTGCACGCTGTCTCGGACTTAGAGTCTCTACTAGTGCGACCTTAACTCCTTTCAACCCCGTGCGGTAGCTAAGAAAGATGGTGTGGGCGAGAAAACGAAAGCAAACATTGGGTTTGTTGGGTGTTTAAAAATGAGGAGCTCAACCCCTATTTATAGTTGTTCCATCTCCTCAAATGTAACTCTCTCTAGGGAAAACTACAAAAGTCCTAGCACCATCTCCTTAATTGGAAGGATCTAGAACGACCCACACTATTCTACTCAGGTGAACTCTAGACAACTTTCTAGAGCTCTCTATACATTGACTCAATATTTACACGACTCATCTAGAGAGTTTTACCATTCTATAGGCACAACTATTATTTACAAGCATTAACCAAGGCATATTTTAGGAAATTCTAGAATATTCCGATCCCGTCTAAGCCTCTTCAAGGCATATCTTTGTTCCCAAATTCGTCGTTTTAATGAAGATCTCTCTAACACGATATCTCCATTAAGTCAATTAATATGAGTCATCTTGAAATATAATCAAATCAACCTCAATGGACTTGGGTTGTTAGTTCAATTAGTTAATACGGAAAGTTAATTGTTGGAACAACGAATGTGGATCAACAAAATATACTTGTGATCAATTATATCAATTCAAAATCTACTTTCCTGTAATAATCAATCAACCAAGAAACACAATCTCAACTAATTTGGTTGTTAGTCTAGCATATTCATATGAGAAAAGCAAGTTGTCAGACCAGCAGGTTCAATGCATCAAGACATGTACAACACAATCCCAAAAACCAGTTTGTTCGACCAGACAAGTCATATAAGGAAATTGGTGCATGGTTCATATAAGAAAGTAAGCTGTCAGACCAGCTAATTCAATGCATCACGACATGTACAACACAATTCCAACAAATCAGTTTGTTCGACCAGACATGTCATGTAAGGAAAGTGATACATTAGAAAATAATCAATAATATATTTGTGACCAAGTTTCTAATTCACACATATTAACAAATTAGTTTGTTCAATCAGACATGTCATATAAGGAAAATGACGTTGTAAGAAACAATCCGTAATAAATTTGTGACCAATTTGCCAATTTACACATATTAACAATCTCTTAGCTTTTGGTCACAAACCAAAAAACGTAAAGTGATTATCAAACAATACCTAACCTACAGGCAAACTAATTTGGAGCCAAAGGGACAAGCTCCACTTGAATTCAAGACTCTCCCCCTGAACAGAAACTCCCCCTGAGTATAATGCTCACAAACTTTCCTTTATCCTTTGAGATACCACATTCTTCTCCTTTTGTGAACAAGAAGTCAATGGGTTAACTTCTATACCAACAACAACTATCAAGCTATACTAGATCGACAATGATTTAAGCGAGTAATCTGAAACAACACATTATCGAATGCGGATGCAATAAGCAACATAGTAGTCTCCTTATTTGGTGGAACAATAAGCTGAGGTCCGCTAGCACTTGTTTTCGAACAGTATTATGAGCAGCGCTGTGAAGATGAAGATTAAGACAAAGAATATCATTGCTCATGGGACTTGGATGTACGCTTTGATCATGAAAAAGTACCCAAACTAGAGAAGGATAGGGAAGTCGACGCGTCATATCCGAACTCTCAGAAGAATGAGTGACCGAGTAGAAGACATGATAGATAACTTGACTTGTTCAAGAACAACCGATAAGGAAACACAACCTGTTGAGTGAATTAGTCTTATCATTCTTGTGAAGCAGTCTGAAGTCCAGAGTCAGCAGCTTAGGATTTAATTGGGATTTTTACAGGCCAATCAGAAAGCTCGCTTCTTATAAGAACAATGACCATAATATTGAAGTCCTCCTTAAACAAATATCCATCAACATCAGTTAACCCAAAATATATAATGATCACATTAAAAAAAACACAAACACGATTATGAAAAGAAAGAGCAAATCCAAAACTTTGATAGGAGCCAAAAGGTCATAAAAAACACAACACCAATGATTATGCGAATAAGACCTTTCAACATCAAAATTTGCTTATTCCAAAAATTAAGGGTTTTGAAAAATCTCAAAAAAAGTATTAATAGCCTTTTGAGAATATAAATGAGGACAAACAGCATTATCGATATCATAAGACTCAGTATCATCCTATTTTTTATCAACAATATGAAATCCTATAGAACGAACAAGAGCAAATGATGTAGACTATAGAGTTTGAATAGTAGATTCAATCTAAGACCTGAAATCTGCTTCTCATATTGTAGGTTCAGTAAGCAGCGGTGGCCAATGTCTCTTTAACCGTTGGAACAATGAGTAGAGAGATGCAAACAGTAGTAGTACAGTTGAGAAGGTTGAACTCAAGAGAGAGCATCCCTCGTCAGATCACCCCTCATTAAAAAAAAGAAAACAATGTTCATTCATCATCAAATGAATACCCCTCAATAATATCAAAGAAAAACATTAATCGCATCTGGAAGAAAATCACATATTCGATTACTAAAAAAACACACCTTACCTTAACGTTCAGGCCCAAGCTTCCATAAAAATAGCGAGAAGGTTTGCATGAGATTCAAGTTCAATAAAAAATATCCATCACTGTGTGAACAAACCCTTGGTGAATGAAACTTCTTGATCTAAACAGAGAGGTTAGAAAGATATAATCAAACAAAAACGCACAAGCCCTAAGAAGCGTGAGAATTTAAACCGATTAGAGCAGCAACTTTATTGAAGAATAGGGATGCGTGTGCCCTTTAAAAAAAAGTAACTTTCATAAATAACCTCTATAAAATATTCTCCAGAAATAAACTTCCTACAATCCTTGTGCCAGCGAAAGCGTCGATAATAAATAAATAAGAAATAATACTAAAAATGCATGACTTATTATCTAAGTGTACATGTCAAAAACTCTTGACTGTTCAACAAGTGTAACCATAAGTCATGGAATCCGAACTGGTCTACCAAGTATAGTTAAACTCCAAATTTTCTTTAAGTAGTAACCAAGGTAGTTTACCAATAAATAATACACCTTATACCTTCATTTTTAAATGTACCATATATTGTTATTATGTACCAATAAAACACTATTTGGAGGCAACCCTATGAATTGACCTTATTGTGATAGTTCGAACATCCATACCACTTCAGATTATGTGCATATCCGATATGAAGCCGAGAAGCTACCCTCTGATTAGTGGTACATAGATTACCTAAAATGCATGACTTAATATCTAGGTGTAAATGTCAGAATTCTCAATTGTTCAACAAGTGTCACCACAAGCCATGGAACCCAGACTGTTCCACCAAGTATAGCTAAACTTTAATTTTGCTTTAAGTAGTAACCAAGGTAGTTCACCAACAAAAAATATACCTTATACCTCCATTTGAGAACGTATCACATATTACTATTATGTACCAACCAAAAACCATTGGGAGGTAACCCTATGACTTAATCTTATTGTGATAGTTCGAACATCCATACCACTTCTCATATGTGCATTTTGCTATGAAGCCGGATCTGATTAGTGGTACAAAATTAACCCATGGAGTTTTATTAGGCGTACATCTGTTACAAAAGAAGACTATCATGTGACATAAGATGTGGGGTTTATTAAATAAATAATACTTTTTTTATTCAAGACTACTATAGCACTGCTGCGTACCTACGTACTTACTCTGGCCCGGCTTTTGAACCATTGCCTGATGCAGAGGACTGGAACGAGGCAAGTTTTGAATTGGTTCATGATCCCCACACGCGGAGGCAGCGGAGCGTTGGACGAATCAGGGGTAGTAGGATACCCAACGAAATGGACCAACCACAAGTACGCGCAAGGCAACAATACCGCGCGACAGATGTTGCTAGCTCATCACAGGGCGGTGGACGTTCTGGTTCCAGAAATTGATATTAGATATGGCGATGATCTTTTCATGATTTCGATGTTGTAATTCGCTATCAGGAATAATTGTCCTCCGATGCTTATTAGTAATATTGACATTGATCTTGTATTTCGATTTATTATCCTATTGACAGACGTTGAATTAATAATCTGTGTTGTATGAATTCCTTAAGTAACATTTCATTTTGTACTCCCGTGTATGTATTTATCTTACAGTATGTGTATGTATTTTTCTTACAATACGTGTGTATGTATTTTTCTTACAGTACGTGTGTATGTATTTATCTTGCAGATGGCATCACATTTCTTGAGCCAGCAGGGTTTACATAGATCGAGTACCGTTGCGGGTGGGCATATAGATGATGTTCTGAGGATGAAGCGTGCGGTAACTCATATTTTCTGGGATGAGCATCAGAGTCTGCATCATCGGGTTATGTCGGTGCTACATCGATGGGGGTTTTACGGGGTCGCACGGTGCGGAGCAATCGCGAAGCTGGACTGTCATTTGATCACCGCTCTAGTTGAGAGATGGCGTCGCGAGACGCATACTTTTCATCTGGCTGTGGGAGAGGCGACTATCACTTTGCAGGATGTGGCTGTTATTTGGGGTCTTCCGATTGAAGGTGCCCCGATGATCGGCGATGATGTCGAGTGGTGCAGGGATGATTGGGCAGACTATATCGAGATGATGGTAGGACTGAGTGTCGATACTGAGGAGGAGATGAAAGGTGCGAGCCGTATGAGAATCTCGACATTGAGTGAGTATCTCAGGATCAGGAGCAGGCATATAAACGATGACACACCACAGTAGGAGATCGTGCAGTACGCTCGGGGGATTGCACTTTTACTGCTCGGGACGTTGTTGATGCCATGTGGGACGAACAGTTATCTTTCTGTCCACTACCTACGTCATTTCGAGGATGATGCCACGGCATCGGGTATTAGCTGGGGTAGTGTTGTGCTTGCATACCTGTATCGCGAGTTGTGTATGGCTGTGGCAGAAGATAAGAAGACGATAAGTGGCCCCATGGATTTGTTGCAGATTTGGGCGTGGTCCCGGATTCCATCTATCAGGCCAGAGACCACGAGGCTTTCTCTCGATCTTGAGCGGACCATTCACGTTCGAGCTGAGGGCATCACGTTGCCTGTATTGCCTTATGGTGCTAGGTATATATTTTAATTGTAATACTAGCTACACATTTAATTAGTAATCATTGACCATTTGAATAACTTCACTTCAATGTCTACGCAGGTGGATCGGAGAATATAGTTATACGCGGAGCTCTAGGAGTACGTTACATGTATTCCGCGAGTCACTTGATCGGCTGCACGAGCGGGAGGTAGTGTACGTTCATGAATATCGCCTATAGTTATGATATGGTAAAAATTAACGATGAAAAAAAAAAAAAAACATCTGGGGGGCGGGACGCCTTTGGGAAAGGCGTCCCGGGTGTTATATGCAAAAAAAAAAAAAAAAAGCGGGGGGCGGGACGCCTTTCCCAAAGGCGTCCCGGGTGTTTTATGCAA
>BMAC01000079.1:140144-240144 GCA_014905375.1 Phtheirospermum japonicum
GCTGGAGCATTGCACAGACCAAACGGCATTCTCCGGAATGCAAAAGTGCCAAAGGGACACGTAAAGGTAGTCTTGCTTTGATCTTCCGGGGATATGGCCACTTGATAGTAACCAGAAAGACCATCCAAGAAACAGTAAAATTCGTGTCCGGCCAGTTTGTCCAGCAGRTGGTCAATAAATGGCAATGGGAAGTGGTCCTTCCTTGTTGCAGCGTTCAATTTCCTATAATCAATGCACATTCGCCATCCCGTGGTCAGCCTGGTTGGGACGATTTCGCCTTTCTCGTTTTCGATTATGGTGATGCCGCCCTTTTTGGGTACTACATGAACCGGGCTCACCCATTTGCTATCGGAGACTGCGTAAATGATCCCTTCCTCCTTCAACTTAAAAATTTCTTTCTTGACCACTTCATACAATGTTGGCGTTAATCTTCGCTGACTGTCTCGTACTGGTCTTGCATCGGGTTCTAACTCAATTCGGTGCATGCACGTAATGGGGCTTATCCCTTTGATGTCGTTGATGCTCCATCCTATTGCTTCTTTGTAGGTGCTTAGTACAGAAGTCAGTTCTCTTTCCTCATGCTCCGTTAATGCTGAGTAAATTATGACAGGTTTTGTTTCGTTGGGTTCGAGAAAAACGTACTTCAAATGGTTCCGAAATGGTTTTAGCTCTGTTTTCGGCTCAAGCGCAGGTGAGGAGTTCGTTATTTCACATAACTCTTCATCAAAATCCTCAAGCCCTTCATAGTCTTCCGTGATTTCGTTCAAGTCTATATCCAACATTTCTGCCACCCTGCTTAAAAAATCTGAGTCGTCCTCGACGCTTGATTCGTCCAGCACAGTGATTCCCTTGAGTTCATGAATGCAAGATGCAATAGGATCAATAAATGAAAAATCTTCTTGCATCATTGGTGAAGGAGTATTGTGGATATCTCTAATCGAGAATGTGACTGTCTCTCCTAAAACAGATAAGGTCATTCTCCCTTTGTGTACGTCGATCAGTGTATGGGAAGTGGACATGAATGGTCTGCCCAGCAAGATGGTGTTCTCCGTGCCTTCCTTCGGAACTTCCCCAACATTGAGTATAACAAAGTCAACTGGAATTACCAATTCACCAACTTGGACCAAAACATCTTCAACTATGCCAAGTGGTTGTCGTATTGATCGGTCCGCCAATTGTAGTCGCATCGTCGTTGGTCTCATTGTTCCAAGGTCAAATTCCTTATATAGCGAGTATGGCATTAAATTGATTCCGGCACCTAGGTCGAGCATTCCTCGTGCTGTTTGCCCGTTAGTTAAGGCTATAGTAATGCAAAAACTCCCAGGGTCTTTTTCTTTCTTCGGAAGTGGACCCTTGCATATGGCGTTCACTTCCTTGGTCAACTCGACTTTTTGTGCCGATTCCAATCGCCACTCTCTTGCGGCCAATTCCTTGAAAAACTTCACGTAAGCGGGCATCGTTTGGATTACGTCCAAAAGAGGAAGATTAACGTTGACGTTCTTTAGCAAATTGTAAAGCTCCATGAACTTTTTGTTCTCTTTGGCTGGGCGCAGACGACTCGAAAAAGGAACTTTGTCTCTTATAGGTGATGCCAACGGTTTTGGCTGCGGAGCCATAGACTTAGAGGAATCGTCATTTGTTACAGAAGTGGGAACTTGTTGATTCGGTGACTTCCTTTTTAATGAGCCAGGAATGTAAGGATTTGGTGACTTATGCATTTGGTCAACCGGTTTGGGATCATCGTTCATAGGTAGTCCCTCATTTGTGATATCAGTGTTCTCTCCCATCTCTTCCTCGACTCCATTATCTATCGTCTTTCCACTTCGTAAAATATGAACCGCGGAAGCTTGTTCGGGTTGGCTTGGTAACTTCCCTTTTTCATTGTCATGTTTGGCCATGAATGTTGCCATTTGACCCATCATCTTTTCTAAGTTCTTCACGCTCTTAGATAGATTATCCAAGACTTCGCCTTGCTTATTCACTTGCGTGGTCAGATTTGTCAGTCCATCCCTGTTCCTGATTATCTCGGTGACTTGGTTTTGTTGCCAAATCAACAGCTGATCGTTTGGCTGTATAGGAGCAGGTGTCGGCCCGGCTGGCAGTGATTTGTTTGGTGGTGGCGGTGTTGTTTTAGTTTGTGCTGGGGCGAAATGTGGATTTTCAGGGCCCCATTTAAAGTAAGGAGAATTTCGTTGTGCATCGAACTTAGTAGATTGGCGGTGCTCGTAAGTTGGGACGTCTTGATAGTGGAGTTAGTTTTTAATGGCGTACGCTTCAGCGTCAGTATCTTCGTGATATCCCATTTTACATGACTCCACCGAATGCCCTTGCTCTCCACAATGTTTACATGCCTCGACGGTCTCGTTACTTGGTACCTCGGTTGCCTCATTGACTCTTATCTTTCGTGGTCGAGAGCTCGTTTGCCTCGACTTTTCGCTCATTCTTTCAAACAGTTGCTTTGCAGCCGTCGCTGTCAAATCCCCGAAATCTCCTCCAGCAGCCACTTCTACGTTATTCTTATAAGAATCTAGAAGTCCCTCGTAGAAGAGTTGATTCACCATACCCGGAGAGTTGTGATGATGGGGGCAAGCTTACAATAAGGATTTGAAACGTTCCCACGCCTCATGAAACAGCTCTCCGTCTTGTTGGACAAAGTTGGCTATTTGTCTCCTTATGTGGCCCGTCGTCTGAGCTGAGTAATACTGATTAATGAATTTGTCGCTAACTATGGGCCAATCGATCAGAGATCTCGGTTCTAGTGAAAGTAGCCAAGATTTGGCTTTGTCCTTCATGCAGCTAGGAAAACACACCATTTGAAGGTCTTCGTGATGAAGTCCTGGGGACGGAATCCTGCTAACTTCAGCATAGAATTCTTTAAGGAACGTCAGTGGGTCTTCGTTGGCAAGGCCGTGAAATGTCGGGAGGTTGTTGATGATATGAGGTTTCAACTCGAAGTCCCTCGCAGTTCTTCCCAACACAATTGCCGAACTATAGGGACCTACTTGAGGGGTCGTGAACTCCCTTTATCTTGTTTCGCGCGCCTCCCGTTGGTAGCTTATTTGGTTATTTCGCCTCGCGTATTTGTCTCTCTCATGGTGCCCGTCATACGCAAGCCACTCATCGACCCGCTCATCGCCATGGTACGATCTCTCGGAATAGTCGTCCGGAACGTGGCGGTACCGATTATCCCTTCTTCGTTGGCTTTCATTCTCATCTATTACGTTCCGTTGAACATTCTCCTCATATGCTTGAGGCTGCACTGGTCCGTCGGGGCGATTTAGCTCACTTCCGTTCCCATTTCTTTGTTGCACGGGTGGATGCCTTAGTGACTGGTTGTCCCTGTGTGTGACTGGTTTTCTAACCGTAACATCGTTTCCGGAACAGGATCACAAATAAAATCAGTCGTGGCAGACGATTCACTTGTGGGTGAGTGAGATAGTCTCACTTGGTTCGGACGATTAACGTTGTCGTTGAATGGTGCAAGTTCGAGCCTAAGCGATCTACGACCTTGCATGAACTCACCAACAAATCAAACATATCGACTAGAGAAAATAATTATACAAATAAACGACTAAAATAAAAATAAAAATAAAAATGAACAAATATATTTTTGAAAACCTTTGAATGGTTCCCCGGCAACGGCGCCAAAATTTTGATTCAAGCTTTTGTGTTGCCTACTTATGAAAATTTGTCAAAAGATCAATAGCTTGCCCGCAAGAGAACGGGGTCGCGCGTAGGTTAGGCAACTTGACTCGAGTCGTCTCTCGAGAAACATACAATCGGAATTCTTAAATAGTTTTGTTCAATTTCAGATAACACACACAAATGGGGGGGGGGGGGGGGGGGGTTGATGAGAGTTTATTAACTACGAATTTAAAGAACTAAACTAGATTAATTAACTAAGCTAAAATAAATTATCTAATTAATAAAATAAACTTAAACAATAAATAACTAATTCAATAACTAAGAAGTAATTCAGAATCAGCAATTTAAACTAAACATTCAAGTGAAAAACTGCTAACTGTTGCAACCCTTAGCGCTAACTGTTGCTGCCTGCAACCGTTAGCACTAACGGTTACTGCTAACTGTTGGTCCAACCGTTAACAGTAACAGTTAACAGCAACAGTTAACACTAACTGTTGGTAGGAACTTAACGTAAACTGCATGCATAAACTGATCTCCAACAAACGAAATATTAACTACTAACAATAAGCATGTAAGACTGAAATAAACTAAGATCAATTAACTAAATAGTTCAGCAAATCAAAACGAAGCAACAATACGAACATAAACGAACCAATATTCTAAACGTTAAAGACTAATGATTAAAAACTAAGAGAATTGAATAAACGTTCAAAGTACTCGTTTAAGCTACTGGAAATCGAAAGATCTTCGGCTATTCCGAAGAGAGGACGCAGCGAACAGGACTCCAATGAATGAATCGACGTTGAATGGCTCGAGAACTCGTAGTCGTCGATTCTCCGTCGCTCCTTGATCGTCGCGTCTTGTTGTTGTTGTCCGTCTTGAAACCCTCGGATTATGCTCTGAAGTTAGGGTTAGAAGGCGTACATGCAGACCTAGCTGCCCGAAATTCGGATTAAAAGAGGTATTTATAGGGTTTTCTGTGATCTGGGCCGAAAAGCCTGTCTGCTGCATTCTGGGCCCCGCTAACGGTTGGTTGCTAACGGTTAGAGCAACCGTTAGTAGCAACCGTTAGCCTCTTTTCTGTCTTTCGGGCCTGCTACTAATGGTTAAGACTAATGGTTGGTATTAACGGTTGGTATAACCGTTAGGGGTAACCATTAACTCCACGAACTTGCTACTTTTCGCCGGAGAGCTCGATCTTCACCTCTCGATCATTGTACTTTATCCCTAACGCGCTGAACACTCCCGGGTACTTAGCTGTAAAGTGAAAAATATCCAATAATCACTTATTTTGCATCAATTAGATCAAAACACGGTAAAATAAGTCGGAAATCTAAATGTACGAAATTAAGCTCGAACGGTCCAACTTATACCAAAAACACTGATAAAAAGATACTAAAACGCTACTAAAAGTAACCTCAAAAGCATGTTAATCAAACCCTTTAAAACCCAAAAACCTAATTTTAATTGTTGAAAGGTCATGATACATTCTTTAATATTTGGGTTGAATATGGCCATGAATGCCACTATAGTAACATTTGAGAACAAAATCATTTTGTCTATACACATTTGTGGGAATATGAGTCGTGGAGACTAGTTTCTGTTTGAACACTTTTAGAGCAAATGCTTGAATCTGCACTGGTGAAACAATGCGATTTGTTTTAACCTTGGTGGGAATATGAGTCGTGGAGACTAGTTTCTGTTTGAACACTAGTCTCATTGAAATATATGTCAACAATACAAGAATGAAGACTATTTAAAGGTCTTGAGAGCCGATGTCTATTCAAGAAAAGAATCTCCAAAAATCTTTAATTAACATGGATGATCGCAGGCCAAGAGGGCTTGTGTATTTTCAAGGAAAGAATTTTCAAATATCTTTTCTTATCTTGATTAAAAAGCAGGCTAAGAGACTAATGCTTGCAAAGAAAGTATATTCAAATATCTTTACTTAACTTGACTTGATATTCTTTCCAAACTAAATTTATTGATTGCTTCCTTTAATAAACCTATCTTCTTTCTCAAATGCATCATTTTAATGATGATCTCTCCAATAGGATATTTTCATTAAATCAATTAATTTCAATCATTCATAAACATAATCAAATCGAGCAAACACAATCTCAATGGACTTGGAATGTTAGTTCAATTAGTCAGTAAAGAAAGTAAGTTGTTGGAATAGCGAATTTGGGCACAATCAACAAAACATGCTTGTGATCAATTATATCAATTCAAATCTACTTTTCTCTACTAATCAATCTTAAGAAACACAATCTCAACTAATTTGGTTGTTAATCCAACATGTTCATATGGGAAAAACAAATTATCAGCCCAGTTGATTCAATGCGTGAGGACATGTACAATACAATCCCAACAAGTCAGTTTGTTCAATCAGACAGGTAATAATAAAAAAACAACGTATAAATTTTTTTTAATAATATATTTATAACCGATTTATCAATTCACACGTATTAACATCAATTAATAAGATGTATATCAATTAATATTAATAAGATATATACATAATAAAATTATCCATCAGTGTCTTTGTCACTCGTATTATCTTGTTACACCATAATTGATATTCTCACCGTTTTTGCCCCCCATAATTTATCGTCATCGTATGATTTGTCTTGTTAGTTGTTACACCGAATGAATAAGCACATGGATAAGGAATCTTTGAAAACCTTTTACTTTCATGTCCTTGTCTTTGTTCAATGATTTTGTGTTCAGAAAACATATTACGCCAATCTTAATTAATCTCTAATCCATTAAAACCTCGAATATGATACTATCGTAAGTGTAACGATTCATCTTCAATAGTTTGACATTAACTTCGCCAATAATAGTCATTACAATAACTATTTTTGCAAAGGATATTCCCTCAATTAATTTATAACGGATGCTATACGAAGTTATTATTTGTTTTTGGTATTTGAATTGTTCATCGCAACTCGTTATTTTTTTATTTTTTATTTTTAATTCTTGAGCTTACGCTAGTTCTTTTTATGCTATACAAAAGCATTTTTATTACTATTAAAAATAGATTCTATTCCGTTCGCTGAGCCAGATGCCAACAAACTCAAACTTGAAACCATGGAGAACAATTGAAAATTCCTCGATTTGTAAATAAATTAAACTCGATCATTATCAATATTAACTAACTTGCTTTGGGCCAATAAATTCCTGTTTTTCAACCAATCACATCACTTATGAACATTACAAGTTTTATTCAATCTCCGTGACCTACGAGTTATGGAAAAACAATTTCCGAAAATGACAAATATTCATATAGTGAATTGAATTCAATCTCCTCTAAAATAATAAAATGAAATTGAATTCAATCTAGATTTCATCATTTGACAAGACTATATATAAATAAAAAATATTATACTCCCGCAATAAATATTGAAGAGGGACACATCCGAGTCATCGCGAGTCTAGACTTTATCTAGTTATCCACTACACTACGTGTCATCTAAAGTTTGCTTCAATCACCGAAACAAAAACAAAAAAGATTAAATAAATTTATTTCCACCCGCCTATTATGGGCAGTTGTAGGCCCCAGCGCAGCCCGCCCTTATCATGCTTTGTACAGCCACGGCCAGTCAATGGTTTTTTTCTCTCTCTTGTATGATTACACTCTCTAGATAAAAGCTTCTAGATATCTTAAGAAAATGCTGCCATACGATCACACTTACGGTAGCTTTCCATGAATTAGTTACTCCTTCTATCCTAATTAATGAACGTTCTTGTGAGAATTACAAATTAGGTGATTCGATTAAATTATTCTAAACAATTAATTTCTTAAATATGTTTTTTTTTTACAGAAATAAAATTCTTGTTTATCTCTATCTTTTTTATATTTACATATTTTTTTAATATTTATTTTTCACAAAATATTATTTATAAATTAAAAAAAAAATTTATTATGATTGTGATCAGGATAAATATCTTAAATTTAACTGAGAAAGAATTGTCAATTAATAACGAACGAAGAGAGTATTTATTTTATGGGCCTCCATGGTACTTTCAGGCCCCCTTTGTAAAGGGGGTTTTTAACAAAAATTAGAGGATTTGATTTGATTGAGATGATTGAACAATCAAATTCTCTAATTGGTATGTTTGATAAATAGAGGTTACAATTAATTTTTTGAGTTCAAAAAGTTAATTTTAAGAAGAGAAGTTTTGAAGATGAAATCAAAAAATAATTATTAATTTACATACAAAAATTTATTACAATTAAATAAAAGTAATAATTATCCAAATCAAATTTAATATATTAAAAAACTTACAACTCAAGAAATTTTTATAAATAAGAAAAATAATGATTATTTTTATTTAAAAGTTACTTTAATTATTCAATATATTATAATTTTTTCATTAATAAAAGAAATACTCAACAATAAATTGTGTAAATGCCCCTTTTTGATCTTTTACACAATCAAACGACTATCAACTCTCAAATATTTACCAAACACTTTTATACAAATTGCTAATACAATCAGATAGTCAAATCAGCTATCTGCTAACAACTAATGCAATCAGTTATCAACTATCCGCGCTATCTGATAATTGCCAAACAGACCCTCAATCTGTGACAATTTGAAATTTTGTTGTCCCGTTATATATTGCATTTACATTTTCAATAGATAATCATTGTTACTTTTTATTTTTTAATAAGAATTAAATATTATTTTACTATTTATACTCATACTTTTATTATTTCATATTTTAATTATTTTAAATAAAGAATATTATAATCATTTAATACTTATAATTATAATACTAATCATCTTTTTAATATTCGTGAAATGGTCAATTGCGACAAATAGAATGAAGGAGGTAATATTATTTTCTTATTGCTTTTGATATTATTGTTTTTTTTCTTGTTCTTGTTTGGTATCAATCGAATTTTGTCATATCCACTTACTCTATCCGTTATTTAATAAGTATCGTTTTAAGATTTTTGTTCAAAATTAAGAAATATACTCCTCAATAAATTAATAATATTTATATTTAATTCTTTTATTTCCTTTCCTTTAGTTATCCCATTACTATAAATTTGTTTATATTTCTTGAAATAAGACATAGATAAATTGGTAAAAAAACTCCATAATGAAATTTAATTTATAATAAAATTGAGTTTCGTAATCGATTGGCCACGGTTCATTTCAATGGTTAATCCTAATGTTAAGAAACTAAATAATTAAAAAAAATCTAAACTACGATGAAAAGATGATATGTATTAATGATGAGTGTCTAAAATTCAAAATTTCACTAAATTTCTTTGGATAAGTAGAATATCATAGTCAAAAGAAAAGGAAAGAGAGAACCACATATTCATATCCAAGCGAGTATATTCAAGATTTTTTTTGCCCCTCTATGTTTTGTCGTTATTATATATAATAATAAGATATAGTAATGATGGTAAAGTTAAATAAAGCTCAAAGGCATTAAAGTAAAAGAAAGCCTCCCTCCAATTGTCTCTGCAAGTTGCCTCACACACACACATTTTTTATTTCATAAATATTAAAAAACTATTATTATTATAATTGAAAATTTAGTTTTTTAAATGTATTTATATTTTTAATATTAATAACTCATTAATTATTAATAGTAATATATATTAAATGAAGATACTTCAGTAAATGTATATAACAAATATAAAATATGTTAATTGAAGATAAAACTAAAGAAAGTGTAGTTTAATAAAAATCAGCATTTGCAACAATCCTGTACAAACCTGTGAGTGCCACGTGTAATCCCCTGATTTATTAATCCCCAAGATTACAATGTGCCTTCACTCCTTGTACATCCCTCCGGGCCACTATATATTTTCAAAGCCCCCTCCTTAAAAAACATCACTAAGCACCTTTTTGCATAACAATCAAATAATTTCTTTCGTCAAAAAAAATCAAATAATTGCATCTCTCTAAAACAAAATACGATCCAAATCAACCAAAAAATACTCATTCCAGTGATGTATGAACAAGAATTCATCGAGTTGATACCGGGTCTACCCGAAGAACTCGCCCTAGAATGCATGACCCGGCTGCACTATTCGGCCCACCGAGGTTCTTCCCAGGTCTGCAAGCGATGGCGCGATCTTCTCCAAAGCAAGGATTTCTACTACCATAGAAAGCAAACCGGGTTCACACACAAAGCCGCGTGCTTGGTTCAAGCCGTCCCGGTTCAATCCGAATCCAAACCGTCGGGCCAACCCAGGTATGGGATTTCGCTGTTTGACCCGGCGAGTCTTTGCTGGGACCGGGTCGACCCGGTTCCTAAGTACCCAGATGGGTTGCCCTTGTTCTGTCAAGTTGTGAGTACGGAGGGGAAGCTTATCTTAATGGGCGGGTGGTCCCCATCAAGTTGGGAACCGGTGAGGGACGTTTTCGTTTACGAGTTCACGACTCGGAGGTGGACTCAGTGTGCCGATATGCCTTCAACCCGGTCATTTTTCGCAATCGGAGCGGTCGACGGGAAGGTCTTGGTGGCTGGGGGCCACGACGAGAGTAAAAATGCACTCAATTCGGCGTGGGTTTTTGATGTGAAGAAGAACGAGTGGTCCGAGTTGACCCGGATGAGCGAGGAGCGAGACGAGTGCGAGGGCATCGTAATCGGGTCGGAGTTTTGGGTGGTGAGCGGGTACGGCACCGAGACGCAAGGCGTGTTCAAGAGCAGCGCGGAGGTGTACGACACCGGGTCGGGTCAGTGGAGGCGGGTGGAGGATGCGTGGCGGGTGAGCCGATGCCCTAGGTCGTGCGTTGGGGTGACGAGGGGCAAAAATGGGAATTCGCTGGTTTGCTGGGCCGAGGTGGACTCTGCCGTACAAGTCGGGGGGTGCGGGGTGGACCTCGGAGTGCGGACCCTGGTAACAGGGTCGGCTTATCAGGGGGCGCCACATGGATTCTATCTGATGGAAATGAAGGAAGGGCAAAATGGTAAATTGATGAAAATAGATGTGCCCGATGAGTACTCTGGGTTAGTGCAATCTGGGTGCTGTGTGGAAATTTAATTTTATCTTTTTACCATCTTTTTTTTTTTTTTAAATCTTTTCCTTTTAGTAACTTATTTTCGTGGTTTGAGGGAGTATGATATTGCAATGCAGCTTTGTAATTGTATGTAATTTTGCTTCGTTTATTTGGCAAAACTATGTAATATGACCCTTCAATATGAGTAGTATTGTAAACGGAACTGTGTATGATATTTCATTTAGGGCACTTGTTAGCTATCCAATCTTGAGAAATGCACTTTTTAGAATGCGATAAGCTTTTCACTCGACCGGTACTGTGCCAAAAGTGTTTCATGGTCCCCAGGAAAATGACAAATGGACTTGTTGGCGCGCCTACATAGTTTTTATTTAGTTAATTTAAGGATTTTTTTTTCTTATCCTAAAATCTATTTTCCAAATAAATAATTTATTTTATTTTGATGATTATGATAAATAAGCTTATTCTTTCATTAGCAAAGTGAAGCAAAGAATTGCTGGAATTGACCCGTAGAAACGTGCATTCGCGGAAATGTGCATTGAAATTAAGAAATAGAAAACCTCCCAATGCAGTGTTTTCTAAAATGTAGAGCGTAATCTTTTTCCAGGATAAGAACAACACGATCTCCCTTCTCTCTACTTTCTCTATCTAATTAAAAAAAAACCCTAAAATTTCTCTCCATTGCCCCCATGTCGCACCAGCACTCAAATCGAGCCCAGCGGTGTCAGCCGCAGTGCAGGTCTCATCCCTGCTCTCCACTCTTCTCAACGATGATTCGCTCAGCCGGAAAATCACAATGGTGCATGATTGTCCGTTTTGATATGCGACTTGGGAGAGGCGGGTGCCGGGTGTTTGTTGGCGGATGTCTGCTATTGCCTTACGACCGGAGTGGATGGAGGAGGGTTTGACAATACGGTCTTGGCCGTTTTTTAGTGTAGTTTTCAGCTCAAGCCCAGTTTAGTCTGGAGTCAATTTGTGTCGGTGTCCCTCGGTTCCATTGGATTCATTGGGACGATGAAGTCTCCCTTCCTCTTGTAGGGTGTGGATACTTGTGTATTCTCGATTGTGGGGGCTTTTGACTCCTTGCCTTTGTTTGTGCAAGAAGGATTCTATTGCCGGTTGGCAAAATCTGTAATTTTAATTTTCGAGTTCAATATAATGCTATCGTTTGACCCAAAAAAAAAAAAAAGATTTGTTTTCTAAAGGGGTTGTTTGTAAGAATCTTTGTTTGTTATAAAATTTAGAATCCTTTACTTTTTACCGTAGATGTCAAATCATGTATGGAAAATGGATGATAATTTATTTTTATAATGTATACCGTAGATGTCAAATCATGTATGGAAAGTGGATGATAATGTATTTTTATAATGTATTTGATGTCAAATCATGTTTGAAAAGTGGATGATAGTATATTATTATATTGTATTTAGTAATATTTAATTTTTTTAATATAATAATGATGTGATAAAAGAGATGAGTATGGAGTTATGTGTAAGAAATAGTTAGTTGTGGATTAAAAATTAGAGTTGTAAAAAAAACGAGACTTGAAATTTCTCATTCCTGATATTCGCAGTCTTAGACCAAACAAGACCAAAAGGTTTCGTAAGCAAAAACACTTGTGTGGCCGTTCACAATTATATTGGTCATGTCTAAAATTGCCTCCAGCTGCCCAATCCCATCGCCGGAAGATATTTTCGTTTAGGCAGAGCGGAGGCTTGGCTAGCTATGGTTGTAGCGCCGTACTCCCTCATTAATATAGGTGGGCCATGGCCCATGGGTAGATTGCTTGCAATGTATCTAGATCCATGATCCAGCCACAACTGTGTCATGCAAGTGCTTGCAATGTATCTAGATCCATGATCCAGCCACAACTGTGTCATGCAAGTGCTTGCAATGTATCTAGATCCATGATCTAGCCACAACTGTGTCATGCAAGCCCATTTATATTTGTGAAAAAAAATATTGAAGTCCAATTTTCAAACTTGGGAAAGATAAGGTAGGCCAAGCCATCAATTAATCCTTCTACCTTCCCTCTTCACACAAGGACCTTTTCATATTTCATACTTGCAGTTTTCAAATGCCATTTAACACACAGCTAGTGTGTGGGTGTGAATGAACATAATTGAAAAATCAAATCTTTCCTCAATTGGATCTGATACTTAGCTTAGCATCGACACCAGGGTCAACAACATAATGCACAAAACCAAATTAGTCAACGTCAAGCTACTACAGACCAACACAAAACTTGGCTCATCTGAGATACTCCATTAAAGTGCATAGCTACTAAACCTTCAAAAAGATAAGGTCAAGACTTGAACTTCTTCATACTTGTATTTATAATTTACTCAACTCGTTTCAAGGATTAAAAAAGGATGCCCGGAGCAGAATAACGTGGCATAAGCATCTGGCAATTTATTTATTCATTATTACCTTTTTAACCAGTTTGAATCAATCCTACTAAATAGGACAAGGAGACGTCCCTAACAGGACTAAATTCCCCACAAGGGCCACGGAGATCTTCAGGTCTGCTTCACCACAACACAAAGTTCGGAAAGCTCTTTACAAACATCATGCTGCAAACAACATAATACAAGTGACAGATGTATTAATCCCATACTCGGCTCGTTAATTTGAGAAAATGAACCGAGCTTGAGCTTGATAAATACTCGAAAGATAAAAGACCCGGACTCGACTCGGCTAGATGAGAGCCCAATTTGGTTCGTTAAAGATGGTAGAATTATCATTTTACCAAGATATAAGTAACATTAGATGGCAGGTTTTCGAGCTCGATTATTAGCAAACTCGAACCTAGCTCAACATAGGCTCGAGCCGAGTTGGATAATCCGATGCTCAACTCGACCCGGCTCGATTAACAACTCTAAGCACCACTCTCCGTGCTTTTTTTAATTCTAAGTAATTGAAACAAAAACACGACCTAAATTCTCTCCAATGTTATACATTGCACAATCAACAAAAATTTTACCAAATAAATTACATTAAAAGAAGACTCCATTAAATTATTGGATTTGACAATTATACAAGGCAAAATTGTCAATACAGAATCGATTAAAAACACCCAAACTTCGACCTATTTCAACGCATGTGGCACCGACAAAAACATGGAAAACCCTAGATAAGATCATAAGTGTAGCAATTGTTCAGCAAATTAGTTTCTTTGCATCACAACAAATACATGGGAATCTCAACTGAAAATAAAAACAAAAAATCAAGCAAAATATGCAAGCCAAGGAAAATCGAAAAGACGGAAGTTAAAAGGATATGTGAGCTTGTGAACGCATTGTTACCTGAAACTGGTGGTGCTAAAAAACCATAGAAATTCTCGGATTCTTCACTCTTTGCATCGATCAAATATGGGTCGCTTCTTGTACACATAGCTAGAGGTTTCAAACAGACCAACTTCAGTTTGGGCTTCAAATCCAGTGTAATGAATTAGTGATCCAACCGCATTTCAAAGCAAACTGGGCCAGTTTGTGCTCGTGTTACACTGGGCCATAAGCAGTTCCGGATCATACAATTAAATATTAAAGATTGGAAAGTTCTTATTTAAATATTAATATTGATCATGTATTAGTAAGCATTTGTATAATTAATTTAGTTATGGTTGTTGGATTATAATGTGTGCACTTATGCGTGTATAAGAACAATGATTTAATTATTAATTGAAATAATATAAATCACACAAATTAAATTAAGGATAAAAATAATTTTTCTCCTCATGGAATATATTAATTAACATAAGAGTCTTTCCCACAAACATCATACAATCATATATAGTGAAAACATTGGTACGAAATTATGTGTTTCTGAGAACGTTAAGAGGGATATCAAAGAAATGAAGGAGCTTAGATTGGTTGATGGTCGTTCCATTTGTTCGACGGATTTCCTAGTTATTCCGGTAATCGAGCATCGCTCCATGCTCTGATTGACTTTTGATATCTTCGTGGTGATCGACTACTCACGTATTCGGCCTCCGAATCTAGTTGAAGTTTTCACTTCTCACATCATAGAACCTGCTTGTCATGCCCGCCTTGGTGATTATCATCGCCCGCTATTACTCTTGGAGAACACAAAAGAGTGGCATGATCGTCACTTATTTTTGAATCCCGGATGACGTCACTTGTATGGGTTGTCGAGATTTAGACGTTAAACAAGCACTTCTTGGGAGGCAACCCAAGCTCTCATTTTTCCTTTTGCTTATATTTGACATTTTGCGAGGATTAGTCGAAGTTTGAGGCCCATTTATGCATACCCGGAGACATACGTTGAAGGATCTAAGGTTTTGCTCGAGGAACGACGTTCAAAGAAGCAAAAATAAAGCCCTACAGAAAATCCATCGATCGACGAGTGAGTGGACGCGACATCGACCAAGTGCCAAGTGCAGGCATCGATCGACCAACAAATCAACGACTCGTCGATGTACTTTCTGTCCAACTCGTCGACCAGCCGTTGATCGACGCAAGAGGTCGACGACTTCTCTGTCCAATCCGTCGATAAGCCATCGATCGATGCCTTGATCGACGGAACTCTCTGTCCAAACCTTCGATTGGCCATCGATCGATGCCCCTGTTGACGCCGACCCAGACTCGGGCTCACTTCGACCCGGTCCTAAAAAAAATCACAAAGATTAGCTTTTTCAAACATTTTAAAAAATATTTCTTCCTCATTTTTATCTTGTTTTCAAATAAAAAATATAAACAATATTGAAAAATTAAAATAATAATAATGAATAAATAAATAAAATTCAAAATTCTCAAATCTATTTTTTCCCTTTGTACTTTTTTTTTTAAATTTTGTTCGAATCTTTTGGTCTTTTGTTTTTTTGATAATTTTTTTTTAAATTTGACAATATTCAATAATACAAAAATATTCTTCTTTTGTACATTTGATATTTTTATTTTTATGTCTGTGTCTTTTGAGTTTGCTTTACTCCACTTATCCCTTTTTATAGGTTCCTCTCGATCCACTGCCCGTTAGACGTCACTTCATGCTCGACTCATCATCACAAGCTTGACCATAGGGAAGTACCTCTCTCTTCTCTTTTACCATACTTTATCTTATTTTATGTGCAATATGGGTATTGCATGGTTTAAGTGTGGAGGAATTTGTCCTAGTTTAGTAATTCTTTCATATGCTTGCTTGTGTATATGATTTGAGTCGTGTGGATTGATATTGGTTGGAACCTTTACGAAGCGACGTGGTTAGATGCTTTGGTTAGGTTGTTTAGATTTCCGTTCGATATTAGTGTAATTGTGGGGCATGAAGTGTAGGAAACCTATGAAATATTTTGACCTTGTTCTATTTGTGCAATTTTTGAGAGTCGAATACTCTCTAATAGCCCCATTTTCAGATGCTCTCTATAGGTATTCTTGTAAATTATTTTATTTTATTTTTGAGACGTTAAAAACTCCACGTGCTTATTGAAAGATATTGTGAGTTGCATTTAGAAACAAGTGATTGGAGTCAATGAACTATCATTTTTTGAGTTGTAAATACCGTATTCGTCTACCTCACCTTTATGCGTACTAAAAAAATAAGAAAGAAGAAGAAAAGAAAAAAAATAGTACAAGAAGAGAAATCCTTGTACAAGTGAAGAGTAAATAATAATTCATGCAACCCTTGTACGCATTTTTATTTTTTACTTTTTAGATGTTATTGTTAAAGAGGTGCATAGATGATTGGGCTAGTAGGGTGCCGACTTAGAGGTTTGAGGGTGAATAGATTTTGGTCGAGGCATGGATGTGGGACGTGCATGAAGGGCAACACATTACTTTTAGGCGTTTGGAATGGAATCTAAACCTCTTATCTCAACGTATCGTGTCGTCCTTTTAGTTGAATTTCTAATTAATTTAATGCATAACTCCTCGAATCATTTGAATTAGTTCATTGGGTGGTTAGATTTTCCTTGTTATGTCTAGGCTCATTTTTGCTAGAGGACAAGTAAAAAGCTATGTGTGTGGGAGTTGATTTGTACATTTTGTGTGTGATTGTTGTATGTTTTTGTGTGTGCTTTAGTCGAATTTTAGTCGTACTTTATTCTATTTTTTCTTATTTTGCATTTCCGTAGCGTTTGTCGTCTTTTTAGTATTTTTTTTTCGTATTTCTCTCTTACTTTTTTAAGATTTTTTTTTGTTATTTTGATTTTGTTTGTTTTAGGGTAGTCGATCAAGCCTAAGAGCTTTTCCAAGGATCACAACTGGCTCGATTTGACGAAAATACGACTCGAACACGCGAAGCACAGTTACCGATCGACGCGCCATCGATGCCCAGTCAACACGCCATTGACGCGCCATCGGCGAGGCCATTTTTCAGCATTGGTGGTCAGGCCAATTTTGGTCAATTTGGGCAAAATGACTATTTTGCCCTCTGATTCACACGTATTTATCATGTTTTTATTTATATTTAGGTAGTGTTTTAGTTAGATTTGTTAGTAATTTTGGCATAAGTTGGATAGATTGAGCATATTTTTATATTTATGTATCTCCAACTTATTTTACCATATTTTATGTTTATTTCAGGGATTTTGTAGTGTTATGATCTTAAGATGGACGAGTATGGGCTCGCGAGTGGAGTTTCAAAGAAACTGGGGCCCGATTTGATGTATTACCTCTAACACTGGGTATGTTATCCACATTGGGTTACCCAAAGTCAGCACACCGGATTGACTCGCTAAAGTCACGTCCGGTCGGATGGATCTGACATCCGGCCGTATTGGCTGATGACACTGGGTATGTCGTCCACACTGGGTTAACCAGTGTCAGCATTTGCTTGATAGAAAAATCCATCGGGTCAGATTCTTCAGACCATCCGGCCGGATGCAAGCATTACAAACTCGAAATTTGAAAAGACTTTCAGTTACTTCCTCGTTTGAATGATGAAACCCGCCATTGGTAATTAGAAAACTTTTCAATTTCCTTTCTTTTATTATTCTAAGTTCTTGTTGCTTTGTTTATGACTTTTCTTGTTGGGATTGTGATGTTCTTAATTCGTAGTTCTTTTCTTTCATTCCTCATGTTTTTATGTTATATGATTGTTAGAAATTCATATGAAATTTATTGTTTGTTCTTAGAAGCTCATTTTTCCATTATTGCTTTCTTTCAAGCCTTTTGTCTCTTTGATAATGTTGATGCTTGCGTTGAGTTTAAATCGCTGCGTTTCTTGATGATTATTAGTTAGAATTCATGGGTCTAGTGCCTAGATAAGTTTAGAACAATCAATTGGTGTTGTTTGGTGTTTAATCTACACATTGGGATTGACAATCCCAACATATATATTAAGTGTTCGATCAAATGCCAGTTGATCGTGGAGACGATTTTAGAGACTCCAGTTTTATTAATCTTTTCAAAGTTGTCAATTTTATTTATCGTTATTTAAATCATCGTCTTGGTTATTACAACTTCACAAATCAAAATATGATCGCGTGTTTAACGTAGTCTTTTTCCTTGTTTTCTCATTCGTGAATCAAATAGAAATTACCTCCGATTAATCTTCCTCGAGAGATTAGACTCGAGTCAAACTTACCACTTACAATTGCTCCATTCTCTTGCGGATGAACTTTTTTTAAAATAAAAAAGTAGGTTTAAAAAGTTCGATTCATTAGCTTGTGGCTTTGAACCCTCATTATTGAAGTACCATCGGATATACCCGAGGCCAAGTTGACAGTGTCATTGAACTATCCTCTTACGAGTATACCAAGACAATGATACTCATATAACAAAGTTTACACAACTTCTCAAGTTCTTAAAGTTGTGTCCATTTTGGCATTGGAACACCCTTGGGATTCTTAAGTGATTCGATCGAGGTGGCCACTCCTCTACACTTAAATAGGTGACCTCGTAGTACTCTGCAATACTCCACCTTAATAGGTATATGTCGTCATTAAAAGTCTTAGGCTTAACCTCACCACATTTAACAGACATATCACTTGGTTATACTCTTTAAAATGGGTTAGCTCACAGCTAGGTACCAAGTTATTCGGATCTCCAGTCATCATTGTTGGGTGTCCACTAAAAACCGTTCTTTAGTTATGGATATATCCCCATTCCTTCTAGCAATGTATGGAACTGATCTTGGTTTAAACTCTTTGTAAATGTATTCACTATATTTTCCTTTGACTTCACATAATAAATGGAAATTATTCCTCTTGAGATCAACTCTCTAACGCTATTATATCTTTGACGAATATATCGCGATTTACCGTTATACATTTTAATGTAAGCCTTTGCAATAGTGTCATGCGTCACCCATCAGATTCAGAGTTCCCTCTATACATTTTGATCAAACTCATCTAGAGTTCGTGGCCGAAGCTCAAAATGTCAGATTGGGTTTATGCACTAATGGATTTCAACCTTTTGGTAGTTTTGAATCGCAATATTCATCGTGGCCGGTAATATTCACACCTTATAATGTGTAGGGGAAGACAAAAGATATGTCGAAATCAAGAGATGAGCTGAACGACTATTGTTTTCGTCCATCTCTTCGGACTGATGACTCGGGAAAGAATCCCAAGGCTTCTTACACACTCGATAAAAAGTCAAAAATTACTTTATGTGAATGGATTAAGACTCTTAAATTTCTAGATGGGTACATTTAAAGTTTGGGACACTGCGTCAATATGAACGGATTGATATTGCATGGGATGAAGAGTTATGATTGTCATGTGTTTATGCAACGATTAATTCCGATTGCTTTTCGAGAACTACTCCCAAATCCAGTTTGGAAAGCTCTAACAGAGTTGAGTTTGTTCTTCAAAGAGCTGAGTGCAAGAGTTATCGAAACTTGTGATATGGCTCATTTGGAAAACAAATTCCTTTGGTTTTGTGCCAACTTGAGAAGATCTTTCCCCCGAGTTTCTTCGACTCAATGGAGCATTTACCGATCCACTTACCATATGAGGTAGGAATTGATGGTCCAGTGTAGTATAGGTGGATGTATTCTTTTGAAAGATATCTCGTAAACTTAAAAATAGTGTGAGGAATCAATTAAGTGTTGAGGGCTCGATAGCGAATGCTTATCTAATTGAAGAGGCGTCAACTTTTAGCTTGTACTACTTTGAAGATCAAGTCTTCACTAGAAGAAAAAACTTGAAGTGTAATGAAGACGTTCAGAATGATGGAGACGACGATGATAAGATTCCATCAGTATTCAAAAATCATGGTGAACCATTCTCATCCGTAGCAGAAAAAAATGGTTGTCAGATCAAAAGTTTGATACGGCGAGAAAATACGTATTACTAAATTGTGATGAACACGAGGATCTTAGCAGGTATAATTGATTGTAAATAATATTTTACGTATTACTTGATGTAATTGATTATAACAATATTTTGCTTCATTAAATATGCAACCTTTTCATGGAATGCATTAAACGCCAACAACCGAACATTTCAGATGAAGAATTAAATGAAAATTTAGAAAATGAATTTCCCATTTGGTTTGAAAACTACATGAGTCAAATTTTGTGAGGTTTATTTATATATATATATTACGTATTTGTATTTGGATAATGTAACTTTACATCATATATTATAGGTTCGGGATCCCTTAAATAGTGTAACCAATAATTACACTAAGAGTCCAGTGTTTGGTCCATCGCTTTGTTTGACTACATTCAATGGCTGCAAGATAAATGGATACAGATTTCACACGATTACATACGGATTAGAATGATCTACATCGAACATTGGGGTCTATACAAAAGGAACAACTTATGGAGAAGATGAATATGACTATTACGGTCATTTAGTAGATATTTTCAAACTTGAATATTCAGGGTCTGTAAGCACACCCTTGTTCAAATGCGAGTGGTTTGAGCCGACTCCAATAGGCACGAGAGTGCACTCTCAATATAATCTTGTCGACGTTAATCATAAATGTAGATTCAATCGTTACGAGTCATTCGTACTTGCGGCCCAAGCTACTCAAGTTTATTATTGCCCGTATACGAGTTTGAGATGAGACATGGTCGACTAGTTGGCAACTTGTAAGATTAAGGCGAGATTAACAATAGATCTCATAGAAGAGCGAAGGACTGAGCAATCGTTTCAAGAGGATGTTCCAGAAACGCATGGTGTAATCCATTAGGAGGATGTTGATTTCTAAATTAATGATCCACTTGTCGATGATGCCGATGCCGAACTTGTTGATGATACCGATGCCGAACATGTCGATAATACGGAAAATGAGTTTATAAGCAAAGAAGAGACAAACGACGATGATTAGTTTGTAATTTATGTCGATTAAGGTTATAACGTTATATAATTAATTAATATTTAAAAAAGTATATAATATTTTAATTTTAATTGTTATTAATTTAATTTCAATGTATTCGAGGTCGTTTAGATGAGGGGGAAGGGTACTGCTGGTCGTTCAGGATCAGGTGATCATTTCGGATTATTTGAACCCTCAGGTTCTAGTTTTTCTAACTCCTCTTCGTCACAGCTAATTGTACCGATGACCTCTACTGATTTGATCGACAGTTTGGACGTCGTAGATCTAGATGGACCGACTCTTTCCGAGACCATACTGGAGAGCCCTCCTATTTATGATGAATGTTGTCGACTTTCTGAAGGTATCCTTGTTTATATCGTCGCTCGGAGGTAATTATTATAGTATTTAATGGTTTTTATTAATAATTATATCGTTATTAATTGTAAGCAACTTCTAAAAAAAACTCATTTTAATTTATATATTTTTAGAGTGCGGAGTAGCTCTACGGATTTTCCCGCAATTTTTAGACGGATCCCTGAGCCTCGTGTGCATCCAGCTGGATGGAGGTATAGGCATATTCCTCAAGATCATCGTGACACGCGATGGCATCTGTTCCAGGTATTTATATTAAATACAAACTTAATTTATTAAATTACATGTGTTTACATTTGTGTAACTAATTACTTATTTTATATTGTCTTAAATATGCTTATTGTAGAGCTCATGTTATTGAGACCGGAGACGATATTCTGATGATGATATACGCTAAGCCTTTTACATATCTATGTCTTACGCTTGGTCTTGTCGTCTTAATGAGTGGCGGCAGGAGTATGATGCCAGGAGAGAGATACCGTCAGCTGTCGGCGAGCAGACCTGGAGGGCTTGGCAAGAGGCGTGGGCGAGCCATAGGAGGTTGAGAGGTCACGGAGGGCTAGCAGGAACCGGATGAGCGAGCCAGAGGGTCCTGYTACTGMGATATKTAAGRATAGAGGCGGGTCTCGGGGGGCGAATCGCATACGAGATAACATCGTAAGTTATATATATAAATTTAAAAATTTATAATTCAAATATATATATATATATGATAAAATAATAAATTAATTGTTACAGCGGGAGGAGACGGGTAGGGAACCCAGTGCGTACGAGCTTCTAATGAGTCTGCATCAGAGAGGCGATGACTCCTTTACGGACCCCAAATCTCAGCGGATAGTTGTAAGTTTATTTAATTTCTAAACTCAAATTAATTTATATATTAACTTTGTTTTTGTTATTATTATGTATGAAAACATTTAACGATTTAGTTTTATCCATCAGACGAAGGTTCAGACTACTTTGGAGAGCAGACGTACTGCATCACAGGAGTTTGACACGTTTGTCGATCCGAACGATGTCTACCTCTCCATTGTCAGGCCCAAGAAGGGTCGACGATTTAGGACAGGATCACTTGTCAAGGAGTTCGATATAGGCTCAACCTCTACGTCATCCCAGCAGGTCGATCCTCATATGGAGTAGTTGCAGACGCAGTTCGAGGAGGCTGAGACGAGGCATCAGAAGGAGTTGTAGAGGTTGCGCATAAGCGCAGTCTCAGGATGAGTTGCAGAGGATGCGCGAGGCACAGGCGCAGGCTCAGATGGACTTTGGCCAGCGACTCTAGCGACAGGTTGAGAAGCGTATTAGGGCCGCGATGGGAGCACAGCCTAGTTCTCCTCCCCCTCCCCCTCATGCTGATTAGATTGATCTCGAGATGTTGGATTATTTTTGTAGAATTCATTTTGAATTACTATTGTCAAATTCATTTGATTATGATTCGTATTTATATTATTTAATTTATTTCGCATTTGTATTTTTTTTAATATTTGTAAATAGGTGGATGAAAAAAAAAAACAGATTCATTATTTCAATTAAAAAAATAATTTTTTTAAAAAAATAATACATTTACCGATGGCGTTCATGTCCGTCGGAAATATAAAATAGTATTTTATTTATTTTTTATTTTTTTTAATTAATTCCCTACGGGCATCATATTCGTCGGTATACCAACAGGCAATGTTCCGTCGGTAAATTAATTACCGACGGGCGTAATATCAGTCGATAAATACCAAAAAAATAGGAATGTCGACGGCAGGTTACCAGCGGCAAGTTGTCATCGGAAAGCCGTCGGGATTAGCCGATGGGCCAAATATCCATCGGCAATTAAAATTACCGACAAAGATTTCGCCGATGGCAGTTATCCGGCGGTAATCCGTCGATAAGTGGTTTATCGACGGATATGATCGTCAGCGAATCCATTTTTTTGTAGTGATATAAGGAGGTTTAGATGTAAAACCCGTAACTTTTGCATTTTGTTGCAGTTTGAATTTGAAGCGCCACTTATAAAACGACACTAGTTTAATTTTTTTCCACTAATGCGGTGCTTGTAATAGCTGAAAATCTCAATTATAACACATTGTTGCACTTTCAGCTACTGAGGCCGAGTATGTTTCTATTATTGATACTTTTAACGAAGTTATTTGGTTGAAAGATCTTATATTTGAAATTAATTTTCTGAAAGGTGAAGTCATAGTATTTTCTAATAGTCTGTCTGCTATTTATTTGTGCAAGAATCCTATTTTTTCATAATAGAACTAAACACAAGGATGTTTGATTACACTTCATTCGGGATATAGTTTCTAAAGGTTTAATTCTTCTTAAAAAATCATGTCTCAATCTAATTCGAAGTGTTTACCTGTTGATCTTTTATACATGTAATTGATATAATCTATTAGTATTATATGTACTTGTTTCGTACTAACTTTGTGTTTGAGTGCGCGGGTACCCAATGGCGACCCTTTGACAATGATGACTCCTATTCAGATCCGAGTTAATTGAACTAGTTTTGGGTCAAGGCGGAGAATGTTATATTTTATGTGTCCCAAATGAGATTTAATTGATGGAACAAAATTTTCTATTTCCTCACAGACCCAAGTTCAGCGGCCCATTACTCCTTGGATGCTTACAAACGAAAGGAAGACATCAATTCTTTATTTTAAAGTGCTGCAAATAAAGTGGTACTTTAATTGAGAAGAGAAGGTGGCAGAGTACTAAAAGGCGTGATTAATTGGTGAAAGCGCTTGCAGTCTATAAACTTGATCATATAACCATCAAGCACGGTGAATTGTGCATGCTCGGCTCGTGTCCTGCAATGTCTCGATTTCAAGCGGAACTTCGATGAACGGACACCTACCACACACACACATATATAAACAAAAATGCAAACATAATCAACCAATTCATTCTTCTTATTACATCACACCACCAATTTCATTTCCATATTTGAATACAAATAACACCAATCAAGTTGAAACCCACAAAACTTGTTACACTTTTATTTTCTTGAGAACACGCAAGAGACGAGAAGGAACAGTGAGGTGAGGAAAATGGCCTTTTGTTTTCAGAACTCTAACACGCGCCGGGGCCCCAAGCTTTCTCTTGATGTAATAAGCCACCGATTTCGGAACAATAATATCTTCCTTGGATTGGATGATGGTGCTTGGAACATGAACATAAGGTAAAACGCGCCTATAGTCCTTTAGAAACACGGCCCTCGCAGTTTGCAGCGCAACTTGTGGACTCCATCTTAGCAGGCTGGATTTGAATTCTTCTATTGCAGCTGTATTGTTGACGCCAATGGCCGCTGGAACGAAACTTTGAACCCAACCCGCGTAGTTGGTTTTTATGCTATTGAAGATTGAGTCCAATTGGACTCGGGTTGAGCCTCCGTTGTAGCCCGTGTCGTTCAGATACCTACAAAAATATTTAATTTAAGATTATTCATCAAGCCCGGCCTAGTCTACCTAGTTGATGTGTTTTCATAAACTTTTGTGTCATAAAAAAAAAAAAAATAAAGTGGGTATAAGGAATAGATAACCTTGGAGATCCATTAAGCCAGACAAGATGTCTAAAGAGGTCCGGCCTTCGTGTGGCGGCTATGCCTCCAATCATGGCTGACATGGAATGCCCCACGAATATGCTATCCTTGACTTTGAGCTCATCAAGAACGCTAGTCAAATCTTGTGCGTATGCACCGTAATTTGAATACCTCACAGGATCATAGAGCTTGGGATTGACATTCGGCGAAAAGGCCAAATCATAAACCAGAACCTTGAAATAGATTGCAAGGACAGGTAGTATGTAATGCCAAACACTCTGGTCTGTTCCATACCCGTGGGACAAAACTATTGTCTGAGACCCGTTGCCATATGTGTGCGCGTTTAGAGCCGCGGCGAGTCCTCCTACACATTCATTCGCAAATGCTGCCATGTTAATGTAAGTGATGAGAGAAGGTTAATGGGAAGTTAATTAAAAGCTAGTCTCAAGTACTTGTATATGGGGCAGAGTAGCCTGTTATATAGTGATCCATGAGTTGATTAAGATCATTTATGTCCACATAATTTACCGTTTACTTTTGCATATATATATTATATGTAAAACAGGGGGTGTCTCGAGATTCACAACAAGTCATGGTCCAGAAATGGTATTATTATTTATTTGATAACGAATAATTGAATATTTAATTACAGGGAAATTTCTATATAAATTAATAGTTTTAGGAACGTTAGATTTAATTTAGTGAGACTGTTAAATAACCGAAAACTAATTTAGAACATTGCTCCTAAGCCGATCAAGACCGACTAATATAGCATCCATTTTGGCTCCGTCTTTTATATTAAAAAAGTTGATATTGGGACCGGTTAAAGTTATGTTGATAGGTTCTCAGGTTAGCTCGACTTGAGTGATGGGTCCAGGTCACCAAACCCATGAACAGCCCGGTCCATTATAATAGATCGTTGGAAGGGGCGAGTAGGACTCAATAGGTCGCCGAGATTGTGATCACAAATGGTTTTTATATGTTGTTTTATGCTAAGATTATTTGTCATATGAATCAGATATATACGAATAATGGAAGGAGAACGTTGTTACGAGTTGGTTTCCAAATTACGAAGATTCGGGATGATTGTGATAAAAGCCCTGATTCCTGAACAACACGCCTCTATATCTCTATAAAAGAGACACAAGTCATATTCACACTCTTAAATTGAATAATCTCTATTATTATTCTATCATTTTATTTTCAACTTTTATACGTTCCTGATGTGATCGTAAAGGGTCTATGACGGGGCTATCCTACTTAGGTTATGTTGCTGGTCAATCCGATTCAAGAAGGAAGTTTGAGACGATCGATCTCAGCTTTTGATGACCAAGATTTTTTTGGTCGCACCACCGAACAAAAAATTATAATGTAGAATTATAATCAGCAGTAGCTCTAACTTGATTATTTTCTAATAATTGCCAACACTCCACCACTTTTAGCTTTATGACTCTACAACACTACACTTTTTGTAAGCCAAAAGATAACAATCATTTTTCTTAATGTTTGCAATTTGTATCTGGAATGCGTTGAATTTAAATGGAGATGCATAGTAGCTAAGGACGCAATCTTAACACTGGCCGCAATCGCTATTGTACACTTGGTGAGGCATTCGTGTTTTGCATTTTATTGGTTAAATTGTAGATTTATTGTGAATGACTTAGATTCACGAAAAAGGTAATATGTATTGGACGTGCAGTTTTTAGTCACATCAGCTAGTATCTACTTAACTTTATTTAAAATTTTGATCATCAATGGATTGTTATTCTAGGTATTACTTTTAAAGTAATACTCTCATTTCTAATCTGAATCAAACTGTCTTTAATGTGCTCTAATACGTATTAACTTAATTTTTACTCCACCAAGCTAGGTGATTAATGATAATTTCCTATTTCAGTCGTAATTTTGCTCCACCAATTAATGACAATTTTCTATTTCATTCATATCTGAGGTACGTACAAAATAAGCTACTTTATATTATGCTTATGCAGTGCTACAAGGAAAAAACTTGTACAGAAATACGATTAGTCCAACTGTCATCCAACGCAGTTGCAGTAATGCATGATGATGATCTCCTTTTCTTTCATCAGCTTTCTGAATTTAATGAGGGTGCCCTAGCTACTTACCGTCAGAATACAATTTATTATATTAGGTATATGAAAAGTATGGCCTTGACTAGCGTGAAAAGTTGGGCACCATCATGATCTGCCAACTACCACCTTTTAGCATTTAAGTTGTCATTTAAGGTGTGAGCTGATCAGCTGCGAGCTATATTGCTACTTCACATACTACTCGAGAGCACACCAAAGATATACCATTTATCATTCATTCTATTAAATAGTGCGGAAAAAGTTATTTAAAAACATAAGAATGACTTATGAATTACATGAGATAAAAATTATGGTTGAACGTATTGATGATCTTCATTACGCATATCGATAAATGACAAACTTCTCTCATTAGTTTGAGAAAATGAGTCGAATCCAAATTGATAAACATAGATAAATGACTTGAGATATGTTATAAAATTGGATTTATTCTAATTAAATGGTGCAGCAAAAATTCGTTGTAACGAGTTGTATAGGATTAATCTACGTGTTGTTTAGATAATCGTAGCATTTTGAATTTCTCAAATCCATTTATTGTTAAGTGAGAAATAATGCTTGGAAGTTGAACGGTTTGCTTTAATACTTTATCGGTTATCCCACATTGAATGTTAGTTAATATGGAAGAGAGTTTAAAAATGATTACATTTTTTTCTTTAATGTACATCAAGTGGCCAGAGAGTGTTGTGGGCTTTGTGTAAACAAAGCTCACGCGGGCTCTTGGACTTGAGATCGCCAGTCCGCCTTCGGCGGAGCCGAGCCCGGACCTAGGCTTGGGACTTGGGTCTTGGGTCTTGGGCAATTGGTCCGTGTGGGGTTCAGGTTCCGGCTCAACCCTGTTTTCTTTTTTGAACCTTCACGCTATGTATTTGCACGCTGAACTAGTCCAGGTTCATGCTGACCATTGCTGCTGGTTTGAATGACTTTATGATGGCTTTAAGGACGTCATTAACTGGCAGCTGTAACCCCTGAAACGAACCCCTATAAAAGGAAGTGAGACTCCTGCTTTGAATCACTTTCCATACACGAAAAACACCTGAGACAAGCATACAACATACATACATTTCTGCATTTTTCTTATGTAACTCAGTCCAGATTTTTTCAGTTCGTCGGAGCCCTGATACTTACGGTGCTGTAATATCAGGGACGAAGTCGTTTTATCTTTGGGAACGACTTTCCAAAACCGAAGGGCACTATCGGGGCAAATTCATTTTGCAGAAAAAGTGACCACTCGACTCGACTTTCATTTCGAAGATTCTGTTTTCTTCTTTTCTTTTCTTTTTTCAGTTTTAGTGATTTCATTTACAGCCCTACTCGAATTATTGTAACTATTCCAACAATCGCAACACGAATTATTGTTTGTAATTTTAATTTTCTGTAATTTGTAATCACTACTGGGAAGATGTCAACCTCCAGCACTCCGACAACCTCGACTATTCCGGCTATTAACTCCACTACTTCGGTGACGACCACTGCCCCTGCAGTCACGATCACTTCAACAATTGGCGTGTCTTCGCCAAACATGAACACTACTCAAATTGAGATCATTCTCAACCCAGGAACCCTCGACTTCTTACTCGAGACGCTGACGAAGCGCATGACCCAGTCGAACTCATCCACAGCTTCGGCTGCTGGAACGATCCCTTTTGGGATAGGGACTTCGGTCCAAACTATGTCAGCTCCGGCTGTGACCCATCCCATTGGGATAACGGGAACTTTGATTCTAAGTTTGTTTGCAACTGCTCCCCAAACAGATTCAACTGTTTTGAATACCCATTCAACGGGTTCGAAGGAGACTTTTGTACCAACGATGAACGCGCCGGTGCACTCCTCACGGATCATGCCCGCGGCGGCGGAGAAGCCTCCGAAATTCGATGGAGAAGGTTTCAAGAGGTGGCAACAAAAGATGATGTTCTACCTCACGATGCTTGGTTTCGCTAACTTCGTGAAGGAAGACGAACCACCTACTCCGAACAAGGACGAGACTAGTTTCCATGTTCACGCTGCCTACGATAATTGGCACAATAGGGACTATTTGTGTAAAGGCTTTCTCTTGAGTAGCCTAGAAGATAGTTTGAGTAATGTGTACTTGGATGTAAAGACTTCCAAGAAAATCTGGGAGGCACTTGAGAAGAAATACAGTTCCGACGAGGCTGGAACTAGGAAATTTGTAGTCACAAACTTCATGGACTACAAGATGATTGATTCTCGCCCGGTTATGGAACAAGTTCAAAAGTTCCAAATGCTGGTGAATGATGTCCACGCCGAGGGGATGATACTTTCGGATGCTTTCACGGCTGCTGCCATGATTGACAAGCTTCCATCGAACTAGAAAAGACTTCAAAACGTACCTAAAGCACAAACGAAAGGCGATGTCTCTTGAGGATGTTATCCGGAAGGTACGAATTGAGTCTGAAGTTCGAGTTCAGTACAAGAATTCAAAAAACTCTGATGAACCTCGAGTGAACCTTCTTGAACGAGGAGACAACTCGAAGAAGAGGCCGCGTCCTGGCAACTCTAAGCCTAAAGTGCCCTCTTCTAAGAAGTTCGAAGGCAATTGTTATAATTTCGGTTATCCTGGGCACTTGTCTAAGAACTGTCGCAGGCCAAAGCAGAAGAAGGCCAAGCCGAGTGCCCAACTAGCCGAGAGGGAGCTGACTAGTGATGATCTCATTGCGGAACGGAGTTGCAGAACGCAAGAATCGTGCATTGAAAGAAATGATGAATGCGTTGTTGATTAGTTCTGGGTTACCTCAGAACATGTGGGGGGAAGCTGTTTTAACAGCTAACTATATCCTCAATAAGATTCCARTTAAAGGAAGGGACGAATCTCCCTATGAGTTGTGGAAAGGAAGGAAACCTTCTTACAAATACCTCAAAGTGTGGGGGTGTTTAGCGAAGGTAGAAGTGCCTCTACCAAAGCAGGTGACAATCGGACTCAAAATGGTTGATTGTATTTTTATTGGTTATGCACTGAATAGTAGCGCCTATCGATTTATAATTCATAGGTCAAATGTTCCGGACATGAATGTCGGAACTACCATTGAGTCAAGGAATGCGATATTCTTTGAAGATATCTATCCTTGTAAGGATAAAGCTGCATCCAGTTCAAACACTGGTAATGCTGAAGGAACTACAAGTCACGAACTTTTGGGGGTTGAACCTAAGTCTCCTAAATGACCCGGTTCAGAACTGGAAGCTCTAACTCCTAGACGGAGCACTCGAGCTAAAGTTGCGAAGGACTTTGGTCCCGACTATGTGATTTTTCTCTTGGATGAAGAACCAAATTCACTGAAAGAAGCTTTCTCACGGACTGATAGTTCATTTTGGAAGGAAGTTGTACAAAGCGAGATCAATTCGATCATGCAGAACCATACGTGGATTCTGACTGATTTACCTGAAGGTTGTAAACCTTTAGGTAGTAAATGGATTCTGAAACGAAAGTTCAGAGCTGATGGATCAATCGATAAGTATAAAACTCGTTTGGTTGTGAAAGGATTTCTCCAGAAGGAGGGTTATGATTTCTTTGACACATACTCTCCTGTGACGAGAATTACCTCTATCCGGGTGCTTCGCGATTGCTTCTTTGCACAATCTTGAGATTCACCAAATGGATGTAAAAACACCTTTTCTAAATGGCGACTTAGAAGAGGAAATCTATATGGAACAACCTGAAGGTTTTGTAAAACCTGGACAAGAAAGAAAGGTGTGAAAACTAGTTAAGTCTTTATATGGCTTGAAACAAGCACCTTTACAATGGCACTTGAAATTTGACGAAGTGATGATGTCAAATAGATTCAAGATAAACGAGTGCGGCAAGTGTGTCTACATTAAGAATATAAATGACAGATTTGTTATCGTATGTCTTTATGTAGATGATATGTTAATCATGGGTAGCAACCTACAAGTGATTAACGAGACGAAACTCATGCTAAAAAGAAATTTTGACATGAAGGATCTGGGAGTTGCTGACACAATTCTTGGCATAAGAATCATAAGAACTCCAGATGGAATTGTCTTATCACAATCTCATTACATTGAGAAAGTGATCAAGAAATTCAATGCTTACTATAGTCTTCCAGCAAAGACACCTGTGGAACTCGATGTTCACTTAAGTAAGAACAGAGGTGACCCTATTGCTCAGAAGGACTATTCTAGGATCATTGGATGTCTGATGTACATCTCTAACTGTACAAGACCTGATCTAGCTTGATCGGTAAACAAACTGAGTCGATATACAAGCAATCCAAGTGGAGAACACTGGATAGCGCTAGTGAGAGTTTTGAGATACTTAAAGTATACTCTGAACTTTGGGCTACATTATGGTAGATACCCCGGGTACTTGAAGGTTACTTTGATGCAAACTGGATATCCGACACAAAGGACTCTTTGTCTACAAGTGGATATGTGTTTGTAATAGGGGGGAGTTGTTTCTTGGAGATCCACTAAACAGACATGTATAGCCCGATCCACCATGGGATCTGAGTTTATCGCTTTGGACAAAGCAGGTGAAGAAGCAGAATGGTTTCGTAACTTTTTAGAAGATATTCCATGTTGGGAGAAACCCGTGCCGCCGGTTATGCTTCACTGCGATCGTCAAGCTGCTATTAGAAGGGCAAGAAGTGGTTTGTATAACGGTAAGTCTCGACATATTCATCGGAGACATAACACCGTAAGACATTTATTATCGAGTGGAATTATCTCAGTTGACTACGTAAGGTCTATAGATAATCTAGCGGATCCATTCACTAAGAACATTGCTCGAGATCAGATGTACAAGTTGCTTGAAGAAATGGGAGTGAAATCCACAACTTAAATATGATTGTAGTGGAAACCCAACCATGATGAGTGGAGATCCCACAAACTTGGTTTAATGGGAAAACTAAACTATAAAAGTCCGGGTAAGTAAAACTCTACGACTATATTCCTTAACGGCAAAAGTAGAGTTTTTAATCTGTCTTGTGGTGAGGATAAATATCTGATTTTTAATGATTCTTGTGCAGGTCTTTGACTTGAGTATGACAGAATGTTGATTTGAAGAATCACCTATGTAAGAGAGAAGTGAGGGCCGCTTCTACTGTATGCTTATGAATCCAAAGAAGTTGTCCATGGTCAGAAACGGACACAAACGTGAGAACGGAAGAATTTTGAGACCTTAGTGGGTTGGTACTATTGTCTAGTATACACAAAGGGGAATAGTTCAAGAATAATGTTCACTAATCCGTCGGTATGCTCGGTAGTATTAACTAATGAGGGTTCAAGGCCACAAGCCACCTATCCCTATTCTTTATTGTCGCTTAAGGACTGAGCTATGTATTTGCATTCATGTTTTCGTTTTTTGGATTTTATCACTCATGTGGGGGATTGTTATAAAATCGGATTTACTCTAATTAAATGGTGCAGCAAAAATTCGTTATAACAAATTGTATAAGATTAATCTACGTGACGTGTAGATAATCGTAGCATTTTGAATTTCTCAAATACATTTATTGGTGAGAAATGATGCTTGGAAGTTGAACGGTTTGTTTTAATGCTTTATTGGTTATCCCACATTGAATGTTAGTCAATGTGGAAGAGAGTTTAAAAATGATTACATTTTTTTAATGTACACCAAGTGGGCCAGAGAGTGTTGTGGGCTTTGTGTAAATAAAGCTCACGCGGGCTCTTGGACTTGGGTTCGCCAGTCCGCCTTTGGCGGAGCCGAGCGGATCCGAGCCCGAGCCCGGACCCGGACCTCGAACCTCGATCTTGGGCTCTGGAATCTGGACTTGGGTCTTGGGCAATTGGTTCGAATTGGCTGGTCCGATTGAGGTGGTCCATGTGGGGTTCGGGTTCTGGCTCAACCCTGGTTTCTTTTTTGAACCTTCACGCACCTGTTAACTCCTGACCGTTACGTAATGGCTGGCACCTGACCGTTCAGACGTTTCCAAAACATTTGAATTCAAACATGCAATGTATTTACACGCTGAACCAGTCCAGGTTCATGCTGACCATTGCTGCTGATTTGAATGACTTTATGACGGCTTTAAGGACGTCATTAACTGGGAGCTGTAACCCCTAAAACGAACCCCTATAATAGGAAGTGAGACTCCTTCATTTGAATCACTTTCCATACACGAAAAACACCTGAGATAATCATACATCATACATACATTTCTGCATTTTCCTTACGTAACTCAGTCCAGATTCTTCCAGTTCATCGGAGACCTGATATTTACGGTGCTGTAATATTAGGGACGAAATCGTTTTATCTTTGGGAACGATTTGCAAAGACCGAAGGGCACTACCGGGGCAAATTCGTTTTGCGGAAAGAGTGACCACTCGACTAGACTTTCATTTCGAAGACTTTGTTTTCTTCTTTTCTTTTCTTTTTCCAGTTTTAATGATTTCATTTACAGCCCTGCTCGAATTATTGTAACTATTCCAATAAGATAGACCTTAGTAAAGTACTTTTCTTAGATATAGTGGACCGTTGACGTCACGCGTTTGATAATTGCGAGTCATAGATATATTATAATTTTACAATCGGTTGTTCCTTTTAGATTATGTATGTAGTTCGAACACAACACTCTGTGGCCCGAGTATGCTGCACCGGATTACTATCACACAATACGAACTCATCTTCGACCTGAATCAACACTTCCAGCCCGCGGGAAATTATTAGGTACACCCGTGTGCACATTATACCATACACCTGAGTGAAAAGAACATGTTTAATGTGATAAATGTGCATTTCCGTCAAAATAGATTTTTATATTTGTTGTGACAAATTTTTATCTTCCTGTGATAAATGTACATTATGAATATATAATATGCATAAAAATATTCAGATTCAATGTTATTAAGATGTTCATCTCTGTTCTAATAAATGTTCACCTTCATTGGGCTAACGTCTATCTTCAATTTGATATATATCAATCTTCATTTTCATAAATTTGTATATATATTAATCATTTTCAATATGATAAATATTAATTTTAATGTGATACGTGTACAATTTTTCATAATATAGATGAAAGCATAACAGAAAGTACGCTCAATAAAAAAATGTACATGTTTTTTGTATTAAATATTCATTTTTGGGTGTACGGTATAGCGTTCACTCGGTTGTACCTAATAATGGCTGCCAGCCTGCAGTCCACTCAAGTTGCTGCACTGGCCCACTCCAAAGACCAAATGGTGTTGTCGGTAAGCCTTCATCTCCAACTGCTTGGTGTCTAGCCGTCGTCTCCAGTTGCTAGGAGCTCTAACGAACTATACCTGCAACAACAACAATCAATGACGACGAGGCAGATAAAATACATAACGTAGTAACGAGAAATTAAAACAGTACCACCTAACCAATCGGATCTTGAACAAGATTTGAAACACTAGCGAAGGTTCGATGTCGGTCAGAGATGTAGCTAGCCGTAGAAATGCCAGGAAGAGGATGCCGATGATTAGAATGTGGTGGAATCACATGATGGCTCAAATTTCCTTCGTAGGTCCTAAGCTCTCAGCAAACCCACCAACTGAAGAAACTCCTTGAGACAGTGCTCAGTCCACAGTATGCTGACGGACGCTGACAGCCTGACTTTGCTGATAGCTTGCTGACCGACAAAGGCCGTCAGCGAGCAGCCCGTCAGCAAATTAATTGGGCGATGGGTTTGCTGACGGGCCTGTTTGCTGATGGGTCAGCGCACGTCAGCATAATTAAAAGAAATAAAAAGAGAATGCTGACAGGTCCTCGACCGTCAGCATTATTAAAAATACACACACACACACACACACACACACACACACACACACACACACACACACACACACACACACACACACATATATATTATATATATATATATATATATATATATATAATATTATATATATATATGTTGACGGGCCGTGCCCGTCAGTATTTTGGGGATAAAATCAGATCCTTAAATCAGAAAACAGAAACAGTTAATATATATATATATATATATATATATATATATATGTTGACGGGCCGTGCCCGTCAGTATTTTGGGGATAAAATCAGATCCTTAAATCAGAAAACAGAAACAGACAGAGAAAAAAAAAAAACCAAGCCAGCCCCGCCGCCGCCCAAGGTCCATCGTTGCCACCAGCCCCAGCCCGTTGTCGTCGCCCGCCGCCCGCAATCGCCTTTCAGCCCAGTCCCAGCCCCGACGCCCTTCGCAGCCAACTGCCGCCCAAGGTCCATCTTTTTTCTCTTTTTGTTTTTATTTTTTTGAATTGTTTTGTGAATTATGATTTATAATTTTTGAAAATAATATGAAATAGTTATATAATTGGCGTATAATTTATGTATTAATATATATTTAAGATATAATTTAGGGGTTCTTTATAATTGGGGTTTAGTTTAGGTATTATTGTATAATTAGGGTATTATTTAGGTATTATTGTACAATAGGGGTTCAATTTAGAGGTTGTGTATTATTAAGTTTTAATTGAGGTATTATTTTATAATTATCGTTAATATAGGAGATTTTGTATAATTAATATTTAATTTAGATATTATTGTTTAATTATGGTATAATTTAGGGGTTTATTTATAATTAGGTTTAGTTTAGGTATTATCGTATAATCAGAGTTTAATTTAGGAGATTTTATATAATTAGAGTTTAATTTGGGTATTATCGTATAATTAACATTAATTTAGGGGTTATGTAATTATGGTTTAATTTAGTAATTATCATATAATTGGGGTATAAGGGTTTTTGTATAATTAAAATTTAATTTAGGTGTTTTTGTATAATTAGAGTTTAATTAGGGATTATTTTATAATTAGGGCTTAATTTAGGTATTATAGTATAATTAGAGTTTAATTTGGGGTTTTTGAAAATTAGGGTTAATTTAGGGTTGAATTGTAAATATTTCATATTTAAAAAATATTTTGGAATGTTTGTGTTGGTGGTTTTGAAATGTCGTGGTGATCGACAAGTTGTGTTTAATTAATATTTATGTTTTTATATACATGTTGAGACTGGTTGGTGTTGTGATTGGTTGGGGTTGTCGGCGGTGATGACGTGGTGTATGGCGCCAGCGGGGAGGTTTCTTCACTCTAATAATGGATTTTAAATTTTTTTCAAATTGTGATGGTGGTTTTAAAAGGTTTTAAAAAGTGCGTGGTGGGGTTTATTAAATGTTGTGGTGATTGAGAAGTGAGTATTTTGTTTAATTTATATGTTATGTTATATGATCTGTAAATATATATGATATGTGATAAATATATATTATCTACTTTGTACAAGTTACACGTGAAGTTGAATTTACAGATATGCCTTTTACTTTAATTTACAGATTCTAAAATAAACACCCAAATCTTTACGGCGATAAATCATAACAAAAACTTAAGTATGCTTGAAAATACGTGATATTGAGAAATATCACGGATTTTAAGAGATGACGAGTGCTGAAACATCACATCAAGGATCTTAAGAGCGTGATTTAGCATCAGTATTAAGTATAAAATCTTTATACACTGAAACACTTACCTTAGACCCGTTTGGGATTTAGTATCAAATAGAGAGTTTGATACTAAATTCGGAATTGTCCACTAATTTGGACAGTTTGAAAATATAATTGTAATGTGATCATCTTACGTCGTATGTATTTCATGGACTTTTGAATTTCGGTCGGTTTCCATCTCTCCTTTGTTCTCGTTTGCACTGCAATATATGTGTATATAGAGAACTAAGGGGAGGTGCTGTTGAAATTTTCAGGTTCTAGAAATGCATAGTAAAATAGTTTTATTACTAAAAATCACATTCTTGAATGGGATAGGGCCCTTACAAAAAATTCAATAGTAAGAATTTTCTGGAGGGTAAAACCCACATTTCATAGTTATTGTTACCATACTATCAACGCCCCAAGAATATTAAAGATATTTTAGATTTTAGCCAACTCAAAATAATGAAAAATTGAAGATGATGAAAGTTGTGAATGAACGTTTTGTCGAAAAAAAAGAAATTTGTTATGAAAAAGAAATTTTACCTCAACTCGCACGTGTTAAACCTATCAATTAAATAATATGTATGACATCTTTTTAAACTCCGATGCATATTACATGATGAACTCGAGTGCACCATATTATTTATATATCACTTGCCTAGGGACGTTTGTGTTTAGGCCTTCAGGCCCCATGATTGCCACCGAGGCGTGATTACATCTCACAGCTAGCCAATTGATTATTAATCAGGCGGTTCAAATCTTAGGACCAGTTTGCAAGTGACCCAAACCTAACCAGGTTTATCGGCCCTTTTTTTTAAAAAAATTCTTTATTGCTTTAAAAAATGTGCAATGTTTTATATTTATTTGATATTTATTTGTAATCTGTTGTGTTTCTTTGAATTGCTTTTCTGGGAAATGGTAAATGTAAAGCTTGATTTGAAGAAATTGGGATAGAGGGATGAGGGAGGCAAAATTCAATAGAGAGAGAAATAGAAAATTAATGTAATTTCATTCATAATAATTTTCACATCCGTATCCCATAGATATAGGGATACTATTGGTGAGTTGTTACAATGCATGTGCCAAATATCTCCACAAATGACAAAAATAAGTAAAAGACTAGAACAACCTTATAATCTTAAATAAAATTGCAACCCAGCTACTAGGCCCAGTAACCCCTTGGAGCCCAACTACTACTCAGCATGTTATTTAGCCCATTTCCGCCTCTCCTTTGCTCAAAACCCGAACCGCAGCCCGCTTAAGCCCTGAACCGACTCCATCTATCACTCTACTTCTCAATCGACGTGGCGAAACCCCAATCTCTTCCCCATTAGAAACTGGTTTCACAACATCACCTCCCCGATTTTGAAATCCTTGTCCGCAAGGACTTTTCTCAAAAAATTTCTTATCCATGAATTTCGTGTCCTCCCAGGTAGCCTTAATTTGAATTTCCTCACCCCAATCAACCAAAACTTGTTCTATCTCGCAGTTTCCCCTTTTTACCTTTCGATTTCCCAGAATCGCCCTAGGCAGTATTTCGCTTTGACCCTCTACTGCTTCCGCCGTTATCTCAAGGGAGGGGGTCATGTTAGGATCCACCCTTTTCTTCAGCAAAGAGACGTGAAAGACGGGATGGATGAGCGAACCGGGGGGTAGGTCAAGACGATACGCAACCTCGCCTATCTTCTCCAAAATGCGATAGGGGCCAAAATAACGTGGAGACAACTTCAAATTCCTCCTAAGCTGCACTGTATTCTGCCTGTACGGTTGCAATTTCAGGTATACTTCTTCACCCACTGCATACTGTTTCTCAATTCTTGACTTATCTGTATAGACCTTCATCCTGTTCTGTGCATGAATAAGGTTCTCCTTTAGCTGCTTTATCATTTCTTGCCTGCTTTTAACAAATTCCATTGCCTCTGAGTCTGCATGTCCTATATATGGTTGCATTGAAAATAGGGGAGGGGAGTATCCATACAATGCTTGAAATGGGGTAGTTTTTAGGCCTGTATGATAATTGGTATTGTACCAAAATTCAGCAAGATTAATCCACTTTAACTAGGATCTGGGATTGTTATGCACCATGCATCTTAGGTAGTTTTCCAAACATTGGTTGAGTCTTTCTGTCTGTCCATCGGTTTGAGGGTGATAAGCTGAAGATAAATTGAGTTTCACCCCCATTAGTTTGGAAATTTCTCGCCAAAATACACTTGTGAACACTTTGTCTCTATCTGTCACCACACTTAGGGGTAAACCATGTAACTTGTAAATTTGATCCATAAATAATTGAGCTACTGACTGGGCTGAGTAAGGATGTGACAAGGGTAGGAAGTGTCCATACTTAGTAAATCTGTCCACTATAACTAGGATCACATTTWTTCCATTCACTTTAGGTAGTCCCTCAATGAAATCCATGCTTATGTGTGTCCATGCTTGTTCTGGGATGGGTAAAGGTTGTAACGGGCCTGGGTAGGATTCATGGCTATTTTTGTTCATAGCACAAACTTCACATTTCTGAATCATTTGAATTATGTCCATCTTCATCTTGGGCCAGTAGAACACTCCTCTTGCCCTCATATATATGTACCCCCAATCCCAGAATGTCCCCCATATGCTGATCCATGCATTGCCTCAAGTATCATGTTCCTCAATTCTGTGTCATGCCCTATTACCAATCTGCCCTTGTACCTGATGAGCCCTTCCTTYACCTTWAATTCTGGATATYAATCTGCATCTAGAGCCTTAGCTGTTAATACCTTGTTGGTGAAAGGATCACTCTTATAACTTTGGATCACTTTCTGCATCCATACAGGCACTAGGGTAGTAACTGCATAAACTTCTCCTTGTGTCTCCTTCATTCTGGATAGGGCATCAGCTGCCCTATTCTCCTTTCCTTTCCTGTATTGTATCTCATAGTTCAACCCTAAGATCTTAGTGATCCATTTCTGTTGAGTAGGGTTCATAGCCTTCTGATCCAATAAGTGTTTAAGTGCCTGTTGGTGTGTCCTAATGATGAATTTGTGCCCTTGCAAGTAGTGCCTCCGCCTCTGTATAGCCATAAGAACAGCTAGGAACTCCTTCTCATATATGGATAGTGCTTGGTTCTTGGGGCATAAAAGTTTGCTCATATAAGCTATTGGTCTCCCTTGTTGCATAAGTATAGCCCCAATCCCATACCCACTAGCATCAGTTTCTAAAATGAAGGGTTGGGCGAAATCTGGTAAGGCTAGGATGGGGGTGGTTGTCATTGGCCCTTTTAATTTCTAGAAAGCTGCCTCAGCTTCATCCCCCCACTTAAATTTGTCCTTCCTGAGCAAATTGGTCAGTGGTTTGCTCAGTGACCCATATCCTTTCACAAACTTCCTGTAGTACCCAGTCAGGCCCAAGAACCCCCTTAATTGTTTTACATTCTTGGGAGTTGGCCAGTTGATCATGCACTCAATTTTKTGGGGATCAGTGGCTACCCCATCTTGGTTGATAATGTGCCCCAAGTATTCTATCTGTTTCTGACCAAATTGGCACTTACTRSTTTTGGCATATAGTTGGTTTTCCCTGAGTTTACTGAGTACACCCTTCAAATGTTGAATGTGCTCACCCCARTCCCTACTGTATACTAAAATGTCATCAAAGAACACCAYTGTGCTCTTCCTCAAACTATCACTAAACACTTYGTTCATTAAACTCTGAAATGTAGCTGGTGCATTGCACAGCCCAAAGGGCATAACTAAGAATTCAAACTGACCATGATGAGTATTAAAGGCAGTTAAATATRTGTGTTCTGGCTTCATCAAAATCTGAAAATAACCTGACCTTAGATCAATCTTGGAAYAATATTGTGCCCCATGTAACTCATCCAATAGCTCATCAATAACTAGGATGGGAAACTCATGCTTAACAGTTAGGTCATTTAAGTACCTGTAGTCCACACATAGCCTCCATGATGCATCCTTCTTTTTTACTAGAATAACTGGTGAAGCAAAGGGACTCTGGCTAGGTTGAATAACCCCACTTATAAGCAATTCCTTAACTATCTTCTCTATCTCATCCTTCTGGTCATGTGAGGTTCTATATGGGTATTGGTGTTTGGGCAAACTGCCAGGTTTCAAATTTATTTGATGCTCTGTACCCCTAGCAGGTGGTAATCCCTTTGGCTCTTCAAAAACATCACTATACTCTTCCAGTAATTCTGTCATTTGAGTCACATGCTTGTTCCCTTCTTGTTCTGTCCCTTGTATGGTGAGTAGGTAGATTTCTTCAATCTGCATAGGATAATCTTGGTGCATCAACTTGAATAAAGAAGGTGCAGATATGAATTGGCAGTCTGCAGTTGTAGTGAGTGCTTGTATTTTAACTCTTCCCCCCTTTTGAGTCACAGTGAATGTCATTAGTTCATAATCCAGTTCTATAGGTGTACATGATTTCAACCAATCACCTCCCAGGATGAGGTCACAGCCTTCATTCTTTAATAACCTCAGAGTATAGGAAAAAATGTGCCCCTGCATTGTCCAACTGAACCCTTTGGCTATCTTGGTGCTGATCAACCTCTAACCATTAGCCACTCTCACAAGAATAGGTTTAGCTTCCTCAATTTGGCAACCTAGCCTGTGGGCAATAGCTTCTTGAATGAAACTCAGGGTGCTCCCAGAGTCTATCAGAATCTGTAATTGATTCCCCTTGTTATGCCCCCACACCCTCATGGTGGTGACACTGCTTCCCCCTGAAACTTCATTTACTGTCATCTGTATCTCTTCCATTGTGTCAGAAGCTGTAGTATCCTTAACTGAATTAGAATCAAAAACTTGTGAGCATTCCATCTCCTCCTCTTCTGTCATTATCATGTAATTGATTCTCTGTTTGCATCTGTGCCCATAAGTGAACTTCTCATCACAATTATAGCATAGGCCCTTTTCTCTTCTGGTAGCCATCTCTGATGCTGTGAGCATCTTTGCTTGTGGCTTGAGGTTGTTGTTTGGAAATGATTTCTGAGTGTATGGGTATGAGTTTTCTGTTTTCTTGTTCTGAAATGGTTAGGTGTTGGTTCTGGGAATAGATTTAAATTTCTTGGCAATAGCATCCAATGTTAACACTTGTTTCCTGCCCAAATCAATGGTTTGTTGTAGGGAGGTGGGCTCAAACATGTTGATAAAAGCCTGTAATTCTTCACTTAGGCCACTAATGAAACTAGCAATAAAGTATTCCTCTGTGTAGCTGTTCAAAATCTTCATGCATGCCTTGAGTTCTTCAAACCTCTCCACATAGTCTGCATATGATCCAGTTTGCTTTAGCTTGTTAAACTCAGCTATGATCCTTGCTTCCTTAAGCTCTTCAAATCTGGATGAAACAACTTCAATTAACTGTTGCCATGTGATGTCTGTTTGTGATGCACTGAGATTTTGGAACCAGTGGGAAGCTTTTCCCTCAAAATGCATAGAGGCTAGAATAACTTTCTGTTGATCAGGAATATTAGGCATGAGTTTGAAATAACTGTTGCATTTGAGTATTCATGACCTAGGTGCTGAGCCATCAGAATTAGGGAATTCCAATCTGGGAATTGGACTCTGAAAATTCATATTATGTGATTCAGTAATTATTCTTGATTTGATGGAATTAGTGGATCTGCCATTTGTGCCTTCATTGCTAAAACCTGGATAGGGTTCCCCTAGGATAGACTTTTCATCTGCATGGTGTTTACCTTTGTTCATGTTGAGGAGTTGTAGTTGTATGGCAGCTAGAGTTTGAGTCAGATGATCATACTTCATGTTCAGCCCCATTAACTCCTGCAAGTTGGAATTAATTCCAGAAATCTGCTCCTGCATGTTAATCTCACAAGCTTCTCTTTTCATTGCTTCTGTTTGCAGGTTTTGGTCCATCCTCTTCTGGGCTTCTTGAAGATCTTTAATGCGAGTTCCATCTGCCATTTCCAAGGATCCAAGGCTTTGGATACCACTTGTAATGGTTTTGATATTTATTTGTAATCTGTTGTGTTTCTTTGAATTGCTTTTCTGGGAAATGGTAAATGTAAAACTTGATTTGAAGAAATTGGGATAGAGGGATGAGGGAGGCAGAATTCAGTAGAGAGAGAAATAGAAAATTAATGTAATTTCATTCATAATAATTTTCACATCCGTATCCCATAGATATAGGGATACTATTGGTGAGTTGTTACAATGCATGTGCCAAATATCTCCACAAATGACAAAAATAAGTAAAAGACTAGAACAACCTTATAATTTTAAATAAATTGCAACTCAGCTACTAGGCCCAGTAACCCCTTGGAGCCCAACTACTACTCAGCATGTATTTTAGCCCATTTCCGCCTCTCCTTTGCTCAAGAACCCGAACCGCAGCCCGCTTAAGCCCTGAACCGACTCCATCTATCACTCTACTTCTCAATCGACGTGGCGAAACCCCAATCTCTTCCCCATTAGAAACTGGTTTCACAACAGTTTTATATTTATTTTTTATTTTTACTGTTTGAAAATACAAAGATCACAAACAGGGATTGTAAATATATCACTAAAACTGGAAAAAATAAAACAGAAACTATAAGTAAAAGTCGAGTCGAGTAACACTCTATCCGCAAGATGAAATTGCCCCGGTGGTGCTCTTCGATTTAGGCAATTCGTCACCAAAGATAAAATGACTAACGTCTCTGGTATAACAACACCGTTAATACCAGAGCTCCGGCGAACTGAATGAATATGGACTGTGCTACGGAAAAAGAAATGAAAACAGTGCAGAAGCTGAATGCAGTGTAAGTATGTACTATGGTTTTGTAGGTGTTTCAGGTGTGAAATGTGAAGGAGACTCTCACCCTTTTTATAGGGTTCCAGTGAGGGTAGCAGCAACTAACTTAATGACGTCCTTAAAGGCATCATTAAGACGTTCAAACTGACAGCATGAACCTGGACAGGTACAGCGTGTACGTGCATTCCATGTTGTTTTCGTACATTTGGAAAATTACCTGAACGGTCAGGCAATCAGGAGTGTGCTTGCCGTTTTTGTAATGGTCAGGAGTCCAGAGTGTGTACGTTCAAAAATGTATGCAACTAAAAAGGTAGCCTGGGTTGAACCAGGACCCCCATACGGACCACCTCAATCGGATCAGCCAATTCGGACCAATTGTCCAAGACCCAAGTCCCAGGCCCAGGCCTAGGCCAAGGACCAAGGTCCAAGGTCCGGGCTCGGATCCGCTCGGCTTCGCCGAAGGCAGACGGGCGAACCCAAGTCCAAGAGCCCGTGTGAGCTTTGTTCATACAAAGTCCACAACATCCGCTGGCCCACTTGATGTACATTAAAAAAATGTAATCATTTTTAAACTCCCTTCCACATTGATTAATATTCAATGTGGGATAAACAATAAAGCACTTTACTAACCATTCAACTTCAAAGCATTATTTCTCACTCACCAATAATTGGATTTGAGAAATTCAAAAAGCTACGATTAACTACACCACACGTAGATCGAGCCTATAAAATTCGTTAACACGAATTTTTGTTGTACCATTAAATGGAATAAATAGAATTTACCAACAATCCCCCACATGAGTGAGAAACTCCAAAACGAAAAAAACATGAATGCAAATACATAGCTCAGTTCTTAAGAGAAAGTAGAGAATAGGGATAGGTGGCTTGTGGCCTTGAACTCTCCTTAGTTAATACTACCGAGCATACCGGCGGATTAGTGAACATAAATCTTGAACTGTTCCCCTTTGTGTATACTAGACAATAGTACCAACCCACTAAGGTCCCAGAATTCTTCCGTTCTCATGTTTTGTGTCCGTTTCTGGCCATGGATAACTTCTTTGGATTCATAAGCATTCAGTAGAAGCGGCCCTCACTTCTCTCTTACATAGGTGATTCTTAAAACAAGTATTCTGTCATACTCAAGTCAAAGACCTTCACAAGAATCATTAAAAATAAGAGATTTATCCTCACCACGTGACATATTAAAAACTCTACTTTTGCCGTTATGGAATAAGGTCGTAGAATTTTACTTACCCAGACTTTTATAGTTTAGTTTTCCCATTGAACCAAGTTTGTGGGATCTCCAGTCATCATGGTTGTGTTTCCACTACAATCATCTTTAAGATGTGGATTTCACTCCCATTCCTTCAAGCAACTTATACATCTGATCTCTAGCTATGTTTTTAGTGAATGGATCCGCTAGATTATCAATTGACCTTACGTAGTCAACTGAGATAATCCCACTCGACAAAAAATATCTTATGGTGTTATGTCTCCGATGAATATGTCGAGACTTACCGTTATACAAACCGCTTCTTTCCCTTCCAATAGCAGCTTCACTATCGAAGTGAAGCATAACCGGCGGCATGGGTTTCTCCCAACATGGAATATCTTCCAAAAAGTTACAAAGACATTCTGCTTCTTCACCTGCTTTGTCCAAAGCGATAAACTCAGATCCCATGGTGGATCGGGCTATATATGTCTGTTTAGTGGATCTCCAAGAAACAACTCCCTCTATTACAAACACATATCCACTTGTTGACAGAGAGTCCTTTGAGTCGGATATCCAGTTTACATCACAGTAACCTTCAAGTACCCTGGGGTATCTACCATAATGTAGCCCAAAGTTTAGAGTATACTTTAAGTATCTCAAAACTCTCACAAGCGCTTTCCAGTGTTCTCCACTTGGATTGCTTGTATATCGACTCAGTTTGTTTACTGATCAAGCTAGATCAGGTCTTGTATAGTTAGAGATGTACATCAGACATCCAATGATCCTAGCATAGTCCTTTTGATCAATAGGGTCACCTCTGTTCTTACTTAAGTGAACATCGAGTTCCATAGGTGTCTTTGCTGGAAGACTATCGTYWGCATTGAATTTCTTGATCACTTTCTCAATGTAATGAGATTGTGATAAGACAATTCCATCTGGAGTTCTTATGATTCTTATGCCAAGAACTGTGTCAGCAATTCCCAGATCCTTAATGTCAAAATTTCTTTTTAGCATGAGTTTCGTCTCGTTAATCACTTGTAGGTTGCTACCCATGATTAACATATCATCCACATAAAGACATACGATAACAAATCTGTCATTTGTATTCTTAATGTAGACACACTTGTCGCACTCGTTTATCTTGAATCTATTTGACATCATCACTTCGTCAAATTTCAAGTGCCATTGTAAAGGTGCTTGTTTCAAGACATATAAAGACTTAACTAGTTTTCACACCTTTCTTTCTTGTCCAGGTTTAACAAAACCTTTAGGTTGTTCCATATAGATTTCCTCTTCTAAATCGCCATTTAGAAAAGCTGTTTTTATATCCATTTAGTGAATCTCAAGATTGTGAAAATTAGCAATCGCGAAGCACCCGGATAGAGGTAATTCTCGTCACAAGAGAGTATGTATCAAATAAATTATATCCCTCCTTCTGGAGAATTCCTTTCACAACCAGACGAGCTTTATACTTATCGATTGACCCATCGGCTCTGAACTTTCGTTTCAAAATCCATTTACTCCCTAAAGGTTTACAACCTTCATGTAAATCAGTTAGAATCCACGTATGGTTCTGCATGATCGAATCGATCTCGCTCTAAACAGCTTCCTTCCAAAACAAACTATCAGTCCGGGAGTAAGCTTCATTTAATGAAGCTGGTTCTTCATCCAAGAGAAAAATCACATAGTCGGGACCGAAATCCTTCGCAACTTTATCTCAAGTGCTCCGTCTAGGAGTTAGAGCTTCAAGTTCTGAACCAGGTCGTTTACGAGACTTAGGTTCAACCCCCACAATTTCTTGACTTGTAGTTCCTTCAGCATTACCAGTGTTTGAACTGGAAGCAGCTTTATCCTTACAAGGATAGATATCTTCAAAGAATATTGCTTTCCTTGACTCAATGGTAGTTCCGACATTCATGTCCGGAACATCTGACCTATGAATGATAAATCGATAGGCGCTACTATTTAGTGCATAACCAATAAAAATACAATCAACCGTTTTGGGTCCGATTGTCACTTGCTTCGGTAGAGGCACTTCTACCTTCGCTAAACATTCTACCTTCGCTAAACACCCCCACACTTGAGGTATTTATAAGAAGGTTTCCTTCCTTTCCACAACTCTTAGGGAGTTTCGTCCCTACCTTTAAGTGGAATTTTATTGAGGATATAGTTTGCCGTTAAAACCGCTTCCCCCCACATGTTCTGAGGTGACCCAGAACTAATCAACAACGCATTCATCATCTCTTTCAAAGTACGATTCTTGCGTTTTGCAACGCCGTTCGATTGAGGTGCATACGGAGCTGTAGTTTGATGAATTATGCCACTTTCGTTGCACAACTCCTCAAATGGAGCTACGTATTCCCCTCTTCTATCATTTCGAATAGATTTGATTTTGGAGTTAAGTTGATTTTCGGATTCACTCTCGAAGTTCTTAAAAGGTTCAATAGCCTCATCTTTAACTCTCAAAAGATAAAGGTAACAATACCTTGTGCAATCGTCAATAAAAGTAATAAAATACTTTTTGCCACCTCTAGTTTGCACAAACTTCAAATCACATACATCCGTGTGAATTAATTCTAGAGGTGTCTTGCTCCTTGCTACCGACTTAAACGGTAACTTTGTCAATTTTGCTTCTACACAAATTTCACACTTACTTTTATTAACAAATTCATTTACTTTAAGCAAATTGAGATTTGACAATTATTTTATTGCATTTAGATTAACGTGGCCTAATATACAATGCCATAAACTGGAGCACTCAGTCAAGTAAGAGGAATCAGAAGTAATTTTATTAATGATAGATTTTGGGCGTATAGCCATTACACTGAGTTTGAACGGTCCATCTGTAAGGTAACACTTACCTAGAGGTGTTCCAAACTTAGAAAATACAAGTTTATTAGCCTCAAATACAAATTTAAAACCACTACTAACTAGTATTGAACCAAAGACTAAATTCTTCCGGATGTCCGGAACATGCAGCACCTCATTCAGAGTGATCTCCTTGTCGGAGATCATTTTGAGGATAACCGAACCAACGCCTGCAACTTGAGAAGAAGCTTGGTTTCCCATGTTCAACTTCCTTCCCTCACAGGGATGGTATTTAGAGAACAAGCTCCAGTTTGCACACACATGGACGGTTGCAGCAGTGTCGATGAACCATTGACCACGGTTCTCGACTATATTGGCTTCCTCAGTAATAACTGCAATAAGATCATTGCTAGTTAGCTCTTTCTCAGCTAAGTGAGCACTCAGGTTGGCCTTCTTTAGCTTTGGCTTGCGACAGTCCTTAGACCTGTGTCCAGGTTTGCCATAATTGTGGCTGTTGCCGCTGAACTTCTGAGAAGAAGGAGCTTTCGGCTTTGCGTTGCCAGGACGTGGCCTCTTCTTTGAGTTGTCTCCTTGTTCAAGTAGATTCACCCTGGATTCGAAAGAACCTTTCAACTTTTGGTACTGAACTCGAACTTCAGACTCAATTCGTACCTTACAGATAACATCTTCAAGAGACATCGCCTTTCGCTTGTTCTTGAGATATGTCTTGAAGTCTTTCCAGTTCGGAGGAAGCTTATCAATCATGGCAGAAGCCGTGAAAGCATCAGGAAGTACCATCACCTCAGCGTGGATGTCATTCACCAGCATTTGGAATTGTTGAACTTGTTCCATAACTGGGCGAGAATCAACCATTTTGTAGTCCATGAAATTTGTGACTACAAATTTCTTAGTACCAGCCTCGTCGGAGCTGTACTTCTTCTCGAGTGCCTCCCAGATTTTCTTGGAAGCCTTTACGTCCGAGTACACGTTACTCAAACTATCTTCTAGGCTACTAAGGAGAAAGCCTTTGCACAGATAGTCGTCGTTGTGCCAATTATCGTAGGTGGCACGAACATTGAAGTTGGTCTCGGACTCGTCCGGAGTGGGTGGTTCATCTTCCTTCACGAAGTTAGCGAAGCCAAGCATCGTAAGGTAGAACAACATCTTTTATTGCCACCTCATGAAGCCGTCACCATTGAATTTTGGAGGCTTCTCCGCGGCGGGCATAATCCGTGAGGAGTGAACCGGAGCGGTCATAGTAGGAACAAATTTCCCCATCATACCCATTGAATGGGTAACAGAAGAGTACGTCGGCGGAGCCGTTGCGAACATGCTTGGAACTGAAGTTCCCGTCATCCCAGTAGGATGGATCATAGTAGGAGTTGACACATTTTAGACCGAAGTCCCTATCCCATAAGGGAACGTTCCAGCAGCCGAAGCTGTGCTTGAGAAAATGCTCGGAACCAAAGTTACTGTCATCCCAGTAGGATGGTTCACAGCCGAAGCTGACACAGTATGGACCGAAGTCCCCATCCCATAAGGGAACAATCCAGCAGTGGCTGAGGTTGGGTTGTTTGCCGAGATGCGCCTCGACAGTGTCTCTAGGAGGGTGTCGAAGGTTCCTTGATTGAGGAGGAAATCAGCATGACTCATGTTCAAGTTTGGCGTAGACGCGCCAGTCGTTGAGGTGTTCGTGACTACAAGGGCGCTGGTCGTCGTCGAAATGGTGGAGGTAATGGCAGGAGCGGTCGAGCTTGTCGGAGTGCTGGAGGTCGACATGTTTCCAGTAGTGATATTAAACCAGAAAATTACAAATACAAATAAATTTCGTCTTGCGATTGTTTGAAAATACAAAGAGCACAAATAGGGATTGTAAATATATCACTAAAACTGGAAAAAAAAAGAAACTATAAGTAAAAGTTAAGTCGAGTAAAACTCTATCCGCAAGACGAAATTTCCCCGGTAGTGCTCTTTGGTTTAGGCAATTCATCCCCAAAGATAAAATGACTAACGTCTCTGGTATAATAACACCATTAATACTAGAGCTCCGGCAAACTGAATGAATATGTACTGAGCTACGGAAAAAGAAATGAAAACAGTGCAGAAGCTGAATGCAGTGTAAGTATGTTCTGTGGTATTGCAGGTGTTTCAGGTGTGAAATGTGAAGGAGCCTTTCACCCTTTTTATAGGGTTCCGACGGGGGTAACAACAACCATCTTAATGACGTCCTTAAAGGCATCATTAAGACGTTCAAACTGGAAGCATGAACCTGGACAGGTACAGCGTGTACATGCATTGCATGTTGTTTTCGTATATTTGGAAACGTACCTGAACGGTCAGGAAGTCAGGAGTGTGCTTGATGTTTTCGTAACGTTCAGGAGTCCAGAGTGTGTACGTTCAAAAACGTACGCAACTAAAAAGGTAGCCTGGGTTGAACCAGGATCCCCATACGGACCTCCTCAATGCGAACTTCCTTGTCGGGTAAGTTCCGACCCGCACGAAAGGCGTAACGATCTAGGCACTGTCTCAGAGAGAGGCTTGGTGAAATAGATATTTCTGTGAAGATGCAGAATCCCGTGCACGAGTAGAGGTTGCTTTTACCTCAAATAAGCACTTTTGCAACAGCTTTTCTACATGGTGATTTGGAGGAGCAGATTTATATGCAGTAGGAGCTTGATTGGGATCTGAGAGCCCCCTAACCTTATAAAAGCTCTAGCGCTTGACTAATAAGCAATGCTTCCATCCCTAGGAAGTAATTCATCAATGCTATCAAATAGGCCTTTGAAAGAATTAGCGTATATAACCATTTCGATGTGTTTCGATTCTTCTGAACAAGCTGGCCGGAGTAGTACACTACAAAAGAATCTGGCAGTGCTGACGGCCAAATCCGTTAGGATTCTGTCAGTATATGGAATACTGACGGCCTCCTGATGGATAATGGCCACCAACATTTTTGTGGTCAGGATTCCAGCATCCTGACGGGAAAATGTTCTCGCCAGCATTTCTGGCGGATTCCTTGACGGCCAAACCCGCCAGGATATGGATGCCAGTATTCCTGGCGGGTCTCCCCGCCAGGAATATTGGATGCTTTCCTGGTGGGTGTGGCCGTCAGCATTACTGGCGGTTCTGCCCGCCAGGATTTTCGTCAAAAAGTTTATTATTCAAGTTTCTGATATATTAATTAATAATTAAATTAAAAATAATAAACAAATAAAATTTTAGATAATCCAAAATAAAATATCCACTACTTAAAAATCAAAAAAATCATCCAATAACTAAAAATCAATTCATCCATCGAATGTATAAAAAAATTCCTGATTTATCCATCCATATATCTAACTATGACCACCATCGAATGTCGGATCAGAGAGAGTCTTAGTAGGAGGCCAACGAGACATGGCCAGGGCAATAACTTCTTCAATCTGCTGACGGAGCGTCAACTGGGAACGCTCCTTCTCCTCACGGATCCGCTGAATCTCCAGCGCCTGCTCCTCGTGGATCCGCTGAAGCTGCTCAAGATGCTCCTGCTGGGACTGCACTTGCGTCTGCAGCTGACGAACATCGACGGTGGAGGTGGAAGAAGTACTGAAACCCTTCTGAGTCTTCCTTAAGCATCCAAGGCCATAGCGTCGACCCTTCTTATTCCCGAAAACATGTAGGTAGACCTCGTTCGGAATTTCGATGATACCTCAGTAGAAGCTCGTAGTTACTGGGCTGCATACCCGTCTGCGCAACCTATATATAAAGATACATTTACAATATTCAATATATGAATTAATTAAAACATAAAATTATACATGTTCAACAATATAATTAATTAATTAAAATATTGTTATCGACTTACAATCTCGGCCGCCTGTCGATTTGGCGGCATAGACCCACCTCGGTGCTTCGCTATACCGGTCGAAGGGCCTCCGGGCTCGCTCATTATGTTCCGTCTAGCCTTCTTAGACATCTCCACCTCCTCAGGCCGCTGAAAATCCACCAGCCATCTGTTCCAAATCGACTCCCCTACGCAGGAAGGTATCGTCTCATTCAGTCGATACGCCTTCTTTCACTCGTATGTACGACTGTTATAAAAATCTCGCATCGATATGTAGAATGCCGTCTTGATAACATTCTCGTCGTATATACTTATGTCCCACCACACCAATACCTATAAAAGAAATACAATTAAACAAAATAATCAATCAATTTACTTAACACAAATCAAATTAAATAAAAAAAATTACCCTAAAACGAGGCCACCACGTCTGATGATGGATGTCCGGGATGTGCTCGAATGTCCACCCTACTGGGTGGATACGAGACTCGTGTATAGTCCTGAAATAGATCGGCAAGTCCTTCAAAACCTAAAAATTAATAAGTTTATTTCAATATATGTCAAATAATTAAATTATATATTGAACACATAACAAAATTGATTAAAATGTTACTTACCTATTTCCGATCACGACTACCTCGATCCCGGTAGTCCTGACCTCTGTACCGGGCATGCTCCCCGCCTCATCAGATGGGGTAGGTGGAACAGTATCATCAAAATCCATGTCGGTGGCATCATCCTCATGGGGTCCCAAGGACGATGAGCCGAGATAAATCATACGATTATGAGGACCCCTGTCAGGAATCTAACATACAACATAGATTTATTAATAAATAAAATTAATTATATAATTATATATATGTGTGTGTGTGTATATCTATATATATATGATTGTTCAGATTGTCGTTAATACTCATAAAATCTTCAAACCTCAGCCCTAACTTTCAGACTCATCTTCGTAGCTTTCTTCGTCTTCTTCAGTTAAATCTAGTTCATCGCTTTCTGACTATTCTAAATCATCATTGACTGACTTGTCGTGTTCGTGATTGAGAGGTTCGTTTATTTGGAAGTCGACATCCTCTAATTGTATTACAGGAAATGTTTCTACAACATCCTCTTGGAATGACTGTTGTTCAGGCACGCGAGGCTCGATATAATCCACCGTTGATCTAGCTTTGATTTGACAAGTTGCCCACCAATCTAGTTTGTCTCGCTACAAACTCGGATACGAACTGTAGTGCACTTGAGTCGCTTGGGATACGAGTACAAATGGCTCGTATCGATTGAATCTACGTTTATGATTGATGTCAACGAGCTTATATTGAGGGTGAGTTTTCGTGCCGGCTAGAGTTGGATCAAACCACTCGCATTTGAACAAGAGCGTCCTTCCGGTCGTTTGAAGCCCGTGATACTCCAATTGAACCACTTCTAGAAGATGACCATAATAATCCATGTAATCTGAACCATAATTTGTTCCTCTTATACAAACTCTTGTGCTCGACGTTGATCGTTTAGAGCCATACGAGAGCGTGTGAAATCTATATCCGTTTATCTTACAATCGTTAAATGTTTTCACAATACGTGATGGACCATACGCAATTGACCTCATATAATCGTCATTTACATTGTTCAAAGGATCTCGTACCTACAATAATTTTATGTTTTCAAATATTATAATATATTTTAATTGCCACATAATTTTAAAGATAATTAAGACTCACGTAGCTCTCAAACCAAACAGAGATTTCAGCGTCCACTTTTCGATTCAGTGCCTCATCTGTAATGTTCGGTTGGTGGCGTTTAACACCATTTTCGAAACAAACTGCACATTTATATTAAAATGAAGAATTGTTATAATATTTAATTAATAGGTTTTAATAATTAGGGTTGCAACAAATTTGAATTGTTAACCTGATAAATTATTGGAGTTCAGCATAATTTAGTAACACATATCTTCGGGCCTCGGCCAATTCTTCATCCGGCAAGAATCATTTCCCTGCGTCTGAGAAAGCTTCACCATTATTTTTGAAAATAGATAAAACGTTTGGATTGTCATCTTCATCATTTTGAACTTCTTCATTACGATTTAAGTTTATCCTTTTTATGTAGACATTATCGTCGAAGTAGTACGAAACAAAATTCGACGCCTCTTCAACTAGATATGCATTTGCTATCAAGCCTTCAACACACGCTTTATTCCTTACATTGTTTTTCAACTTGCGAAGATACCTCTCGAAAGGATACATCCACCTATATTGCATTGGACCAACAATTCTCGCTTCGTATGGTAAGTGGATGGGCAAATGTTCCATTGAATCGAAGAAACTTGGTGGAAATATCATCTCAAGTTGACAGAGTATTAGGGGAATGTCACGCTCTAAACGACTCATATCAGCAATTCCAATGACTCTCGCACTCAGATCTCTGAAAAACAAACTTAACTCTGTTAGTGCCTTCCACACGGGATGAGGAAGTAGTTCTCGATGCAATTGGGATCAACCGCTGCATAAACACGTGACAGTCATGGGTCTTCATCCCGTACAATCTCAACCCTTTCATATCAACACAGCGACCTAGATTTGATGCGTACCCATCAGGAAATTTGAGAGCCTTTATCCATTCACACAATGCAACTTTCGACGGCTTATCGAGCGTGTACGACGCTTTGGGATACTTTCCTGATGCACCTGCATGAATTTCGGGACGGTGACAGTATTCTGCTAACTCATCTCTTGATTTCAAAGTGTCTTTTGTCTTCCCTTTGACATTCATCACCGTGTTAAACACATTATCAAAAATATTTTTCTCAATGTGCATAACGTRWAYYTTATGACGAATCAAGTTAGTGCTCCAGTAAGGCAAATCCCAAAAAATACTTCTTTTTCTACAACCACTATTCTTCGCTATTAGTCCGTTCACATGTTCTGCATTTTCATTGGTTACCTTCAGAAGTCCTAACCATTCAATTTCGGCCAAAATCTCTGTTCCAGAATGCACGTGCGGCGGCATAGATTCAACCTTTCTATTTTTCCTAAATATTTTTTTATCTTTACGAAGTCGATGATCACATTTTAGAAATTTACGATGGCTATCAAACCATGATTGTTTCATTCTCTTTCGCAGGGTAAAAGCGTCTGAATGCTCCATGCAATACGGACAAGCCATTCGACCGGCCGTACTCTAACCAGACAACATCGAGTATGCAGGAAAGTCGCTAATGGTCCACATAAGGTCCGCTCGCATCTGAAAGTTCTATTTTTTAGATACATCGTACGAGAGAGCACCGTCTGACCACAACTGCTTCAGCTCCTCAATCAATGGCTGTAGAAAAATATCTAACTTATCTTTGAGGTTTTGTGGGCCCGGGACGAGAACGTTGAGAAACATATACTGCTCTTTCATGCACATCCAGGGAAGCAAATTGTATGGTGTGACAATCACCGGTCATGAAGAGTGTTGTTTTCCGAAACTTCCAAAAGGTTGAAATCCGTCTGTACATAGACCCAATCTTACGTTTCGAGCTTCAGCGGCGAACTCTGGATGAGTTTGATCGAAGTGCCTCCAAGCCTCAGAATCTGACGGGTGGTGCATGACACCATCCTCTACCGTATGTTCTACATGCCACTGCATATCTTTTGTCGTTATTTTAGATGCGTACAACCTCTGCAGGTGGGCCGTTAGAGGAAAGTAAAATATCCTCTTGTACGGAACTAAGTTGGACTTGCGTCGTTTAGCTTGTCCCTTCTTCGCGGGTTTGAACCGTGGATGATCACAAAACTTGCAATTATCCAGATTCAAATCATCCTTCCAATAAGTCATGCAGTTCTTAACGCATCAATCTATCTTCTCTACCGGTAACCCTATACCTCTTAACATCTTCTTACTTTCGTAGAAATTATCTGCAACATTGTTGTCTTCTGGCACGATCTCTTTTATTAAATCAATAAATTGATCATAACATCTCTGAGAATGCCATGCTCCGATTTTAAACTCATAAGACGAACAACTAAAGACAACCGATTGTGTTTCTCACGACTGGGATACAGAGGTTTTTTTGCAACTTTCAGAATATCGAAAAACTTCTTCGCCTCGAGATTAGGTGGTTCATCCAACTCAATGTCATTCATATCGAAATTGGGACCGACAACATCTTGCACCGTATCGACGTACGCATTTGATGATGATCCCCCGACTTCAATATCAGCAGGCGATGAGACGTGATCTGTTTCCCCGTGATGAGTCCAAATGTAGTAATCAACAATGAACCCTTTGGTACCGATGTGACATTTTATCTCATCGATAGACCTATAACTAGAGTTCCTACACTTAGTTCGTGGGCAAGGGCATTTTAGTTTATCACCGTCCCTCTCTGCATAATCATGCGTGAGTGCAAATTGTACGAAACTATCTACACCGACCACGAACGCCGGATTTAGAAATCCGAAAATATTCCATTTGTACATCCAACTACGATCATCAGCCATTCTAAGATTTTTGAGTGTTAAGCGTGTTCTAGAATTAAAGAAGGTGGCAAAATTTCGGCAGCATTACGAGAAGAATGAGTAATTCGAGTTATAATTGGTAAGACTTCTATCCCATTCAAGAACGTGACATTTAGTAGTATGTATTATCTTAAAATATGCATTTTTCTTAGATTCAAAATTTTGGCAGCATCTCCCCTCAGTTCTCGTAGTGCACGTATATTTCAGTGCACCCGAGAACAATTAGAGAGATGCAGAAACCGAGATTTCAAAACTAAAAAAAAAAACACATAAGATAACCACACTACAAGTCACATTCTCAAACTGTCCAAAAATGGGACAATTCGAAATTAGTATCAAACTCTATATTTGATACTAAGTCTCAAATGGGTCTAAAAAATATTGGAATAATTCAAAACTTGGTTTCAAATTTTCCTATTTGATATTAATTCTCAAACAAGTGATTTATATGCATCGCGTCACTTCGCCAAGGTTCCAAATAAGCAATTACCACCGTCACATTTTTGAAAAATATTTTAAAAACTTAAATAAAACCACGTGACACCCTATCACGTTTTAAGAAAAATTGAAAACCCGCTATTGGAGGGACAACACCTCCCGGCCGACGTCGTAACCCACGTCAACATCCGACGGTATACAACCAACAACACCAATGACAATAATATATATAAATAAAATTAAACCCCGGCCGATCACCACGGTCTCCCATGCATGTAACATATACAATTCTTTTTTAAATTCCGGCCGATCACCACGGCCTCCCATGCATGAACAATATATATAATATAATGGGTGCATACATGCATATATCACAATATAATTTGCCCCGAAAGTTTATCTAAATTTAAAAGCAAACCCTAATAATCTAAGTTAATACAATGATTAACTAGAAAATAAACTAATTATTTCAAAATTAAACTCTATTTGAAACCTAATTATTTTAACTAGAAAATAAAAACAGAATTTTAAATAAATTTTTATTTAATTTAAAATTATTTTAAAAACTATAAATTTATTTTGAAATTTAAATAAGAATAGAATAATTAACTACAATTATATTAAAATTATTTGAACTCTAATTAGGTAATTATGATACAAGACTGTTTCTAGATAGATAGATTCTGAAGTAGACACGTGTTGTCTATAAAGAGCCACACAACATTCGAATACAGGTCATCGTTTTCCTCGACCACCCACACCATGTCTGCTCCAAAAATCAAACGACTCCTTGCTAGCATGTTCACTAAAAAAAGACGTCTTCATCGACTGTATCTATTGCCGAATTATAAATGTTTGAGCCGACATGGGGAGGGCGTTTGAGGAGGACAATCTCTGTATGAATGTTGTATGCGCTCTTTATAGACACGTCTACTCCAGAATCTACCCAAGCTTAACTATTCCTAAATTGAACCCTAATTCGGTGATTATTTCTAAATCTAACCCTAATTACAAAATTTTTCCTAAGTTGAGCCCTAATTATATAATTATTTATAAATTGTAAATGATTGAGGTGTGTTAATTGTTATTAAATTGTTTGTATTAATTGTGAAAACGCGTCTTACCTCTATTTTGTTTTAAAATTCAATGGAAATAAGATATACTTGTACAAGAATCTGTTTTAAGAAAGATGTTCACTTCAATGTACAAACATTGAATTATCCTTAAATTTTATTATAATTTTTGATGCTATGCTTATTGTTTGCTTAGTATTATTTTTTATATTTGTTTTTACCCAAACAAATTCTTAAAAATCTTGAATTGTATAACTCTCAGTATTATCTGTATTTTTTTTTTTTTGTTTACCGCTACAAAATTCTTCGCCTTTTGGCAAATTGTAAATGATACTAAAAATTTTGTCTATCTCAAATTCAGGTTTTATCTATTGTTAAATTTTTTGTTTTGAATTTTATTATTGTAAAATTTTAAATATTTCCTAGTTAGCCACCATTTATATAATGTACTTTCTAAATTACTTTTGTTATCATATTATTTCGTAAAAGAAAAAGTGTATTTGACATTTTTATCAACTAATTATTTCTATCATTCAAGTTATTTATGTTATTTTATTATTTGTTAAAAAGAAGTATCGGAAGCATTATTTATTATTTGGCACAGGGCCTTAAATTGTCCAGGACCGGCCTGCGGGTTAATAAAAATATTCTACTTAAAATTCTGCAAATTAACATTAGTTCATGTGATGAATATATATATTAATCCTCTTTTGTAAATCACGATATGTCAGAAGTTTGAAATCCATTATTATTGTATATCCCAGAGTATGATAAAGGTCCATATATAATTCATATATTTGTACATCACACTTTATTCGCATTTATAATAACCTCCTTGAGAACGCGCACGAGAAGAGCGGGATCAGTGAGCTGAAGAAAATGGCCTGTTGTATTCAGAATTCTAAGTTTTGCTTTAGCTTGAGCCCCAAGCTTCCTCTGCATGTACTGAGCCACTGGATTTGGAACAATAGTATCGCTCTGGGATTGGATAATGGTGGTGGGAACACCAACACGGGGCAAAACGTCCCTATAATCCGACAGAAAAACGACTTTTGCGGTGCTCAACGCTACTTGTGAACTCAACCTTAGCAGGCTGCGTTTGAATTCAAGTATTGCATCTTTATTGTTGACCCCGATGGCCACCGGAGCAAAACCCTGAACCCAAGCTGTGTAGTTCTTTTTTATGCTATCAAAGATTGAGTCCACTTGGTATTGGCTGAACCCACCCTTGTATCTTGCTTTCTCATCGTTGAGATACCTAACAAATTTTAATACCAAAATTAGTAAGGTTTTCGTTCTATCTGTCGCACTTATATTTTTCAGAGAGAATCATTATTTATTATTATTTTTTCAATAAGAATTAAATGTTATTTTACTAATTTTACTCGTACATTTATTATTTCACATTTTGTAGTTATTCTAAAAAAAAAAAGATATTATGATCATTTTGATACTTACGGTCAACTGCGACAAATAGAATACATTTCTTTTATTTTTGGATCAATAAAATTATATGTCGCGATGGTAATTAATTAAAAAAATAACTCTTTTTTGTTTCTACATCGGGACAATAAAGCACAAGAACAGTAGTATCTATGCATAGATCGTATCTAAATTAGGATTTTGTTGCAGATTTGAAATATATTAATGATGTATTTTGAACCATGAATGAATCTATCATACAACATTTCAAACTATATATGATTTAGGAGGATAATAGTATACTTTGTAAATACTATATGTTCAAATTGGTTCTACATAAAATATTAAGAAATTCATAAAATATTGTAGGTAAATATATAACCTTGGAGATCCATTGAGCAAGACAAGATGTTTAAAGAGGCCCGGCCTTTGTGTGGCGGCTATGCCTCCAATCATGGCTGACATGGAATGCCCCACGAATATGCTCTTCTTGACTTTGAGCTCATCGAGTATGCAAGTCAAATCTTGTGCGTATGCGCTGTAATTTGAATACCTCGCAGGATCATAGAGCTTGGTTTTGACGTTCGGCGAAAAGGCCAAATCATAAACCAAAACCTTGAAACAGATTGCAAGGAGAGGTATTATGTTATGCCAAATACTCGAGTTGGCTCCATACCCGTGGGACAAAACTATCGTCTGAGACCCGTTACCATATGTGCTCGCGTTTAGAGTCGCGGCGAGTCCTTTTGCACAATGACTCGCATATGCTTCCATGTTACAAAAAGAATAAAAAGGAATGTATTATATTACACAATATGGGCACTGGGTTATATACTGATCCGGGAGTTGATTAGGAATGTTTAACCACCGTTTACTTTTGAATATCACTATATGTGAAACAGCGGATTTCCCGAGATTCACAAAAGGTCGTGGTCCAAAATAGGCATATTTTATATGCAGATTTTAATTATTTGTGGATTTATTAAATCTGTTTGAGAATGATGTTTCATCTCCAATTCTATATCATAATGAATCGGCTGCCAGCTAACCAAGAAGAAGCTCCTCTGTTTTGTCTTCATATATTTTAGTCCTAGCTAAAATACTGATTCCCATTTTTCTATTTCAATATTAATTAATATTATTGATAGGTCCCTTGAAATATTTAAGAAAAAACTTGTACATAGTCTACAAAATTACTCCAAAAGATGATTCTCTACCAAATTTTCAAAACTACGCTATTCACTCAATTTTACATTTTTACATTTACACTTTTTAATTAATTTATTTATTTATTTAATAAAAAAGAACAAATTATCATTTACACACTTTCGCACATAATCTACTATATATTCACTCGTATGTTTATAACTATCAATTATATTAAATTATTGTTTTACTATTCCTACCTCACGTCAAGTTTTTGTTCATTATTGCACTTTTATTTCTTGTATTTACAAAGAATTCTTGAAGTTTGAAAATAAAAAGAAAAATCCAACCAATATTAGAAATTACAAATAAACACTCCGAGATTTATTATCTTACAATTTACCCCTTTCATACCAAGAAAATATTTTCAATCCCTTGTAAATGATCATCCTGTTCTATCTACCGCAATATGGAAAAAAAAAAAATCTCATTTTATCTGTCGCATTTATATTTTCAAGAGATAATCTTTGTTACCTTTTACTTTCCCAATAAAATGTAAATTATTTTACTACTTTTATTACTTTACACTTTTAATTATTTTAAACAAGATAATATTATGGTCATTTGATACTAATAATTATAACACCAATCATCTTTTTTAATCTCCGTAAAATAATCAACTGCGACAGATAAAATGGGATGGACGGGTGAAATAGGACGGAGGGAGTATATAGTGGGCCCTTAAATGGCCTTTCTTGTAATCAACCCTTTTCATATTTGTTTCTTTCACATCTGTTTCCATCATTATTATCTAGAAGGAACAAAATTTCCTAGATTGAATCATGTCTAATTTAAAGTGATCATTTTCTCCGACCTTGTGAATTGAATGAGCTGAACATAAATTTTACTATTCAGCACTCACTCGTATATTTCCTACTATCAATTATATTGGGTCCATATCCTCTTTTACCATCACCATTCATCTTTGGGTTATTTGCAAAGTATTCTTATTATAACCAACTTTTAAAATTACAAAAGAACACTCCAAGAATTTTATTATCTTACAATAACCACTTCAATATCAAAAAACAATTCAACCCCCTTATAAAGTTATTACCATACACCTCAGAGTTACTTTGTTCTTATCAACCTTCATTTACTTCTTTCAAAGGTTTTTCAATCATTATTACTCCCTCCGTCCACTGTTCCATTTTCGTTCGTCCCACAAATATAATCCAGTTACCATATTGAACATATCATTAATTTGTCATTTTCATACATATTCTTAAAATACTAGTTTTCTACCTCGTAAATTAAAAATTGATGATTATAATGAAAAATCTTACTATTTCAATAACAAATATATTAATTTCAACACTAATTTCTATGAGTATTAACTGACATTAATAAATTCAAAAATAATATAATTAAAAAATACTAACTAAATTAATAACTTAACTATACAAACTACTCATTCTTAATTTCGGTGAAACCGATTGTAAAATTCATGTTGAATCATGTCCAATTTCATAAACAAAATTCTCTTTTCTCCAGCTTTATTAATTGAATGAGCGAACACAACTTTTCTTCACCTTTATTAATATTCCTGTTGACTTTTTTTTCTTCTTCTTTAAGAACTTCTGACTAAAGCCATCTCATAAAGATGAACGTTTTCGCTATCATAAAAATTAAAAAAAAAAAATAGCTAGTATGTTTTAAACAATAAATTTTATTTACATTTCTCAATTATCTCTTTCTTACACTAATGCTTATTAGAATAATTATAATTGTAATTGTAAAATTTTGTCATTTCCCCTGCTTTACCCTTAACAATTAGTATTCTAATAACTAAATTAAACTACATAGTGATATTTTTAATCTTTTTTTATTCTATTTTTAAAAGACAAACATACTTAATTTTTATGGACGGACAAAATAAAAAATATATTTATCTTTTATGAAAGAACAGGGTATAATTAAAAATAAAAAACTACTCACTCTTTTTTGTTCTATTTGTCGTAATTTGAAAAAAAAAAATGATCTCGTGTGATCTGTCGCACAAACATTTTCAAGATAGAATCATTATCATTTTTATTTTACCAATAAAAATTAAATATTATTTTACTTCTTTTACTCCACCTTTATTATTTTAAATAAATAAATATTATAATTATTTAATATTTATAATTATAAGAAATGACTACGTTGCCGTGAAAATACCTTACCCCTCGTCCTCGAATTTTTCTATTGAACCAGATAGGGCTCCATTACGAAGCCCTATATAACACATAGCATTCACCCCACCGTGCATTTATAAAAAAAGAAAGGAAAAATAAAAAGAAAGAAATTGATTAAGGGCGCATATTAATGTCATGTCATTTATAGGACTCCATAATGGATCCCTATCTGATTCTATAGAAGAACCGTTCATCCCTGTATTTACATCCATTGATCTACCATTATTCATAATCAACTTTTGATCTAATAATTTTAATTAAGTGAAAAATAATACATTCACGTCATCGTAGAAGTCCCGATAATTATAATATCAATCACATTTTCATAATCTCCGCAATTATGATAGATCCGAATAAAGTAATACTATAATTATATTTATAGGAAAGAGTATAATTATGAGGGAAGCATATATAGACTTTGACTAGCGTGAAAAGTTGGGCACCACCACAATACGCCAACTGCAACCTTTTGGCATTTAAGGTGCACCCCATGTTAAGATGGGCCCTACAAACTCCAACAGTAGCGTGCTTGTGTTGCTAAAATTCAAAAAAGCACTTTCTGGCATTAATGAATAAGGACAATAGGGGTCCAATAATAATTCAGGAGAGCAGCCAACTTTATAGCGTTAAAAAAAAAAAAAAAAAAAAAAAAAGGAAATGATAAGTTCTATAAAACCTCAAGAAAAATAAGAAAATTACAGACCAGGGACTCAAAGCTAAAGACCATCCGACAAGAGAAAACTCCAAGTAAGATCAAGACTCATAACTAATCAAATGAAGGTCAAAAAAAAAAAAAAAAGACACAAAACTAAAAATAAACAGCCCACAATGATGGTCCCCAGATCGTTCTGGATTAGACAGTAGGAGAAAAAGGAGGGTAGAGAGAGAGTTAACTTTAGCAACGAATTTTAGTAAATGACTTTTCACGGCATCATGCCCTCTATACACCCACCTAAAATTACATTTGTTAATCTTTTAATATTTATTATTTATAATTAATCAATAGTTGTAATTAAATAAAAACTAATATCTTCTACAATTTCCCCAAAATTTAATTAAAATAGGTAAGAACAATTAAAGATGTCAATATTATATATTGCCTCCGTTCCACAAAAATAGTCCAGTCACCATATTTAATATATCATAATAATTTTTTTTTCATCCGTCCCACAAAAGTCCAGTCACCATATTTAATATATCATAATAAATTTTTTTTCATCCGTCCCACAAAGATAGTCCAGTTACCATATATAACATATCATAATAATTTTTCATTTTCATTCGTACCCTTAATTGATATTCTTGAAATACTAATTTTCTACATGGTAAATTAAAAATTAACGATTACAATAAAAAATCTTATTATTCCAATAACAAATATATACTAATTACAACATTGACGATTGGATCTCTCTAACTACATCGCATTCTTCAAATCCAAAACTCACTCTTTTCCAACATTGACTTCTATTAGTATTGTATTCTTCAAATCCAAAACTCACTCTATTAGTATTAATTGACAATGATAAATTAAAGGATATAATTAAAAAAATACTAATTAAATTAATAACTTGACTATTAAAATTACTCATTTCTTAATTTGTGTAAAATCAACTGCAGGACTATCATCTTGGGCAGATGAAGTATATTTAAACGACACACTCAATATTATAGTCAAAGGGGTGAGTTTTAAGAGGATAATGTTCGAAAGATGTACACTAAGTAAAAATTATAAATTGGTCTGTTCCATGATACACCCATATTCTAATCCACACCTTTATGAAAACACATTCTTTACAATCAACGCTTCTACCAAAATTGTACAAGCTAAGTTATTATACAACGAAAGACACGTGTCTAGAACCAAGAGTGTGAAGGAGATTGCATATTTCATTTGTTCATCAAGACTTGTTGGTAGAATAAATAGGGCGGAAATGCAGAGTTGTTCTCATATTGTTGCTTCCAAGATTCCAAACTCTGGGGCCCCTGTACAAGAATCGCATTGCCCACAAGATCACGGGAATACAATCTCATAATAATTCAACTCAACCCTGCTCGAATCCGATTTAATTTATGGCATAATGTACACGTTCAAGAAGTCTAACAACCTGATTTGCCATTACTGGTGTAGATGGTGGTTTGGAGATGAACATAACTGGGTTTGGAGTGGCACGTGGAGATGCCAACACGGCCTCTTGTTGCATGCTTGTAAGCTCCAAGAATTGAGACAGAATGTCACCATCGAGTATCTTGGAGGTTCCAGCCTGTCCATTGGGTTGAACAGAAAAAATTAAAATTAAAAATAAGAGGTCAGTTTTCCTGGGAACACATGGAGCGAATGCTACTAATCTAAATCATGAAGAATGAGGGTATTACCCCCTTCGTCCCAAAAATGTTGGCTTACGGTTATGTCACATAGTTTAAGAAAATGTTTGTTGATAGGGTTAAAAGTAATGCATTTTCCATCATGCCCCTAATAAGGTTACTGAATTGTTTATTCAGTGTCAAATCGGTTTTCGTAAAAGTTAGTCTAGGTAAAATGTACCTTTATTTTTGAAATAATTAAATAGGGGTATACATGTAAATGAATAATTATTTACATAATAAATGTAGTAACAAGCCAAATTTTGTAGGACACCCGAAATAGACTTTCTTTTTGGACAAATGAAGTATTAATTTATTTATTTGGTTATCAGAAATAGCATTTGGAGAAAGTGTTTCATAGGGAACACGGAGGAATTTGTGTAGCGGCAAGAAAATATATTAAAAAGTGTTCATAGAAAATGAGAGTGAAATGGACACACAAATTATTACCAAATATAGCCGATGAAACCAAAAAGCAGGAAACATAGTTGAGATACTAAATATTACGGGTACAGAGCAATTTTCCAACTAACAGCTAGATCAACAAATTGTGCCCAAAAGTCACTAAACCATTCGCCCAAAAGACGGGTGTGAAATAATTTTAGCACCTATGTAAACTTCATATCAAACTTATGTGAACCAGAACAAAGTCAACAATACAGATATGAATTTGAAATGAAGCAGTTTATAAGAAAATCTTCAATTTCCCCTAAATCTGAGAAATTATAATAACCAAGCAATTCTGAACTCACCCGACTTTCACGGCTTCTGAACTCATTGTGATCATTTCCCAAAATAGGAGCAGTAAGAGGGTCCTCCACCAGCCTAGCTTGGACATCTTTCAATAGCTCATATTCCTCTCTGCCAAAAAAAGTCCAAAAAGAAGTAAGATTTACAGTTCATTTACATAAGAATCAAATATTATCCGTTTATAAGTGCCACGTAAGTGCACTTTCTGGTTCACAAGTTTTTGAAAAGAGCAACTGCAAAAGCGAATTTAACTCCTTGCAAATTAGGCTTGAAAAAAGTACAAGTTTCCGGGGCATTAACTCTCAGGGGCGCATTCAACTCAAACATTTTATACCATGATAAGGCTTAACCTGAAAGTTACTCACAACAGACATAAAAGTCGAGTACTTGCAACCTCGCAAGAAGCTCATGCAAGACAGACAAATGGAACTGAATACTCAAGCATGATACGTGTGGTTCACATTTAAAAAAAGAAAAAAAGAAAAGAAAGGGGAATAAGGACAAATAAATATACCTTGTCATTGGGATGAATATTGTTATACTCCCTAGTAGCGTAGACGCCATGATACAACTCCGGGACGAGTTGATATTATTGCTAGCAGCATCAGAGTCCTTCAACATATCATCTGCCGGGAGTTTGTATGAGAATGATCCCTACATGAGGATATAATAAATAAATAAAATTGAGTCCTTGTCAATTACAATCACCGAACAGAATCTATCAGATATAGCTCAATCGTTAAATGTCCTACATAGAATAGTTATCAAGGTCATCTTTTCTAAACCTGATTCGATTCTCTTTAATTTAATAAGAATGCCAGAAAGCATATTTTTTTAGCACTATAGGCTCTTAGAAAAACATTACCTTCTTCATGCTCATGGCAATCTCACCCATATAATACGAACAGCTTAGAGTCAAGTTGCGTTCTGGACTTACATTATCTGCAAACCACGTTAAGCAACATGTAAATAATAATTAAAGAAAGGAGTCAATCTGTTGACAATATAACAAACAGATGTAGGGGTGTGAACGGGTAGGGTAGGGTAGGGTAGGGGTCTACCTGTACCCTACGGGTAATCGGGTACCCGGCGGGTAAACAGGTACCCTTTATTTTTTATTATTATTACATATTGATTTTATACAATAGATAATAACATCTATATTACATAATATCTTATATAATATACATAGTACTCCCTCCGTCCCACAAAGTTAATCAGTTTCCATTTCCGTCCGTCTCATAAAGATAGTCCAGTTACCATATTTAACATATCATTAATTTTTCATTTCCACACATACCCGTTATTAATATTTTTTGAAATATTAGTTTTCTTCATGGTAAATTGAAGATCGATGATTACAATGCAAAATCTTACTATTCCAATAACAAATATACTAATTCCAACACTGATTTTTAAGAGTAATAATTGACATTAATAAATTCAAGAAGGGTATAATTGGAAAACACTAACTAATGGCTTAACTATATAAACTACTCATTTCTTAATCTGTGTGAAATCAACCGCAAGACTATCATATTGGGATGGAGGGAGTATAATTTATTATATTTTATATAAAAATTATAAACATACTATAAACTATAACATTATATTGTATACGACACTGACTTTAGTGTTAGTGCAAAATATAAAAATATTTATGCTACATTGACGTGTTCTTTTACACAAATGTACTAAATATAGTATATTATAATATATATATATATATATATGTGTGTGTGTGTGTGTGTGTGTGTAACATACTATACAATACAACATGTCATATATAATATAATATATAAAAATAAGTCATAATCGGTTTTGCGGATAGGGTAATCGGGTAAAAAACTTGTACCTGTACCTGGTACTATTCATACCGAGTTATACCCTACCCGAAACCCAGGTACCCGGAGGTAACCCGACCCACGGGGTAAAATTGACACCCCTAAAGATATGCTTCATTTGAACCATACAAGACCGTCCAGAAATTTAACAAATTAATAGTAAAAGATTTCCTTTGTCTACATACAAGGATAACAAAAATGTCACTTGAATTTTTTATTCTTTCATTTCCACTTTACCATGCTGGTCGAATTAACTATTGATCAGCAAGAGGTTTGTCCAATTCAGAAATACATCACATGCCATATATGTAAATGCACTTACCTCCCAGGGGAAAAAAACTACAGCTTTTAAAATGACACAGTTACCTTTGCTAAAAGTTGAATAAACTTCCCCTAGGTTTTTCAAATACATATTAATCTGTTTTGCAGTATGTTCAGCTACAATCACTCCAATCGATGCATATCTTGTAGTTCCGAGATACATCTTGTGGAGTGTGCGTTTTGAACACACTTCAGGTGGAGTGTGCATATCTTGCTAAAACCGATGATTATACATCATCTTGTGGAGTGTGCGTTTTGAACACACTTCAGGTGGGTGGTTTTGACAAAAGTCACAAAACTAGCCGAAAAACACAAATGTAACGTTCAGCCGAAACAATGGTGTGGAAAGTAAAGTCAATGTCAATATATTTTTTTTATTTCTTGGTACAGTTCCTAACTGACTTCAAACTTCCAAGGGATGTAAATGTAATAGAACATGTGGCATATGGGATGGATGTATACAGGACACACATCAGGGGAGACACTGTAATTAACGGAATATAGAAATAAGAAAATCATCCAAATCCAGGGAGAAGAAATATTTATAATATACCAACCATAACCTCAACTAATTTGTAGTGCTGCTTCTTGCAATAATGTGACAGTCACATAAATTAAAACAAACTGATACTAGACAAATACTAACTATGCTTTAACAGGATGCAGCAATAAATGAATTTATAAACATAAGATGGGTAACTGAATTAGGTGCACAGTTAAATTCACCTTCTAAATGATTTGCAGATGACAAGACAACAACACTTCCCTTTCGGTCCGAAACGAAGGCAGTATCAACATCCATAAGAACACAATCAGCAACAAGCCTCTGAACAGGATCACAATAAACTTGCTCCAGTTTTCTGGAATCCTAATGAAAATAGTAATTGGTTTTTGTTATCAAACATCAGACCAAACTGATTAACATAGTTGTAAACTAATACTTTGTGTTTTCTTTTCTCTGATATCATTTGGACAGATCTCCATATGGGTTTCACAGAAAGCCATTTGCTAGAATAATTCAAAGAAGTAAATCAACCACATGATAAACAGGATCACTACTGACCTCATGGTACGAATAGAAGAGAATACCGTCGCGGCAATCACCAACAGCTATCCTGGTGAAATGTGCAGTCAAAGTCATAATAGTAAAACGCGTTCTGCCCACAGCTAGTCTTCTCACCCTTTGAGTATTATCATTTGGAAACCCACAAACATAAAACTGAGAAAATAAAAATATAATCTCTTAAAAGCTCCACAACAATAATATTCTCCGAGATTTCCTGCGAACAGACTTGAAAAGTTTCATGACTTACAGAATTACCAGCAGAAGCCAAGAAATAACGGTCAAGATAAGGGCAGACAGCAATGACCATCCCTGGCCAGATTGTTGCATAAGCTACGCGTAAGTGCCAAGCTTCAGCTTCTTCAAGTTTGATTCCGTCACAGCTATTGTCGTCTGGGCTGCTGCAGAGACTACTGCTAGAGAGTTGCTCTGCAGCATACCCACCAATAGGTTGGGTAACAGAACCACTGTCTGAATTAAACGTGTGTTCAAGGCCGAGAACCACCAGGCGGCCTTTAGTACTGTAAAATCACGTCATAAAAAGTGTAATTGCAAAGATACGGATGCACAAGACCTCCAACAAAACTTTAAAAGCCAAAATCACAACCAAATCAACCAGTTAACTCTAAACGCTAACGACAAGCCTGCAATGTCTGTAATTAGGAAAATATAAGGGTTGCAATTAAAATATATAACCTTTCAGCTTCACCACTAGGCATCATAGCTGGTCCAGCAGATAGGCTAGTTCCAATCACCAGAACATGCTCATTTCCAACCTTTACAAAGTCCATGCATTTCCCGGTCTCCCCAGGGTCGAATTTGAAAGATGACAAAATAGAACCACTCAAAGGATCAACACAACAAACATCAGATGAGCATGAATCATTATCTAACTCTGTCCTCATGACAACCAACAACCGGCTCTCATTATGATATAGAACTTTCCTTGGAGTGCCCCCAAGGTGAAATTTCTGCACATTAAGTCTCTTACTTGGCACCATTTCCACCTGACAATTAAGGCAAAATAAATTCAAATGTTAATGGCATAAAATTTATGAATAAGAGATGTCATTTATGAGCTAAAAGAATCATAAGCCAACACGAAACATTAATTCTTGTCAGACAAAAAATGCATTTTATGCCTGATGAAGATCAACAGTGTAACATCTACACATTTTAAAACTTTCCGAAGAGTGAACTTCACAGATACAAGAACAAAATAAATCCAATTATCTTTTCTATCAAGATTCAAGATTGTCTAGGCCTGGCCTAGTCCAAATAAAATAAAAGATTTCTGAACTTGAGTTAGGCAGAACATACCTCCCTCAATAAATAAACCCATAAAGGTAAGTGTTCTGTTATGTTAACAACCCCCTTCTCTAGTAACTCGGCAGAAATATGTTTTACTGTAAATTGTGAGTTTCCTCTCTATGGCACTAAAGTTGTTTCAAATGAGGCAATAATTTAGCTTCTTGGATCGATTTTAAATATAGCTTGTTTTTTGTAACAAAATCATTCATCATTGCTCTTATGTTAACAGAAAAAATTGCTTCATTCAGTACTATCCCAAATCCCTGAATCCACCAAATGCGTGGTCATATTATTTCCCAAGAAACACCAAAGGACATTTTTTTATACTTCCAATACAGCACAAGATCATGGTAGAAATGCTGTTATGAAAACAAATAATCATTTTAAACCCAGTAGATACCATTACTACAACTTTGAAATGCTTCATGATCATGTAAAAAGATGCTAGACATGTCATGCCCCAACTAGTATCACACAAAGTGAAAAACATTAACTGCTCATACAGAATCCAATTTGTGAACAATCTTGAGTGACTACATTGTGAAGAGAGTACAGCAGAAATGCAAAAACTTGGAAACCAAATTGATTAATTTCCCTGCAGCAACAACCTCACTACTACTTTCCTCCACCGGACATGAATGTTATATTCGACGTTGGCAGATATTTTACTATTACTTTGATCAAGGAGGTGATTTTGGAAGAACTCATGATTAGCACCTAAGAGAAGTAGCCTGCCTATACTAATATAGCAGATGTAATTAATCCTCCAATTTAATTATGTTCCATCATAATAGAAAAATAGAGAAACCTTTCTGGAAAGATGAAAGGATAATATGACTTGTAAAAAGTAAAACAAAGGAGCGGAATCAATTAAAAATCACTAAACATAAGATATAGATCTTATATTACCAAATGCAAGCTGTTCTCTGCAACAAATAAAATTCCTCTGGGGCATTCAATTGAACACACAGGAGTGACATGAGTTGAAGGTTGGAAGGAGATGGATGTATAGGAGAGGCTGTGTCTTGCAGTCTGCAATAACCAAGGCCTATCACTGAGAGCAATCACATCCGCATCAAGGGAATCGCTCAATGGAACCAAGAAAACTGGTGTAATTCCAATACGGCGCACAGCAATAAGCTGAAGATTTACAGGTATTTCTCCTTCAGTCTTACTGGATGTACTGGACATGAACATTGGTGGAACTTTATTATTTGGAGACACTGAATTCGACAACACGTGGAAGTCAACTATACAGGAACCAGCAACAGCTTGATGACTAGCTGGTCCTGTTGTAGACAGTGTAGCGGCACTAGGCCACTCAAATCTAAGTAGCATTCCGTTCCTCAATCCTGAAAGAACATACAGATGATCAACGAAGACAAGCCTTACATCTTGTGGTACACATCCACTGATAGTAGTTCCCATGCTACTCACTAAGGAAATGATCCCTATGGCATGAACTTGTAATCCCTTATCACGTGTAAAGGATACAACTTCTACTGAAGGCTTATGAGTACCAATAACAAAAAAATTGTCAACATGGTTTAGAGATGAAAAAGCTGTCACACGGTTGTCAGCTGCATAATCCATCAAATCTCGACTCAGATCTAACTCCTTCTGGGGTATGGAAATACATGACAATTCATTCTGCAATTTCACACAGTGCATCTGATAAACTTCATAATGATATGCCAGTGAAGATCTAATACCAAGGATGAATAAGAAGCAAGGGCTGGATGTTGCTACAACTATCATGCCATGCCCAACAGCTCCGAGACTTATAGTCATATTATCAGGGGACCATGATGTGCAAATTGGAGATGACAAAGGAATACCTTTGGAGTGGATAGTTCCAACAGGCAAACAAAGTCTAACTCCGCCCTGGTGAATCTGGACCAACACACCATCAGCCACAATACCACAAGCCAAAGTACAGACATCAGGCCAAAAACCAACTGATTCAGTTACATCAGAAAAGCTGACACCAACAGAAAGAACCCTGGTCTCCTCAACAAATGATAGTACAAGGAAAGAATGATAGGGATCAGAAACTTTCATGTTGATGGTCCATGTACCAGTTACACCTTGATAAATTGGAGCAGTTTTCAACAATTTCTCAACACTGATACCACTTCGAATAATCCGCAATGACCCCTCGGATGCCATCCCAGAGCAGGCAAACATTTGATCATGTTTCTCATTGGGATAATCGACAATGCACATATCCAAGATCGGTGCAATGTTCTGGATCGAGCTTTTGTATTGTAGAAATCCCTCTTCAAATTTTAAGACCATCCCATCAGCCATGTCAACAATGGCTGCCACAAACCCACCATCAAGCCATAATAGAGCATTGGATGGTAGGCGTTTATAAAGACAATCAGATAAATTTACTCTGAGGCCATCAGACTCAAAAAGCACTTCAATAGCATAAAGATCTCCAGAGTCAACATTAAAAATTATCCTAGGACCATGTGCAACACCAGGTTCCCAACTCCATGAGCAGATATAATTGGGACCAGGTTGGACGCTACTATAATCATCAATATTCATTGGATCATCACTTTTATTTATGTCGCCAAGCTCCAGCAAAGCAGAGGCAGCAACATTATAAATGCCTTCCTCATCCATAATATCTGGTATTTTAATAATATTATTAAACTTCTTTTCCTCCACTGGCGTGAAATTTAAGCTTGTCCTATAGACACAAGAAGGGCTGTGAACATTCCTGAAATCCATAAGAACAATATCACCAGCCCTAAACAGGAAGGCAAATCCATGCGAGTGAGGGACCTCAACTATATGATATGCTAAAGGTCCAGCTTCCGCAAACTGATACACCACATGGACAACTTGCTCCTCCATATTCCATTCCAACAACAAAAGCTCATTTCTATAAAAAGACCCCCACCTGTAAAACCAGAAACAAGTCTTTTCACAAATAGGAGACGGTTGCTAAGAAGAAATCACTTTCCAAATACAAATGAAGCACAAAATAGTAAAACCGTTTGAATAAAGATCTATTTGAATCGGATAGAGCTTTCATTCTCAATGCACATATAGATTATGTACCTATTAAGAAGAATGGCCAGTACAGGATTGCACTCCTTGTTAGGCTGATGGTGATCTTGTGAGATGAAACACATGCTCCATATAGTACCAGAAATATTAGTAGAACCTTTTGCAGTTTTCAAGCGCCCATCTTTCTCAGTCGGACAAAAGATTTTCTGAAATGAATAAAGAAACAACGATAATGATTTTTCTTCGAATTCGGCTACTTGATTGACAATATCATCAAATAAAATTGCATAGAGCTTTCAAAGAAGTGCTACAACTCAATCTAGAGAATAAAGTATGTGTTGAAACTCAACCTTATCAATGATATCACCACTTTGGGACATTGAGAGGGAAAAAATAGCCAATTGGTCCTCATACGCACTAGCAGCAACAAAACAGCCACTGTAGAGAGGAAAGCAATAAACAACCTACATGAATAGCCATTCCACAAGCTCTGAGTGGCAGCTAAGTGACTGTTCGTTGTTGCAAAGAAAATCTTATATGTACAAGCCTATATAGGAAGCCACTTACCTGGAATCAACGGCCAGCATCCTTCCAACTTGATGCCTGGAGTTCCCAGCAGCAGAAACTTGAACATGGGTCAATGGGAGAAACCTAAACATAAAAATCAAGCAAGCACCATTCTAGCAAGACTTTTCGCTGAAATAAACCCAAAGGTTTCCAAACTAGTAAACCAATATCAAGCGAAAAAATAATAATACTTATTACTTGAACAAACCTGTGCAATTCATTGCAAAAGGTCAGAAACGACAGCTTTCCAGAATCAGAAATGACAAGTAACATATCCTTCCCCTGTATCTAAAAAACAATCGAGTAGACAAACCTTAATTAATCCTATACAATTCCCATATGAATTTGGATAAATGAATAGGCAGACAAACCTTTGGACTCTGCATTTGAAACCTCTCATTCCAGGGAACAACTGCAAGATCTTTAATCGTACCAAACACAGGTTGTTCAGAAATAGATTGGACGATCCCATCTTCATCAACCACCACCAGCTCTATTGATGTCTCCTAGAAAAGGTTCCATCATTTACGACAGAGTTCTATGTATTGTAGCAATAACATACCAATTACATCTAAAAGATATACTTTGTCGGCCAAAATTAAATATGTTCACTCCCAGCTCAACGTGCATATATTTCCAAGTAATAACAGTAATACAGCTTTTAAGTCCTGTTCTAAAATCAGCATATTGAATTGCAGGATTGGAATGCGACGTTCCAGGCGATCAGGAAGCAGTACTAACGAATCGAGTGGACCTAAAACATACCTTGCCGAAGACGACGTCGTAAGAAGCGGGGGAGCGGAAGTGGCCACAGACAGCTTGAAGAACAACGCTGCCTCTGAGGACTGTCTTGGCCAAATAAAAAGCGTCGGTGTTACTGTCAGAGTTGGAAGTATCCGGCCGTGATGACGACGCTGATGAAGATTCTTCTACCGAAACCGCCATTTGGAGGTAGGGTTTTAATTAATTTTGGGGGAAATATATGGAATTTCGCGAGAGGAAGCTTTTGTTGTGCCACTTATTAATCGCAGTAGTCCATGTGTGTGTGAGATGACATTCCTAACAATTTTATATTATGAGGAACAATTGTGAGTATACATATTGGTGACATTTTATCTGGGTTGATGCCAAAGAGCACCGCAATGACGACATTGCCCCGCTCTCTCATCTTCTCCAACCGAAATGGCATTGGTATATGCAATCGGTTCTATTATGGGGAAATTATATAACGTATTCACAGCAGAATTCCTCATTTGATGGAACTTAATACTAATCATTAGATTAATTTTAAATTTTTTATATTAAAAGATTTACGGTTGTAAATGCAAGAGGAGTGGTGGCATGGTGCCTTAAAGGCACCGTAGACTTTTCCTCTATTATGGTCCTTATGTATCATGTACAGTAATAAATTTTTAAGATATGGTTGGTAAAATATAAAATTATATTAATTATATTTTATTATTTTATATTCATCAATCATGATAAATATAGATAGTCGATATAACTTTGAAAATCATGTGGCAACTAAAAAACACGTGGTCGAACTTTGGTTCATATGTATATTGAGTTGGTAGCCAAATGTGGACTAACCAGTCAAACCGCCTCGACTAGTGCATTGCATCGTCTGTCGAGCCGCCCCACGCCTGGACTGTAGAGCCAAGTTGGGTGTCGACATAGGCTATTCAGCCTTTCCGCTTACCGCATCAGGCACGTTGTCGGGTCATCTCGCGCCATAGCGACAAACACGCCTGCACACGCTATTAAAATGCTCGTCCGACCTGCCTACTGCTTTGTGCATGTTCTCGAGTCAACCTGCTCGCAGTATTGGGCAAACGATCGAGCTAAGATGTGCCTGGGCGCCAACCAGGGTTGTAATCGGACCGGTTAGACTGACAGGACACTTCGCCCATTGCGAAAAAGGCACGCGTGTTGAACTGACCATAACCAACATGCCAGCACGAATGCGAGCAATCTCGGTTGCCTCAATGGCAATGCCCCACACAAGGGTCGACCCCCATAAGTTGTATTGCATTCGAAGCAAAGCTTGCCATGTCCGCCAAGCAAGAGTATACGGTTCGATAATGACGAGAGGCAAGTAGGAGGGATTCGTACGATGGAGCAGCACACAAACATATAATTAAGATTAGGTTTTAGTGACTTGCTCCCAAAGTAACACAATAGCCAATTGCTAGGTCGCGGTAATGATTTGTACATATCTGTGTGTGATTTTCGTGTGTTTTTGTATCTTGCCGTGTGTGCTTAGTCGGGTTTTAGTCGTATTTTACCCCATTTTCCTTATTTTGCATTTCCGTAGTGTTTTTCGTATTTCTCTGTTAACTTTTTATATATTTTTATATTGTTTTTCTTTTCTTTGTTTTAGGGTAGTCGATCAAGCCTAGGAGCATTCCTGAGGATCACAACTAGCTAGATTTGACAAAAACATGACTCGGGCCTGTAAAGCACAACCATCGATCGACGCCCAGTCGATACGACATCAACGCGACATCGACGGGACCATTTTCCAGCATCGGTGGTAAGGCCATTTTCGGTCATTTTGGGACAAAAGGACTATTTTGCCCTCACTTCACCCTTATAAATAAAACCTCTCTCTTTAGAAACACAAGGTCTTGAACTCCTAGGGTTTGACAACCCCAAGGTTGTTCTTATTTTCTTCTTCAATTTTCCATTCTTTTCTTCATGAATTTCAAGCTTTTAGTTCTTAGTAAATTATAAATTCTTAAGCATTGCTCGAATGGTTGTCGTCAGTTTAATCTCAATTCGTGTTCTTCCAATTTGAATAATGAAACTCTCCAATTCTAATTAGTAAGATTTCCATTTTCTTTGTTTTCTTGTTGCTTTGTTCATGAGTTTTCTTGTATTTTTCATGACTTCATGTTATATAATTGTTAGAAATTCATATGACTATAATTGTTGTTCTTCAAAGTTCATTCTCCATTGTTGCATTCTTCCAAACTTTTTGTTGAATCATGTTCATGTTTGCGTTGAATTTAAATTGTCGCGTTTCTTGATGAGTTGTGTTTAGAATCCCAATGGTCTAGTACCTAAAGTTGTTTAGAACCATCAATTGGGATTGTTGAGTTTTTAATCTACAAGTTGGGATTGACAACCTCAGCTCGTAGATTAAGTGTTTGAATAAATATCAATTGATCGTGAAGACGATTCCAGAGCCCTAAACGCCCATTTTATTAAATTTTCAAGTTGTCGATTGTGTTTCTTGTCATTTAAATCACCATCCAAACCAAGACTTGATCGTGTGTTTAGAATAGTTTTTAGCATTTTGTTATTTTCTTATTCGTGAACCAAACGCAAAAATTTACTTTCGATTAGTCTTCCTCGAGAGATTCGACTCGAGTCAAACTTACCACTTACAATTGCTCCGTTCTCTTGCAGACGAACTTTTATTTTAATAAAGAAGTAAGTGTTAAAAAATTAGATTCAAAATTTGGTGCCGTTGCCGAGGAAGGCTAAAGGTTGTAATTTTTGTGTTTGCTCTTCGTGATCTTTGTTCGTGTTTTTATTTATTTTTTTCGTGTTTAGTGTTTGTGTGTGATTTTTCTTTTTGTTTGTTTTTATTATTTTCTGCCGGTACGTTTAATCTTATGCGTTGGGTGTTGTGTATGCAAGGTACATCCCTTAAGGCCTAAGATTCAATGAGCCATTTCCAAAAAAAAAAGGAATGTCTAACCCGTACGCTTGTCGTGACCCTCGACCGGCCATTCCATTGAGCCCCACAATGCGGGAGTACGGACTTGATGATTTCTACTACGATCAACTCCTGGTATTCTATGAGCTTCTGAACGAGGATTCGCTTAAATTCATTCGAGAGTACGATGACATCACCCGAACCTTCCCTCTTCAAGGACTTACGAAGGATCAAGTGAAGATGCGACTCTTCGTCTTCACGTTAAAGGATCGAGCAAGAACATGGTTGAGAAATTTAGAGCCCGACTCCTTGAGAATGTGGGAGGAAGTTTACGATCGGTTTATGGGGACGTTCTACTCACCTGAATGGGCCCCATCTTCAAATTCATACAATTCGGGCCATGGTGATCCATATGCTCTACCCGATCACTACGATCCTGATTTTGGCCCTCACGCCCCACCACATAATTCCTATCGTCCGATCTTTAACGAATCTCATGCCCCGCTTGTAAATTCTTATAATCCGGGCTTTTAACCTTCATATGCTTCCTCGGCCTCACCTTTTTATTACACGGGATATGACTCGTATGCTCCACCCAACTCTAATTCTTTCTATCCGAGCTACAACTCTTATGCCCCTCCCGATTCAATTCCCTACTACCCGAGCTATGAAGAATATACCCCACCTCCTCCTCCCGACCACAACCAACAAATCTACTATCATCCTGATGCCACACTTGATCATGATCCTTGCTCGGTTATCCGTGATGAGGTGAAACAATTTACTTTTGATGAGTTGCTGAGTTTTGATGTGGTAGAGCCCACCTTTATGTTGGTAATTCGAGCTTGAACGCTCATTTGGGAGAGGTGTGTAAGGAGGTTGAGATTGGGGATTTGGTTGAATGCATTACCCCCCTTGTGCTATTTGATGAAGTTCTGGACTGGGGTGTTGCCATTGGAGTTTCCGGTGGGTGTTGAAAATTTGAGTTTACTCGATCTTTGTGAGGATTATGAAGTGGTGCCAGATTTGGGAGATGTTGAGATGGCCGAGCCTCTTCTTGTGCCACCCGAAGTTTTGTTCGAACTTGAGATGGAGGTGGTGGAAGATATAGTCGAGAAGGAGCACGATCGCCCTCCCCTAAGCCCGGATATTGCATTTCATGTTTTTGAAAGTGTTGAGGTGGTGATCGAGGAAATGAAGGAGCTTGGGTTGGTTGAGGATTTTTCCATTTGTTCGACAGATTTTCTAATTCTTCCAGTGACCGAGCATCACTCCACGTGATTGACTTTCAATCACTTCTTGGTGATCGACTACTCGTACTTTCGACCTCCGAAGCGAGTTGAAGTTTTCATTTCTCTCATCCTAAAACTTTCTTGTCGTGCCCGCCTTGGTGATTTTTATCGCCCGCTCTTGCTGTTGGAGAACACTAAGGCGTGGCACGATCGTCACCTATTCTTGGATCTCGGCTAGCATTGCTCGTATAAGACATCGATCTTTTGATGTTAAACAAGCGCTTCTTAGGAGGCAACCCAAGTTCTTGCATTTCTTATTGCTTATTTTTTATATTTTGGGAGGATTGGTCGAAGTTTGAGGCTTTATGCATACCCGGGGCATACTTTGAAGGATCTAGAGCTTTGCTTGAGGAACGACGTTCAAAGGAGCGAAAACGAGGCCCTGCATAATTCCCGTCGATCTACTCCCCAATCGATGCCATGGTCGACGAGCTCTCTGTCCAGGCCATCGATCGACGCCGAGCGTCGACGCCTTGTCGACGCAAACCAACTGTCGGTGTCGATCGACCAACACATCGACGCCATGGTCGACGAACTCTTTGTCCAACCCGTCGATTGGGCCGTCGATCGATGGCCCTCATCGACGCCGAACTGGCCTGCCAACTTCGGCCCTTCAAAAAAAGCACAAATATTCAGAAAATTTTGCACGTCAAAATCTTTCCAAATATTTTCTTACCTCTTTTTATTATGTTTTCAAATAAAATTTACAAACAAGTTTGAATTTTATATATATATATATATATATTATAATAATTTTAAACAAAAATCAAAACTTTAATGTTTGTTATTTTTGTTCAAATCTTTTGGTCTCTTGTTTTCAAAAAAGATTTGAAAATTCTCAAAAACACAAAAACTATCTTTATTTTGTACATTTAAATATTTTTATTGTCGAATATTTTATCCTTGTTTAGTAATTTCTTTCGTACTAGTTTTTTTAAACCTGTGCGATGCACGAGGCAGAAAGTTAAATATAGAAATGCAAGTCGTATTAATATTACTTTTATTATTATTTACTATGTGAATATATAAACAAATAGAGAGATAGAGATTGAGAGAAATAACTAAAAAACCCACATTTCATAAATTATAGATCGAATCCACACTACATACATGAACGTTAAAATTATACGTTATTGAATACTTCTTTGTACACCACATTATTGGTCATGTTCGATCCCGAGTCGTCATCACCACAAACTAATATCTTCAACCCCTTTCGATGGGTGACACGCGACACGATAACATATAACTGACCATGACTGAACACGGGATTCTTCAGATAAAGGCCGATGTTCGAGAGCGATTAACCCTGACTCTTATTAATCATCATCGCATATGAAATCATGAGCGGAAATTACCTAAAGGTATCCTAACGTCGGAAGGCGTTAGACTCGTCCGGGGAAGCAACACCTTTTCGCCCAACTTTATATCGATTAGAATTTTGCATTCAAGGACGTGCGTGAAAAGTCTCGTAACAACCAATCTTGTCCCATTACACAATCCCATTGAGTGGTCTATGTTCCTCAATAACATAACAGGAGTCCCCACCTTTAGATGCAATTTGTGATTGGGCACCCCATAACACTTTATACCATTCAAGAGTTCAGGCGTGTGCAAATCACTCAAGAAGTTATTCCCACCGGCGGATTTGCAGGCACTGTCCGAACTCAGGTAGGTGTACCCCTGCTCAAGTTCAAAGTGTTCATATACTCGTTGACAGAGTCCATAACATCGAGAGTAGGAGTCAATATGGCCCTATCCTTCAGGAACATCGGGTCATCAATAGAGTCTCTAAACATCGGATATGTATCCTCAACAATAACTGCAATGGGGTCGCTCGAATATTGGAGGAGGATATCATCTGGAATTTCTATTGCAGCACAACCGTCATTTGATCCTCCTATCTTTCAATCTCCAATGCTGGCAATCCAATCGGAGAACTCCTCCAACTCAGCACGTTCTTGTCCGTCACCGAGACTCTGGAGCCTCATGTTCTGAGTCAGCCTCAACACAGTGCAGTGCCTCCACATGCTGAATGCATTGATAGCCGCATTCACTATTTCCTGTCGGCTGCCCTTGGGGACAACAAGCAATATCTGGCGAAAGTCTCCACCAAACACAACGGTCTTTCCACCAAATGGCATGTGCCTGTTGGCTGAATCTATATCCTCCATTATATCCTGCAAGCTCTTCTCAACAGCCTCAAAGCAATGCTTGTGCTCATTAGAGCCTCGTCCCATATTATGAGTTTCCAACGAATCACCAATTCCGCAAGCGGGGTGTCTTTCTTAATATTACAATCCGACTCTTCGTGCGGATTCAGAGGGATACCAAATCGGGAGTGCGCGGCCCTTCCACCAGGCAAAAGCAGAGATGCTATGCCGCTCGATGCCACATTCAGCACAATATGACCCTCAGACCTCAACCTAGCGGATAGAGTTCTCCACAGGTACGTTTTTTCCGTACCTCCATAGCCATACACGAAGAACATAGCACCACCATCAGACTCGACCCCACTCATTATCTTGGGGTACACACCTTTCTGCTCACTCGTCATTTTCGAGAGAAGTTCGGCATGCTCAGCGAACAATGCCTTACGATCATAGTTCAACTCATCCCGGATCAATCTATTGTGACCAAGACAGCTACCATCGGTCTCTGGAAACGGCATGGAATCATAATCGCACATGCTCTTACCTTGACGTCTCAGTAATTTCTCAATCTCTACCAAAGCTAAATCCTTTATCTGAGACTCACTCAAATTCAATCCTGCCAAGTAACAACATACGTTTAGGTTATAGCACACTGAAACACAATAACCATAACTAATAGAGTAGATTCAATAAATTATAATCACGATTCATTACGCACCACCACGTGCATATACCTGGATTTTTAAAAATCAGACGTTGCCCGTAGAGCACATCCTCCAACAGAACTGCCAACTCTTGTCCCACACTTCCTCGGGTCTAGAAAGAGTATCAGCCGACAGCAGCGACATAAAAAGACACCTGAGAGAGTGAGCGGAGGTCCACTCACTTGCTTCGGCGATGCCATCAATGTACTCCCTATCGTCTTCCAACAAACCCTGTGCATAACATGCCTCACGGTACGACGCATGTTGAACACCATCGTGCTTCCTATAGTCTGCATGGCAAGTAGCTCTGCAGACAACAGTAAGCAAGCACCTCGGGTATTAATTATCCCCACAGCCAGGGGGAACTAAATATAACCTACCAATACAGGGAACGCGTTACCTGGGCTTCCACTTCCTTGCATACCTGTCCTATACAAACTCGGAGGGTGCCTCTGCATGCGTCAGAATTCTTGCATGAGGATATATCTTATTCGCATCCATCCATTCAAGGAACATGCTTTCCTTTACTGTTTTTTATTTAGGACATCCTCTATATCCTCGTCCTCTTCATAATCAATGCTCTGTTCGTTCTCTAGGTGGAAGCTGAGACGCGTGACCGGATGGTACTTATACTGCAGTTCGAAACCCAACAACCTCCATGCCGCCTCACACGAAGAAACATACCTGCAGTCGTAGTACATGTTCACTTCGTCAACGAGTTTTTCAGATTCACTATAGTCAGTGCTCTGATAGAAAGTAGCGGTCACACGATAGAGACCCTTGTTGACATACTTGATAGACCTTGATTGGTTGCACCATTCCACATTGATGTGGGCACCGTGTTTCATCAACATTCAACGATTGTGAGGGACAACATATCGGTTATCTAGGGGGACACCACCCTTTTCCAGCGATCTCCCATTATCTCTACATCTGTAACGCGGATAACCCTCATCGTCAATCAACGTAGCCTCCACGTACTATCTTGGGAAATGCTTCGTGCACCGACCCTCAACCATGCATGGGGAGTTTTTCTTTACAACACTGCACAGTTCGTGCATCATATGTTTCTTCACGACTTCATAGTACGTGGGGTCGGATGCCTCATCAGGTATTTCAGCCGAAATTATCCACAAGAGTTAGATACCTAGCCTCTTTCACCAGGAACAACAATATGTGAGCATGCGGCAACCCACGCTTCTGAAACTCTTCGTGTACACAACTGCACGTATTTTTAAGAAAAATAAATACATATTATAATGGATGGTTTAAACAGAAACACAGACATATATTAAGTAACAATACGTACACCCGACATATCGTAATGGATAAAGGTAATCTTCTACTCACCTGCAACGGCCTACTCAAATATTTGATTCTGGCGAAGATCTTTTATCAGCTCGTCCAACTTTGCCTTAAAAATTCTACAGACGATGTTTGGCCTATCCTCGGTTCTAAGATTACGTGCATCTAAGAAGCGAACAATCTCGGGCCAACTTGGACTGCACGTGAACGTTATGAACAAATTCGGATAACCAAATTTGCGACATATGGCCATCGCATCTTGATAGTTTTGTATCATTAAGTGGGCTCCACTGGTAAAGGTAGATGTCAATATAATACGCTTGCCCCGGGCAGACGGTTCAGCATCACCGCGCATGACAGCATCAGCCAAACTCCTGCAGATATCACACCGAATTTTCTTCTGATTAAATCGAATATACTTTAATCTAGCCGTCTCGACCATGGTATACGCATCCACGAAAAATTGCTGAAATAATCATTTGGACGAAAGAATAGTAGAGGGCTCGACCTCCCTACCATGAAGTCTAAATGCAAAGTATTCACGGACGCTGATATATTTCCGTCCCTTCTCGGTTTTCTTCTTTCTCTTCGTAAACGGAGTTTTCTCTGTGTAACCCTTCTCCTCATAAGGTAACAACAGAGGATACTGTAAGGCTAAATACGATGCATTCAACTCATTTATCCTGCGCAAAGAACCACTCCGAGATTCAACCACTATGTCCCTATCCCCTAGAGCTGCATCAAATTCACCGACAACCAACACGACAACTTCGTTGCAAGTGGGCAAAACATGTACGTTCGTCCCTGTTATTGGTCCCCTTGCCAATAAAATGCACCCGAACATCAGTATGACACACTCTTTCATTTTATCCTTTGCCATTCTAAACGTCTTCACAAGTTCGTTCTGGTCATCCAACATTTGCTTCAGCCCGCCAACAATCTCTTCACGCAGGTTATTAGCCAATCTTACTTGCCTACATCACAACACAGTCGACACAAAAGACATTTCATTAAATATAAGCCACGTTGTAAACAATAGCAAGACTTTCAGAATTATAAATATTATAATTATTTTTCACACAACAAACACTTCATGTTCTGTATCATATACGTAAAGCTGTGCAAACTTAGGGGTTCCACCATTTTTTGGCAATATACCACTAATCAGGTGGTAGTTCTGATTGTGTATTCTAAAAATGGGAGGACCACCTCCTTTGTTTACATCACTATCAATCTTTCATCCCCCCACCCCACCCCCCATCGACGTAAAATAAAATATACTGTTATATGATCGAAATCCTGGAAGTGTTTGCTTCTACTGTTGGTTCCATACAACAGTTCATGGAGAAACGCAGGCGGTTCCATCAGCCGAGTGAGGTTAATGATGCCGCGACTACAACACCCATTGTAGTCTGGATTCGTTGGGATATAATAGGGACCTCGACCTCTCCTCATACCAAAATACCGCACCACAAAACCTACAACGACAGCTTGCATCTTCAATATCCCAATACTCTGTGAATTAATTAAATAAATCATACTGGAAGAATAATGTTGATAACGATGGGAACATTCATGGGAGTGATATCAAAAGTACAATAAAACAAATATGTACCCGATGACAATGTGTTGTTTCTCATCGCGTCGTCCGTGAGATTAATTACATTGCTTGAGCTACCGGTCCCTCTACCGATATTCTTCCTACGCGCATACGGTCGTATACTAATTAGAGCTGCAGTTCAAAATAGAAAGAGCTCTTGATAACGAATAATTTTGAAAAAATCTAATGAAAAACGATTCAAAAATTCATTAAATTACGACTGACCAGCACTCGTAGAGGTTTTCTTTCTTTCGACCGTTGGACGATTTGTCGATATCCATGACTGCACCATCAGGAAGATTTGAAACAACATTCATCCTTTGTGTATAGGATCTTCTCTTGACCGGGGCTGTAGCCGAAATAATTCAATCAATAGATCAATTTTAACTACGAAACTTATAAATCAATTCCAAATACGTTTTATTTTTTAGTCTTGAAAATTAACTGACCAGCGCTCAAATTAGACGATATCTGATTGACATGTGCCATATTGTCAATATTCGGGACTAAACTCCTCACAAAAGTACTATCATCAATAATTATACTGTCCGCTGGATCATCAATTGTGAGGTCAAGGAATATTCTTGAATTAGAAACACCACAACCATTGTTTGAATGTTCATTGTAGGGTCCAGACAGCCGCCTCAAATGAATAACTATAGTTTTTATAAGTCACAAACACTCACGTTAGATTTACCAATTTTAGCGTAAATTATTTTAATTCAACATTGGAGCGGAATAAAAAAAATATACCATTAGTGAAATCACTAAAAGCCGAGCTTTGAAAAGGTGAAATTCTATTGCTGGTCTTATGTCTTTTCGATTCGATAGTTACATTCTCATTTGGTATAGAGGAGACTATATGAATTATTGAATAGATATTAGTTCTGATAAACAAAATAAGTCAAACATCAGTTTTTAGCGTACATTAACATAACAACATATAAATCATGGAATCCAACGTGTTGATTTATATACAATCGTGCGAGCAATTTAGTCTCAAATCAGTTAAATGAGCCGTATTTTCACTTGCGCTTGCGCTCGCGCTTGATAGCACTCTTGAAGTCACGCACGAGCATGTATACTCAGACATATTTACACTACCTGTGACAATCATATAGTCTTCTGTGAATTAAATTTAGACTCAAATTAAATTGTTGCTTTGGTTGGATTTAATAATTTAAAATGTATTGAATTATTAATTAAATTTCATAAGTTATTTATAAATTAATTTTATTTATTTTAAATTTATCATAATATCTTATCTATTATGATATAAGATATTTTATCATATGTGTTTAATTTAAGTACTATATATGGTATAGTATACATTTGATTTTTTTTTATCTTATTCTTTATTACTATAGATTAATATAACTTATTTTTTCGATTTTTAATAATAGTAAATTTATTTCGGATTATTTTTGATTTAAGAGATTTATTACGATATTAATCTGATTATTTTTCTTGAACTATATTATTATTCAGTGATATTTGAATTTGGTTTTTAGTTGTAATTGTTTAGATTTAAGTAGGCGAGTAATTATATACTAAATCACATATATATTTTTACATATGTAATTTATAGGATATTCATATGTTATTATTGAATGAATTGTCAATATGATTTAGTTGTAAATTTATAGTTTTAATTAGGTGATTAAATATTTATTAAATTGAATAGATACTTATATATAATTACTAATAAGATTATTTTTATCAAATATATTAATATTCAATGAATTATCAATATGATTTAGTTGTAATAAAAAACTGCATATGGTAATTTATAGATTTGAAATTTTCATTTCAAAATCTAACACCTAAATTAACTTTATTTGCTTTGTTCATTCTTTTTTGGAATGAATTGTATGTAATTGTGTTAAGGCAGGAGATTATTTAAATTTTTTTTTTTTAAAATACGATAGTATTAAATCAATGTAACTATTTTCATTTATTTGGTTGTTGTATTTATTTTCTATATATAGATAATAACCTAGAGAGTTAGATTATTATATTGTTTGGATTTTTTTAGAAAGAAAATCAATTTCTACAATATATTCAGTAATGTATAAATTTCAGATTATAAGTTCAAGGTTCATTCATGTTTATTAATTTAATTTATTTTTTATAGTGCATGGAACTCAAAAATTAAAAATTGAAATATTTACATTAACACATAATTGATTTAATTTAAAGACAATCGTTAAATTCTTAAAACATCATAATCTAATTTTAATATTTTTATAAATATAAAATAAATAAAGATAATTTATAAATACTTTATGGGCTTGAACTAATAATTCAACCTATTTAAATGATTAAATCCAACCCAAACAACAATTTAATTCAAGTCCAATTTGAATTCCCAAAAGCCCAATACTATGAGTCCAACTTGAATTCAGATAAGCCCAATATTAAACCCGGATCCAAGCCCATAAACCAACTCCACACAATCAGACAGTTAGGATTTAATAGGAACAATCCAACGGTCATGAACACACCTCAACTTATAACCCTAGGTATAAATACCATCTAACCCTAAAAGATTGACCCCCAACCTCATTCCAGCCCTTACCCTATCTGCTCCGCCACTCCTTTCAGAAATGCTCTCTGCTTCACTCCGTCGCTCATCCCGTCTTTGTCTGCTTCACTTCGCCGCTCATCCCCAGAAACCCATAATTTTCCAAGCTTATTACATAATCTCCATTACCAAATCCACCATCTTAACCTATGCCTTTTTGTTTCGTATAGGTTCAGTTAATTGAAATCAAACAACCTATACAATGAGATTTTCTTCATAAAAAACGTAACCTACCACAAACCCTTCAGATCTATGAACTCCGAAAACAAATTATGTCAGATTTAAAAGTTGCAGGGATTCTGATCTGGTACAGGTTCTCGAACCATTTTGAATCTTACAAATATAACTTATGGTTCATTTTTATCGATCTTGAATAAAATCAGTCTATTGTTATTGAGCTATTCAAAAAATTGTTCGATCTGGATCAAAATCAGTCTATCGTGTTAGATCTATTCAAAAAAATGTACAGATCTGATTCAAAATCAGTCTATGGTGTTAGATCTACTAAAAGAATATGTCGATTTGGTTCAAATTCAGTCTCTTGTGTTAGATCTATCAAAAAATTATATCGATCTGTTTGAAAATATGTCTATTGTGTTAGATCCATTCTAATTGGGTATTTTTTGTATACCAATGTTGATTTCTGTGTTTATTTTAAATGTTATTTCGTTCGAGTTTCAAAATTTACCAAAGAAGGGCTGCTGACGATAGATCCAGTCGAAGGCTTTAATCTTAAAGTATGGGATAAACAAAGATAGAGAATGATCCATACGGGTTTCCATCTTAAACAGGTAAAATCGTCATTAAACTTTTGACTTCATTTACATACATACTTATATAAGAAAATCCAAATTTATATACAAATTAAATAAACTAAATGAAGCATGCAAAATATTTTTTAAACATTATTCAAATTTAATTAAAAATTGCTACTGCCAATTATCATTTTTTAAATTATCTATTTTTAAATTTAAAAAAAGATAAATAAATGTTCAGGTTGCTGCATGTACAATTATCCTAAGAGTTTGCTTTATTTTGATCTATTGTTCCAGTCTCAGGATTTTTATACTGATAAGCAACAATTATATGTTACTTACTTGCATATTCAATGTTTAATCAATTGTTATTGTTTGGTAATCTTTCTGCGTGTTGTTTGATCTACATGGGAAGAATTGATTATGTTATCACTGAATGATTAATCTATGAGGCATATTGAAATGTGGTTTGTTTTTATAAAACAATCTATCTGATAAAACTTTGTATGTTTTAAACTATAAATTATGCATGCTGTTTGATCTACATGGACCCTGGAATTGCTTATGTTATCACTGAATGATTAATATGTGAGGCATGTTGAAATGTGATTTATTTTTATAAAACAACAATTTTGTCTGATAAAACTATTTATATTTTAAAATACAAATAATGCATGATGTTTGATATACATAGTAGGAATTGATTATGTTATCACTAGAAGATTAATCTATGAAGCATGTTGAAATGTGGTTTGTATTTATAAAATAATTTATCTGACAAAACTATTTATGTTTTAAAATATAAATATTTTCATTCTGTTTTGAGTATGTTTATATATTAACATTTTGCTCTGAGTATGTTATGTTCAAAATTGTAATTGATTTACTTTTTATTTACTTAAGTTAGTTTATATTAACATATTTTCCTTTAACATGCAAACTGCTGGTCAAAAAAGGAAGTAAGCAAGCAAGCAAGATAATGCAATGGAGTACTAATAGCCGAAAAATGATAAGTACACAAATTAACTCTGAATATAATACAATTCTTAGTATTTGTATATTTAAATTTTTAAAAGATATGTCAAAGTTTATTGGCTGAAACCTGACATGACTTATCGTAGTATGATAATGCCTCCGAATGGAGTCTAGGGTCTAAGTAGGTGTAACAATGCTACAGATGAAGACATATCTTTAAAAAACTAACAATTGAACATAGTACTTTTGAATATTCTGTTATATATTTATATTGTAATATTCTATTTGTATATGTCGAATCTATAACTTATTGCAATAATATTGCAGGTTAAGGAACATAATACTCTGGATAACAAACACAAAATGAAAAAAGATAAGTACCACAATGTCATCCTTACATTATACAAATAGAATTTATATTTAATAAAGTACAACTAAATACTAACTGTGTATTTATGTATCACAGGTTGTAGATAACTGGTAAAGACACACATCTCCGAAAAAACAACTCATAGGACTGCACTTAAACAGGTAAAAAACAATTTATGCATATGATTCCTTTTAAGTTTTTCAAAAAAAAAAACTAATAACATATAAATACAATATTAATTCTATAGTTTCTAAACTGCAGATTTAAAGGATTTACAGGAAAACAGGTTCGACAGATTCTTACTGATATTCAGTTTAAAGCATAATAAAAAAAAAAGAATTACCTGCCATTGTGATGTTTGTTTGTGCTTTTTTCATATGATATCGGTCTTCCTCATATTGATTACTCCTATTAAGCTGCTCCAAATATTGATTACCCGTACTATGTTTGTATTCAGAAGTTCAGTTGTGTGTGTATGCGTATTTTTTTTAAGAATAGTAAACCCTATTACACTGAACTGCTGAGCGGCACTAAAATTTATGAAGTTAGGGTTAACTATAGATAACTTATAGGCACACAGGGAGATATTTTATTAAAACAAATTGTCATGGATCGGGAGGGGATTTCTGGAAAATTAGGGATTATGGAAAGTTTGGAGTTTGGGCAGGATTCGAACAGGACCAAGGTTGGAAAAGGAGAAGTCGATAAGGAGCGGGTTACCAAGTATAAACGGATCGGGTGCGATGTTGGGCTGAATTGCAGTGGGCTACCGGACGTGACTTGGGCTTAGAGCATTGCTGCTTTTGGGCTGATGGCTCACTTGACAAATTAAACCCATTTCCTTTGTGTTTTTGTCTTATTCAAGTTGTTAGTGATTTCCGGCTTTGGGATCAACCGTGTGGAAATGGTCCCCCCTTATGCAACTATATATGTATGTGAACAAAACGCAAAGGGAATCAAGCAGATATTCACCAATTACATCATCTCTCTCCCTTCCTCTTCAAGTTACTCATTTCTACTCTTTCATATTCCTTTGTTGTAATTGCTAATTTTATGTGATTTAATTTTCCAATTTTCTGTAAGATATTATGTAACCTGGTAATTGCCAAGAAACTCACCACCATACTTTTAATTGCCAAAAAAACTTCAAAAAAACTAAGTTCATAAACGAAAAACAGATACATCATTCAACTAGCATAACAACTACCCCAAACCTTTTCCAAAGCGGCTGCGAATTGCACCACCAAGAAAAGACCAATATTTTCCACACAAAACTTCACACGACAATTTTCCCCCCACAAAATCTATACGAAAATTGTGTTGTCAGTGGCCAAATACTCAAATAAAATTATGAGTTATGTTTGGAGCATGTGGATAAGAAGTATTCAGTCATTTGAGCATTCATGGAGCAATGGTTTGAGGAAAGTTGTGGGTGGGTTATTTATTATTATTAAATTCAATAACATTTAGGTTAATTTACACTTAATTAGTATAGAAAGGAGTTTTTTTACATAAATAGTAGGGAAAAAGTTATTTTTATGGTCAAAGTGTATATTAGTACATTTTCACTTTTTTTTAAATGCATAAGACTTCATATCAAAGACCCCATAGTAAAAACACAGGGCTTTTACAAGAAAATTAAAAGGGTGGGAGATAATAAAATATTATTTAAATTTATTAAATTACAATATTTGTTTTCCTTAAATACAAGGAGTATACAATACTGAAATTAAGTTTTCTTGGATCTATAGTACTTGATTTAACGATAGCTTCAATTTGAGACCAATGTTGATATTGAAATAATAACTCATTTCAAGATATTACATTCCAAACTCTTAAATAAAATTTTAAACTAATACCCTAACTTTGGAAAAATGTACGATGATATTTGGACTTTTGGATTACCCATGTACCATTAAAACTCTACAAAAAAGATACAGATGGTGCCTAACAGTGGCCATGCATCACGAATGTCGACAATCGATAGCGATTAATGACAGTCAATTAGTAAGCGTACAATCATTTACTTGATAATAGTAATTATACATTGAGAAAACAATTGGACAACTTTGATGTGTGGCCTGGCAGTCAATGGTTAAACACAAACCATCTACTTTGTGATGATTACATATTAAAAATATTTGGACAACTTCCAAATCATGGAATCAAAGTGTCATCGGTATTTGGATCACCCTCGATCGTTCATCGATTATTTGACCATTTAATAATTTTATGATCATGGATCTGTATAATATGAATGACCCACTCCTGGAGAAGCAACTAGATATTTGCAATTTAAGTTCTTGTATTTTATTTATTGGTACAATGTCCAATTGGTGAGTTAACCCACTATTTATAGATTTTATTTCTTTTAATTTAAATACTGCAATACCTCTTATGTGATGAGTTCGGTTGTCACAAGACGGATGGTTTTACATATTTATGCATTATATGCTAAGTGAATGGTGATGGCATTTTCTAAGCAGATCCCACTCTTGAAAAAGTAGTTATTGATTACGCAATTTAAATTTTTATATTTAGACTTATGCATTTTAAATATTTCAGTATCACTGATGTGGAGGGTTATACACGCGTTTGACAAATATGTACAACTCTAAATAAGTAGTTGGTAAATTATTTGAATCCTGCTCCTGAAGTAACAATCGATTGAAATAAAACTCATTCTTCACGTGTATTGGGTGGAGAAAAATTAATAAGTGGTACAAGAATCTACCAATATATAATTAAAGAAAGTGATTGCTCCATAAATTCCATGTTGATAAAAGAGATATATCATATGAAAAAATCACATGAAGTCATATTGATATAACAGTGAAATGCTCTCGGAGAAGCACGCGTCACTAAGATCATAGTCATAAAGTACTCAAACATCTATATATTTTCATAATGGAAAAATAATATTATTATACTTAAGAAGTAGAAGACAGTCAAAGTGAAGACATTGAAATTGGCTTAAAGGCAGTAAACACTCGACAATTGAAATATGAAAATATATATTAAACTCATGAAGATGGGGTGCATCTCGAGAGTATTTGGATCCTTAGCTCTACTATCCCATATTAAGCATGAGGGTTTACAATGAATGATTTAAAAGGTCTGTATCGCTTAACGCGATAGTTTGTGAGTGATAAGTTTTAACTTTCATGAAATCTTGAACTAGAATATATGCTTGAAACTATGTAAGTACCTCATCAAGTGTGTTAGCAAATATAAGTATTTATCTTGTTGAATAAGAGATTAACTTATGATCTACATATGCATCTGGAAAATTGAGCAAACAATTAATGAAATTATTAATATTTAACAAGCATGTGAGTTTGGTATGGAAGTTACAATCTGCTCATGATGTGATATTAAATATTTCATTTAATGTGTCATAACCATATTGATGATGAAAGTATTGTTATTGTTCACCATGCACATCACAGTATCATGAAAAGACTGTGTTTAAAACTTCAATATAGTTGAATATGTGTTGATGCTAGTTTTAACTCTATGAAAGGGTACGATAATCACTTGTATTCCCAACAATGTGTAGGCACTAAAAGAATGTTATAAAGTTTGTAACTAGTTCCTCCATAGAGTATGTTGATCTTTTGATTCCCAGGTTCTCTCGCAGGTTGGATTGCCATGTCTATATATGGAAAATGATATATCAATTTTGATCCACCAAGAACACATATTGTTGGATGAGAAAAACATTCGTCTCTTTGCGACGATTCGAAAACTTCCATCTATCTTTTTCTACACTAAATTTTCAAACATTTATAGAAAATACATATTTATGATTTGTGGTCCGTATTTAAAGATAAATATTCATAAGACCACAAATGATTTCAATATTCAGTTCTTGACAGTGGTGAAAGATATTCACGAGTTAATAAACTGTTAAAAAAATGACAAATAAGATATTATCTATTTAGTGAAATAGTGGTTATTTATCGGCAACTAAAAAAACTTTATATTTACAAAATAATATGAATACATTAACTTATATTATTTTCTATTTAAATTATATAAATTTTGGTAAACTAGATTTACAAACTAGGTATTTAAAATAAGTTTTTTGAAACTATATCGTCTGGTTCATCTTTAAATTGAACCCACAATACTCTAAGTTCATGATCCAAATACTCCTTACACAATCATCCTTGACAAATACTATTTTATCTTCTTGATTTTTGGACACGAACCCCACAAATTTGCATCGCGTGTCACAAATCCATCGAGCACATTTATAGCATCTACCTATCTTTTCCTCTACATTATTTACAAAATAACTTCTACCTGACATATACTTGAATGATTTTGATAACTCACCAAATAGTCGAACTTGTTATTCGATCATTTATCGAATATCTTATGGGATACCGTTACTCATTAGCATCCTTAATATTTTGAGGCGAGTTTTATAAATTATGTTAAAGATATTCATCGGTAGGATTTATAGTGATTTGAGAGAACTAAATCTATTAAGAAACTTGGGTCTTTGTTGAGGTGAATTTTGTGATAGTTTTTATGATTTATTTTGGTATGAAGCGTATGGGATATGAAGTTGCGTTTAAACAATGCCATAAAGCGTACGAGGTACACCACCGTGTTTAAACGTTGTATTTGATAGTAGTTTACATAAATTGCACTAAAAGACAATGTGACATGTTAATAAAATATATTTATTATAAAATAAATATAGGCAAATACTTGGGTGAGACCGGTCTCATAGTATGAGACCACTTTTTACCATACCCGAATTACTATTATTCGCCCATCTAACTTGACCCGCCCGCCCTTGTTCGACCCACCCATATACTGCTATTTAATTATCTTTGTCATGAAAGATAACGGATCTGATATCCATCCCTTCCTCCCTCCCTCTCTCTCTTTGTTACAACGCTTCACTATTCATCGTACGAGTCGAGTCAGATAGCCGCCGATATTTTCTTCACTTCACGACAAGTAAAGGTCTCCGCAATACTGCCGAAGATTTCTTCACTAAACGAAGACGACGAATGTTCCCTGCAATCAAAAGTAATTCAAAATCTCTATTTTTAATATTATGGTTTTTCCATGTTTCATATATGTTTTGAAATGTTCTTCGATTTTTTCGCTTGTGTGATCTCCATCTCGATATATAGTGTCTTGCCTTTTGAGGGTTTTGATTTTTTGTTTCTTATTTTCCAATTTGTTAAATTTCCTGGGTCCCTTTATATCTCGTGCAGTTTTCTGTGCTATATGAGCTTTGATTTTCTTTAGTTGACATGCTTCGCTGATTTTGTGTGCTCTTTGTTTGAAAATCAAAAGTAATTCTTGAAATCTCAATTTTAATTTTAGGCAGGGTTCTGCCTTTTGGGGATTATGATTGTTTGGTTTTATTTTTTCTTGACAAAAGTAATTAGATGCTTTTATTTTTAGATTGGTTTATTTTGATATCAACTCAAATTAGCCAATTCTGAAAAATAGGTCTATATTTGCTTCCATTTTTAGAAAAGAAAAATTAGATTTTTGCCACAGAAAAGAGAGAAAGATGTTGAAAAATAATCATTAAAAATTATCTGAACAATGTTCATTCCATCACAAAGTTTAGTGAGCAAGGCAATTCCAACCAGGAACTATGCCAAATGTCTTGTGCAGTTCACTTATTTTTGTGTGTTATTTGTTTGAGAAACAAAATGAAAAACACGAAGGCAAACTTGTGTGTGTTTGTTTGAGTTTGTGTCTTTTTGCTCAGAGCCCGATCTGGAAATTGAAAAGCTGGACCACGTCGGGCAACAGGCAGGGGAATTGAACGAGATAGACGATGCAGATGATTGTATACTCGTTGGTAGATGGGTTGAACCCGAGTCCGGTGGACGCTCCCATGAGGAAAAATGGATTGTGTATGCCCGAATGCGGGGGGTTTAGTGAAGATCGGGTCGCGGGGTTCCAGAGGATGAACTTCTGGGTAAAAGGTTGTTGGACTATGCAGACGACGCCATTTGGGGTGGTCCCAACGACATCCAGCGGCTGACTGAAGTCGAGAATGCGATCCAAGGTGGAGGAGGGTTGGCCCGATTGTGGGTTCAGGGGCCCGTACGCATAGATGTCGTGGTCGTTGGGCTGCTGGGGCCGGGGTTCTGTTAGTATTGATGAGGAGTGCGGCGGGTGAGTTGCTGAGGTGAGCGAATATGAATTCTGGGAGGGTGACTAACGTGCGCCAGTGCTTGGATGCGCACCTGAAGCGGAGCAGGATCTTTTCGAATATGTATTATAGCAGATTAAAGTTATATGTATAGCCACGACATTTTTGAGTTTCGTCGTTTGGCGTATTTGTATTTGGTCCCTCTTACCTTTCTCTCTTTTGCAAATTCTTATTGTGTTTCTTGGAGTTGAATTTTGTTGCACGTGCTATAACTAACTCGCTATGGTTTGTAACCTTTATTTGTGTACATATAAATCGTGTATTTCATATGGTTTTTGTGTTGTTCTCATTTTTTGTAAATGGGCCAAATAATTGTGTTGTATGGTTTGAAACACCCAAAATTGGTTGAATCATTAATAATTCCACAATTTTCAATTTAAATAATTATTGATTGAACTTAAATGTTCATTTTTCTTGTTGCACTATTATTAGTTGTTATTAGTTTTTGTTTTTCTGATCAAGTTATGGGCAAGTCATAGGTTGGTCGTAGAGTGAGAAAAGTTCAAAGGATCACAAAATAAGCTAAAAGTTTCACAAACTAATGTAAAAGTATTACAAATTGATATGATATTTCCATATAAATATATTTCAAATTAGTGTAAAAGTATCACAAAACATTGTTAAAGTATTACAAAAGATTGTTAAGTATCACAAGTTTTTTATACATATTTTTACAGTAAAGCATAGTTAAGTAACATTTTTAACTCAAGTTATTTGAGTATCACAAAATATTGTTAAAGTATCAGAAAAAACTGTTAAAGTATCACAAAAGATTATTAAAATATCTTAAGTTCTTTATCCCTATTTTTAATTAAAGTATAGTTAAATAATATTTTTAACTTAAGTTGTTTAAGTATCATAAAATATTATTAAAGTATTACAAAAGATTGTTAAAGTATCACAAGTTTATTATACATATTTTTACAATAAAGTATAGTTAAGTAACATTTTTAACTCAAGTTATTTGAGTATCACAAAATATTGTTAAAATATCACAAAAGATTATTAAAGTATCACAAAAGATTGTTAAAATATCATAATTACCTATTTTAATTAAAGTATAGTTAAGTAATGATTTTAACTCAAGTTGTTCAAGTATCACAAAACATTGTTGAAGTATTACAAAAAAGTCTTAAAGTATCATAAGTTTTTATACCTATTTTTAAATTATAGTTGTAGTATTAATATTTTGAAATATCTGATCAGGTATCGCAAAGTTTTGAAATATTTGATCAAATATCACAAAAGATATTAAAAGTATCATAAAATATAGTTAAAGTATCACAAAAGATTGTTAAAATATTACAAGTTTTTTATACCTAATTTTAATTAAAGTATAGTTAAGTAATATTTTTTAACTCAAGTTGTTTAAGTATCACAAAACATTGTTAAAGTATTACAAAAGATTGTTAAAGTATCACAAGTTTGTTATACATATTTTTACAATAAAGCATAGTTAAGTAACATTTTTAACTCAAGTTTTTTGAGTATCACAAAATATTGTTAAAGTATCACAAAAGATTGTTAAAATATCACAAGTTCTTTATACCTATTTTTTATTAAAGTATAGTTAAGTAATATTTTTAACTCAAGTTGTTTAAGTATCACAAAATATTGTTAAAGTATTACAAAAGATTGTTAATGTATCACAAGTTTTTTATACATATTTTTACAATAAAACATAGTTAAGTAATATTTTTAACTCAAGTTATTTGAGTATCACAAAACATTGTTAAAGTATCACAAATGATTGTTAAAATATCACAAGTTTTTTATACCTATTTTTAAATTAAATCATAGTTAAGTAACTTATGATGTTTAAATACCACAATAGATTATTAAAGTATCACAAATTATAAATAAAGTATCACAAGTTTCGATGTCTGACTTTTCTTTTTAATACTCAATAGTTAAAGTATCAGAAATGTTTGTAAAAGTATCATAGAATATCGATGAAGTATCGCAAAACTCTTTTAAGTATTGTTGTTAATATACAAAAACCTATCAAGTTGTCGTATCCTTTTTCAAACAGGTTAAACAAATAAAAAAAAATCGATTAAACCAAAGGGACACATGAATTTTTAAAATCCAAAATAAATCCATTAAGTTGGGGGTATACAAATATCTAATGCAGCCAACAAAAATACATTTAGAAAAAAAAGAGATATTTATTAAGTAAATTCAAATAAATTACATATTTGATAGAAATTGAGATGAATGTGCAATCCAGACTCCTCGACAAGAACTAGAAGTTGATGCTAAAACTTTAGTCATCAACAATTACACCAATTAAAGTAAAAAAAAACCAGCAACAGAGGAACACGAAGAATGAACTCCAGAGCATTCAAACACTTTGGGCCAAAGAGAAAAATGGAGGTTCTTTGTACCATGTACTCAAATATTTTCTTGCAATGAGCACCAGCTTTAAAGACTGCCACTAACACTGCACAGTTCACATTTTCTAGCAAGCTACAAAGTCCAAAAAGATGAATGCAAAACAGAAAATAATTAAAAAATATACAAGTTTATGTAAACATAATAATTGGTGAAATCTTTTTGCAAATAAAAGTACCTTAATCCCCATCACACATGATGAGGAGCTCCATCGCCGTGGTCATGGTCAGCGAGTAGGATATCACAACTAAAACTGAAAAACTTTGAAAATGCAAAATGTGATGATTTAAAAAGAAAAAAAGAGAAAAAAAGGCCAATTTAATCAAGAAAGTATCATGTAGTTCATATCAATTTAAATCACATATGGAATATAATAATAGCAAGAATAGAACAAAGTATTAAAAAAAAAAAAACTCCGAGACGAACAACTTTGAAGAAAAGCGTATAATCATGCTAATTTCGACCAGCACTAATGGAGCACCTCAAAACTTCAAAACACAGAACATGATTCTGCCAGCACTCAATGCTGTGATCCAACACCCAACACACATCACAGAAAAAGTCTCCAAAAAAAAAAAAACAAAAAAAAAAACTAAATAAGCAGTAATTAATTAAAGCTACTTCAAAGGGACAATATTATTGTCCTGTTCTGGAAAACACGTTGGATGGTACGTATTGGATGTGATCGTAGGACCTTAATCAATTATTATCAAGCTAGCAATTAGTAAAATCATCCATACATCACTTAACTGAAGAAGTTGATTCGATTCAACTTATATATATACACACACAATACATACACTGATTCACATCATTTACAGATTACATATTCCCAGAATAATACTTTTTATTCTATTTACATACAAGAGAAGAGAAAGTGCCAATCAGATCTCCTTCTCCCTTGTTCTTGAAAAAAATAAAAAATAAAAAATGGGTTACCTGAATCAGCAATCTTGAATCAAATATTTTGGAATTAGGTCTTCAATTCTTCATTTTTTTTTACATAGATGTTCACTGGATTCGACAATTGTGGATCTTCGATTTGGGTTGATAAATCGCTCCGTCTTTAATTTCCCGCTTCAATGGTCCCACAACATTGAAGATTTTGGTGTAGGTTTGCTGTCCGTGGTGATCTATGGAAATGGAGCTCTGAAGCTCCGATTTCTGATTTTGGTGTTGAAAGAAAATCGAAAACTCTTTTTTTCCCGCTATTAATAACTGGATGGGGTAGTTGGGTGGGTGGGCGGTGGGCGGGTTTTGGATTCTGGATCAAATGAGTTTGTTGGGTTAAAAGTGGTCTTATTCTATGAGACCGGTCTCGCCCAAGACTTACTCATAAATATATTATGCCAGCACTACAGGTGGTTGTTGAATTTTTGTTGATACAAAAGTTAAATAATATCACTTTCGATAACCGAGTCATTTCGGTTCAATTTATATAAATAATTATTGAAATTGATTTGACTGAAAGCGGGGGGTGGGGCACTCTCCCTCCATGTATGCTACCAGATATTGGCCATATTTGGCAATAAGCGGATAACAGATAGCTGGTAGCTGATTGCATTTGCAGTTAGCGGATAGTTAATTGCATTAGCTGATTGTATTAACAGTTTGTATAAAAGTGTTTGGTAAATATTTGAGAGCTGATAGCTGTTTGAACGCGTAAAATGACAAAAAAGAGACATTTGCACAATTTATTGTTTAGTATTTCATTTATTAATAACAATTTTATAATATATTGAATAATTAAAGTAACTTTTACAGAAAAAATAATCATTATTTATAAAAAATTCTTGAGTCGTAAAATTCTTAATATATTAAATTTAATTTGGATAATTATTACTATTATTTAATTGTAATAAATTTTTGTATGCAAACTAATATTTTTTTTTTTTGGTAATTTGAGGACAAAATTATCATTTCAATATATTTTCAAAACCTCACTTCTCCAAAAGCTCCTATATGGAGCTTTTTCAAAATTAGTTTTTTTGGACCCAATAAGCTAATTGTAGCCTCTGTTTACCAAACATATCAATTAGGGCTCGTTTGTTTTCAAGGATGGGATAGGACAGATTTATCCTGTCCCATATGATAGCACTGTATAGATTAAATCATCTATTGTTTGTTTCACTAGATTGCTTTTCTTGTAGCATTAGGATTAAGTTTTAAATATTGTGTTTGTTTTCTCTGATGGTTTGGGATTATATTGTCAAATACAAAAATACCCTTTGGAATATTTAATAAATCATTTCTCAACTCTTATCAAACATTAAATTCCACTGCAACACGATTTACTTTCATTATCATTCTCAACTAGATTATACCAGACTGAAGGCAATAAACCTGGAAAAAATAGTATATAATTGCAATAAACCTGAAAAAATAACAGTGAAGAACATATAATAAACCCACTAGCAATTCACTAATCACATTCTAATATGACACTGAATTAAAATGAAAAAAACAAACAAACATAAAAAGCAGCAAATAATGGAGAGGATGTTGTCAATGAGCTGCAAATGGTGGATTTATGTTTGGCCACAACAAGAAAATTGGCGGTATTGATAATTCAGAGGTAGCTGAATTTCTGGCATTCCGTGAAGCTCTCTCTGTTGCAACTACCCTAAAGTTTAGAAACTTTTTTCTACTTGGAGACTCTCGTACTATACACGTTGCCTTAGGTGATGCTGATTGCACATCTATTTGCGCTCTGATTCTTCACGAAATTTGACTACTCCAGCAATAATAACAGTCGCCAATTCGTAAAATTCAAAAACAACAATTAATCAAAAATAAATCTGCTCAAGCAGTGAGAATGACGGCGCCACCGGCCTCCTTGATCTTCTTCTCAGCATTCTTTAACACGAGCTTCGCCTTCACAACCACAGGCTTATCAGCCGGCAACAAACCCTCGTCGAGCACCTTGAAGTAACCAAACTGCGTCACATCGATCAACGGCGCTTACGTGGCCACGCTTCTTGAGGTTCTTGCCGATACGACCTCCGAGATGCTTACGGTGCTTGC